>JARQOD010000006.1:259411013-259452986 GCA_033576555.1 Oophaga sylvatica | reverse complement strand
AGAATCATACTGAGCCAAAACATCTTTAATTTGTCAGATAACCCTTGACAAAACTGGCTCCTAAGAGCTGGGTCATTCCACTGAGTATCTGTGGCCCATCTACGGAACTCAGAAGAAAATTCCTCCGCCGGACGATCTTCTCTGCTGTATCTTACGTAACTTCGTTTCAGCAAGGGAGACCCGATCCGGGTCATCATATACCAGACCCAGGGCAGTAAAAAATCGATCTACTGACTGGAGAGCCGGGGAGCCCGGAGGAAGAGAGAATGCCCAGGATTGAGGGTCTCCTTGTAAGAGCAAGATGACAATTCCCACCCTCTGCTCCTCACTCCCCGATGACCGAGGCCGCAGCCGAAAGTACAATTTACATGCCTCCCGGAAGGTAAAAAATTTGTCCCGCCCACCAGTGAACCTGTCCGGGAGAGCAACCTTAGGTTCAGATCTGGTTTGCTCCGGGGGGGACAAAACCTTGGACCTAATGTCCGTAAGCTCCATGGACAAACTCTGCAACTGCAGGGCAAGCTGGGCTACTGGATCCATGGTAGCTGGGGAGAATCTTTAGTAGGGCCGGTGAAAAATGTCACGCTGTATAGCAGATATATATATATAATGTCAGTAATCTATCAAGTGGGACAACATTCTATATAACATATAAATAGGTAATACTAACATGTACATATAGCATAGTATTACCTGACATAATATCCTGTGGGTCAATACTGAATCCGTTTCACGCTGTCTCCGACTAGAGGTGGACCGGGGTCTATGCTGACCCTAAACTGGGTCCTGACTAGTCCCTCTACCTGGAGGTACTGTTAATGGTACAGAGGTCCAGGCCGCCAGCGTAAACCCTGTCTCCTATAAATCCCTGACCACTGTAATCTAGTCCTTAGAAGGACCCTGATTACCACACAGGAATGGCAGGAAACAGTAAACAAACAGTAAAGACAAACGAGAAAGACAGGGGATAAAGTAAATACTGTCTTACATACAACACTCAAACACAGAGGGAACACAAAAGGTCTAGGAGATAAACTATAAGCAGGAAGAGGAAAAACCACAAAGGAGCTCTTAGCTTAAGTCTTCTCAGAACCGATCCAATCTGCTAGTCTGTATGAATGCTTTCACCGGCATCTCCTAAGCAGACTGGCAGGTAAATAAAGGAAGCTAATTAGTGCATAATCAACTGCAGCCGGGCGAGGCTGGACCTAGTCTTAGCACAGAGCTAGGTAGAATTAACTCCCTCACTGCCAAAACACAAAGCAACAGCAACTCAGCTGCGAGAAGTCAGAATGTGTAATCGCGACGATCTTCGTGGCGATACACCCATGACAGTATGGAATGGAACGCCGCAGCTTTATACTCCCTTTAGTGCAGATCAGTTCCTATTCTTTTCAATAGTAGCTGATCTTTAGTACAGAAGTTATATTTCACTTTTGTTCATTCATTTATCATTTTTCTAATTGATAAAAATAAATCATTAACATTTCTATTCTTGAACACATTCTTTCTTTGCAGCTTTTTTTCAACACCTGCCTAAAACGTTCGTACAGTATTGTGTTTACATATACAGAAGCTGGGTTTTTATAAAGCTGGGAAATCTGCACCACCTTGTCTTTCCTAGCGATGATAGTGAACAAGCCATAACCCTAACAGGCTAATTAAGATTTGAAACCTTGGTCAAAGTTATCTGAGCACACAAATCTCCCAGGGTGCCCAAACTTTTGCATCGGCCCATTTTCCTTTTTATAATTTTTGAAATGTGTATATATCTATATATACACACAGAGTTGAAATTGTGACACCAAGAGACTGTGGAATTATGAAAAAACGCAGAATTGATAGACAAGGATGAAAATATGGAAACAATATGTTTAAAATATTTCTATTCGGACAGGGGAAGAGTACCATTTTCTTCACGTCTAAGAAAATCACTCCAATTATACTAATCACTCTCTGATCAGAGTTCGATAACAGTGTGATCTCAATTACTCAGCGATGAAGAGAAAAAAAATAAGTTTCTCTACTTTCTCTATAATGTCAGTCCATGAAAATCGGACTGCACTTGGATATCCAAGTCCAATGTTTTCCATGGAACCGTAGAGAAAAATGGGTGAGTGCCATCCTATTCTCGAAGGTAAATCAAAAATGCTGCGACTTCTGCTTCTGACCCATTCAGTCCAAGAAAAAATCAGGCATTTGCACAACCCCATAGAATAACAGGGATGAGCAGTAGCTGTCAAAATGATGAATAGCATTCATTCGAGTTATATGGTTGTCTTCATGAGCCCTTAGTTTTACAATAAGAAAACCATGCTCTTACACACCTCAGCAATATACCTTAAGTGAGATTATTAATGGTTGTCTGAGGAATGTTCTGCCATGCTGAATGCGCTTGGGCATGCAGATCATCAAGATCGACTGTTAGCAGCTCCCTTTCCAAATGTTGACCAATGATGTCTTAAATGTGCTTGAAGGGAGAGAAGTCCAGATATGCTGCAAGCCATGGTAACATGTTTAGCCCATGCAGGTTGCTCAGCGTAGAACGAGCAACATGTGGCCTGGCATTGTCATGCTGAAAAATGGCTCCTGGGACATTGTGGAGAAATGACCATAGCACTGGCTCCGAGGCAATGTAAGTCTGAACTCTCATCATACCTAGAGTGAAGACTAGAGGGGTCTGGCTATAAAACATTATGCTACACCATAATTGCAAGAATAGGACCAGTCCGACATTCTGTTGTGAAGGCATCTTCAAGGTGTTGCCCATCTGATTTTGTCAGATTCTAAGAATCACACTCTTAGTGATCTATTCTGTATTGCAAGTTAAATTAGATGTTATATACCAAGCTTGAGGCATCAAATAGTGTCCACACAAACCATCAAAAGGTGTTTCCATGATATTGGTCAATGACCCAGATGTCCAACAACAAGGGTTCCATTGATCTCATGCCACCAACCTCAAAAGTAATCATTAAAAAAAGCAAGATTGTAATACAGAGTGGAATAGGTCTATCTGCTTCACCGATGAGCCCTGCTTTTGTCTTGGACACAATGATATACATAGATTGATCTGGAGACTGCATGAGCTGGACCATGAAGAGGCCTTCATGAGGGAAGATTGTTGTAGGCACTACTCTGAGCAATCTGCATGGCCTAAGTGTGCTCCATGGCCTGCAGTGTAAGTGGACTTATTACTCATCAAACACACACTAGTTAATTCAGCTTCGCAGAACATTTCTCAGACACCCATTAATAACCTCACTGATAGGATACCGAAATGTGTAAGTGCATGCACTACTATGCATGGCACTCATACTCCATAATACACTGAAATGTTTTGAAAATGTATCTTTTTTTCATCATTTGCTTATCACTAACTTGTTTATTGATCGTATAATTTCCAGAATTCCAAGACTCTCTTCCTTTTTGGTGGTGCAATTTCAATGTTGAGGATTGTATACAGTTGTGTGAAAAAGTGTTTGCCACCTTCCTCATTTCTTATTCTTTTGCATGTTTGTCACACTTAAATGTTTCAGATCACCAGTCAAATTTAAATACTAGATAATGATAACACAAGTAAACACACAATGCAGTTTATAAATGAAGGTCTTTATTATTAAAGGAAAAAGAAATCCAAACCTACAGGACCCTGTGTGAAAAAGATATTGCCACCCCCCCTCTTTAAAACATAAATTAACAGTGGTATATCACATCTTTGAGAAGCTGAGTTCAAATTCCCTACCCAGACGCAGGTCTGATTACTGCCACATCTGTTCTCAATCAAGAAATAACTTAAATAGGACCTGCCTGACAAAGTGTAGTAGAAAAAAAGGTCCTCAAAACTTAGACATCATGCCGCGATAGAAAGAAATTCTGGAACAGATGAGAAACAAGAGTAATTGAGATTTATCAGTCTGGAAAAGGTTGTAAAGCAATTTCTCAAGCTTTCGGATGTCAGCGAACCACTGTGAAAACCATTATCCACAAACGGTGAAAACATGGTACAATGGTGAACCTTCCCAGGAGTGACCGGCCTACTAAAATGACCCCAAGAGCGCAGTGACGATTCATCCAAAAGGTCACAAAAGACTCAACAACATCCAAAGAACTGCAGGCCTCATTTGCCTCAGTTAAGGGCAGTGTTCATGGCTGCACCATAAGAAGGAGACTGGGCAAATATAAGCCTGCATGTAAGAGTTCCAAGATGAAAACCACTCTGAGCAATAAGAACATAAAGTGTTGATGATCCCCAATACTTTTGTGAGAATACTCTGTGGACTAACTAGACAAAAGTTGAACTTTTTGAAATATGTATGTATCATTACATCTGGGGTAGAAGTAACCCAGTATTTTAGAAAACAAACATCATACCAACTGTAAAATATAGTGGTGGTAGTAGTGTGACGGTCTGGGGCTGTTTTGCTGCTTTTGTAATTCATTTTTGTAATTTGTTGTAATTCAGCCACATTGGAGGATTGCAACCCTCCAATGTGGATGAATTACAACAGTTCTGCAAAGATGAGTGGGCCACTATTCCTACAGAGTGTTGTAAAAGACTTCTTGCCAGTTATCACAAATGATTAATTGCAGTTGTTGCTGCTAAGGGTGGCCCAACCAGTTATTCCAGTTATTAGGTTTAGAGGGCAATCATTTTTTCCCACAGGACTTGTAGGCTTGGATTTCTTTTTCCATTAATTATAAAGACTTTAATTTAAAAACTTCATTTTGTGATTGTGCCATCTTTGTCTAGTATTTAAATTTTGTTTGGTGATCTGAATCAGTTAAGTGTGACAGATATGTAAAAGAATAGGAAATCAGGAAGGGGTCAAACACTTTTTCACACAACTGTATATAATTGTACATATATATATATATATATATATATATATATATATATATATATTCAGTATTTATACACATACATATTGCTGTATATGACTATTTTACACTATTAAGGACATTGAATTCAAAACTTGGTTAAACCTGGCAGGGAATCTGAGAAGAGAATGGAGAATAGTTACATTTAGGAGCAGCCTGCCTGCTCTTTCTATTCTATTGACGTTTCACAGTTTTTTGATCTCTGTTGCTCTTTGTTTTGGCTGTGCAGGTACCAGGGGAAATGGAGAGCATTGGGTTCTATAGCTTTGCATGCTCTGCAAAGCCCCCTGGCTTAGTCAGCTGGATCACACTGAATTAGTCAAGTACTTCATTATCTCCCCTCTCTGCACATATTGCTCCAGGTAATAAAGAGAGGAGCCAGTGCCTTCTGTCTGTGAAGTTGTGTTGTTTTGACCAATTCTGCACAGAAGCATTGTGTGCTGGGAGGGCATCACTTTTCATCCATTGCCTGCAGTAATTCACAATATCCATTTAGTCACAGCAGTTAGCTAACCATGTTACTGCTGATAGCATAGCGTGGTTTTGGAGTCCTGGAGCCCATTGCAGGGTCTGAGATTACTATTTGCATTGTATAAGTAGGGAAACAATGCTTACTTGAGTGAGACAGGCAAATTACAAATGCTTGGTTTACACTCTATTATACGTACAGGTAATACATAATCTTCCTTAGATACTCATCTGTAGAACAGAATAAACAAGTGAAAACATCTCACTTTCTCTCTTACCTGCTTCCTCCACACTTGTTTTTTTTTTTCTAAAAGTATCAAATACAAATCATTTTTATCTCCCAATATTAGTCATAAAACTTTATTGCTTCCTTAAAATAAACTATACATGGAATAATGGAGTTACTGTATATAAGTGAATAAAATAAACAAAAACATTCATAAAACTTCTTTTTAGGAAAGATCCCATACTGTATATTAACCCATTAAGGATGTAGGATTTCCTTTTCTTTTTGACCATTTTTGATATAAATGAAAGGGGTATTCCCATCTCCCAAATCCTATCCCATTAGGTTGTAGGTGTAATAATAATATTAGAAAATACCTCTAATTAGAAATGTAGTATAGTTCTTCTGATTCACTATGTCTCTTTCCTCATGTGCAGGCATTGCAGGACCTTACAGTAGGTATCTAGGATTATGATCACTGATATAGTGACGGTTAGTTAGCTAGTTGCTAGTGGTCATAGCCATGGATACATAAGGTCCTGCAAATTCCAGCACATAAGGAAAGATACATAGTTCATCAGAATAACTATACTACATTTTTAGTTGGATGAATTTGCTACTATTATTATTATACCTGATACCTATTGGGATAGCATCTTGGAGATGGGAATACCTCTTTAAGGCTTGTTTATTGCGATTTCATACTCTTAAGTGCTAGTACAATGTTTGCAGTCATGGGTTAAACTACTGTTCCTGCAGTTATGTCTCATTCTGGCTGTTGATTGTAGAGTCTCCATTTTTCTGAGCTAGCACTGTATAGAAAATGCACAGCACAGTTTGATACAGTACTGGGGTCACGGACCAGTGTGGTTCGGGGTCTGGGAACAATAATCATTCATAGAATTTTATTCACACACCATTAATCTTTTACTTAAAAAGTTAACATATTGAAATTCAAAAATCCACATTATAGCTTGTGTGAGACAGTGAAGGAATATGTGTTGAATGGGGTGTACATTTCACCTAGGTACTGTGCTGTATGGTATAAGGGAAATGTGTGGCTTTGTAAACCTAGTGGTAGAGAAAGGTCACTACACCTCACATTCAGCACACACTTGCAGCTCAGGCCTGAAACCATTCAGCTGTTAATTAGGAGACCAGAAGTAGGTGTCTGCAAACACAGTCAGGGAGCTGGCTTAGTCTGGACACAGGAAGGTGTCCCGGCACAAGAAGCAGTCTCCAGGAGTGGGAGCTGGCTTAGTCTGGACACAGGAAGGTGTCCCGGCACAAGAAGCAGTCTCCAGGAGTGGGAGCTGGCTTAGTCTGGACACAGGAAGGTGTCCCGGCACAAGAAGCAGTCTCCGGGAGTTTGAGCTATCTCAGTCTGGGTGCTAGATGTACCCCGGACACAGGAGTAGTCTCAGTGAGAATCTGTGCGAATAGCGGCTGAATAGGAGTGGAGCTCTCTCAAGTCTGGACGCTGAAGGGGCCTTCAGACACAAGGAGGAGACTCTGTGAACCTACATGCTGGTAAATGCTGGTAACTACTGATCATATGTGTTGTTTTGGGCACAGACTGGTAGAGTCTGGACCCGGATAGATAGGGAAATCGATCTATGTGTAATTAGTGGCTAGACAAGCCTAGGTTTTCTGTTTATGCTTTATTTTTATCTGTTTGCTGTGGACTTTAATAAAACTGGTTGCGGCCAGTTTTCACCAGAACTGCTGTCTGAATGAACTGTTTTCATGTCACTCTGTCTACCCAGACAGCGATCCTAGAGCTATATCCCCTGGAAATGTTACAATTGGCGGAGAATGCTGGGGCAGCACAGTGGCTGATACAAATGGTGCTGGAATGTGCATGCAGCACGGTGGCTTAGAGACAGCAATAAAGGTGAAGTCTGTTGAAATAGCAGCAGAGAAAAAAAAAAAAAAAAAAGTGTGTCAGCAGAACACGTCTGTTTGGAGCAGTCTTAAAGAGACAGTAGCCCTGATAGACTTTGCAAAGAAAAAAAAAAAAAAAAAGTGTCTGCACAGCAGAGCTGAAATTTTCTGTGGAAAAGACTGTGGAGTGTGTATGTCTTGAGTGAAGACTGCCGTTGTTGAGACAGAGAAGTCTGACAGCATGGATGACAGCATGGAGGCGCTGTTTGAACAAATGGCGCAAGTTAATGTGCAACATAAGACTGCCGTGGTTGAGACAGATAAGTCCGGCAGTATGAAGGAGCTCATTGAGTACCTGGTACAGGCCCAGCAAAGCATGCAGCAGAGCATGGAGCAGCAGCGCCTGCAGCACCAGCAGCGCATGCAGCAGGCCTAGCAGCAATTCCTGCAGCAGCAGCAGGAGAATAACCGGTTGTTTTTTGAGCAGGATGCAGCACTGCAGGGGACTTGTGGCGCATCGTCCCAAAGTAATGTTGCAAAGTCACCTGCATTGTCTGCTGTAAAGAAGGCGGTAAGACGGTCCCTGAAAAAGATGACACCTCGTGATGATGTGGAGGTATATCTCACTAGGTTTGAGAGACTGGCAGAGAAGGAGAATCTGCCCCTATCTGAATGGGCCATGATGGTCGCACCCTATCTGATTGGAGAGCCCCAAAGGGCCTATGCTGACCTGAGCGAGCAGGACAGCCAAGACTATGCCAAGCTGAAAGCGGAGATTCTTACCCGGCTGGGTGTTACGGTGACAGCCCGTGCCAGGGGAGTTCATGACTGGAGATACAGTTGGGAGTCTGCAGTCAGCAAACCTGATTATGGAGTTGAAAAGGTGATAGTGAACCGCTACACCCGAGCATGTCCTCCTGAGGTACAGCCGTCTGAGAGGTCGTCACTTCGGAGTTCCCGGACGCTGAACTCTCCGGTAAGAGCGTTCCAGCTGTTGGGGACATGGGGTATGCTGATAAGCGGGTTCAGGCCCGAGGGGACATATGGGAGGGTGATTGTGGTGGACAGTGTTGGAGATGTCATGAAATTGCAGCCGGCTGTTCACTAGAGGGGGAACCTATGTGCCGTGATGTTGGCAGGTCCCTCTCTCCCTGTGCAGAGCCTGTGTGTGTGGCCACCTCAGCCGAAGAGACTGGACCACAGGTGTCCCCGGTGGTTGTAAATGACTGCCCAGCACAGGCCCTCTTGGACTCAGAGAGTACAGTGACTTCCGTATGTGACAGCCTGATTGATAGGGACTTCATCCCTGATAAGCACCTGAGTGTGGTGTACATCCATGGAGACACCAAAGTCTACCCAGAGACTGCCGTGGACTTGGTCCCCAAACGCGGGGAGGTTTCATGTGAAGTGGGGGTAGTGAAGAACCTGGTGCACCCCGTCATATTGGGTGGTGGCTTTCCCCGATCTGAGGGTCTCTGGGGAAAAAATGTTTCTGATGGACAGTGTGATGAAGCTCCTATTGAGGGTGCGCAGTCCCGAGGGGCGGAACACAATGCTAGTGGGCCGTTAAACTTATATGATGATGATGATCATGATAATGATGATGACCATGATAATGATGCTGATGATGATCATGATAGTGATGATGATACTGATCATAGTCATGATAATGATATTGATAATAATGATGACTGTGATAGTGATGAAATTCCTTTGCAGGTAATGTTGGGAGACGAGGATGGTGGTTCTCAGGATCCGAGTGTCCCTGACTTGCCTGTGTCCTGTGACAATTTTGAGAGTGAGCAGTGGCGAGACCCCACTCTTAGGACGGCACAGGAAAATATGATTGTTCTAAATGAGGTTTCCCAGGAGCCTGGCTCTGAGGAGAGGTTTCCTCATGCTGCCATGGACAATAGCCTATTGTATAGGGACCCTGAAGTCCAGGGAGAGGTCGTGAGTCAGCTCCTAGTACCTGAGCTATATAGAAGTATAGTGCTGGGGTTGTCACATAGTCACATACTTGAGGAACAAGATGGTGAAGTTAATGTTGTGGATGACATGTTAACTAAGGTTCCAGATCAAGATGTGAATGAAAATGAATTGTATAACCCTGACAGTGAGCAGGATATGAATGAAAATGAATTGTATAACCCTGACAGTGAGCAGGATGTGAATGAAAATGAAGGGTATAGCCCTGACAGTGAGCCAGATGTGACTGAAGAAGTAGAGTGTAGGACGGACGGTAGGGCTTCTGGGCATGTCCTGCCAGAAGAGCCTGAAGGTGGAGAACTGGAGAAAAGTGAAAAACCCCCTATACCTTCTGTGATAGTTGGTGACACATGGTCAGTGCACCAGGGACAGGAGGTACGTGAGTTTCTGAGAAAGAGTCAGCAGAAGTGTTCTGATGTGCCGGGTCGTACTTCTCTGGCCAGGCACTATATAGAAACTGAGCCCGGCCCTAAGGTCAAGATGAAACCGTGCAGGATACCCGAGGCCCGCAGAGAGCATAGGCCTGGGAGGGTACAGGGTAGTGCGGATGCTTCAGATAAAGATGAAGCTGATGAGGGCCATGACTGGTCCAGAGTTCACTGTCTCTGTTGGATTGTTGACCAGCCCTCCGGTCTGGATGACCAGCCCTCCGGTCTGGAGAAGAGGGAGGGGATATGTGAGACAGTGAAGGAATATGTGTTGAATGGGGTGTACATTTCACCTAGGTACTGTGCTGTATGGTATAAGGAAAATGTGTGGCTTTGTAAACCTAGTGGTAGAGAAAGGTCACTACACCTCACATTCAGCACACACTTGCAGCTCAGGCCTGAAACCATTTAGCTGTTAATTAGGAGACCAGAAGTAGGTGTCTGCAAACACAGTCAGGGAGCTGGCTTAGTCTGGACACAGGAAGGTGTCCCGGCACAAGAAGCAGTCTCCAGGAGTGGGAGCTGGCTTAGTCTGGACACAGGAAGGTGTCCCGGCACAAGAAGCAGTCTCCAGGAGTGGGAGCTGGCTTAGTCTGGACACAGGAAGGTGTCCCGGCACAAGAAGCAGTCTCCGGGAGTTTGAGCTATCTCAGTCTGGGTGCTAGATGTACCCCGGACACAGGAGTAGTCTCAGTGAGAATCTGTGCGAATAGCGGCTGAATAGGAGTGGAGCTCTCTCAAGTCTGGACGCTGAAGGGGCCTTCAGACACAAGGAGGAGACTCTGTGAACCTACATGCTGGTAAATGCTGGTAACTACTGATCATATGTGTTGTTTTGGGCACAGACTGGTAGAGTCTGGACCCGGATAGATAGGGAAATCGATCTATGTGTAATTAGTGGCTAGACAAGCCTAGGTTTTCTGTTTATGCTTTATTTTTATCTGTTTGCTGTGGACTTTAATAAAACTGGTTGCGGCCAGTTTTCACCAGAACTGCTGTCTGAATGAACTGTTTTCATGTCACTCTGTCTACCCAGACAGCGATCCTAGAGCTATATCCCCTGGAAATGTTACAATTGGCGGAGAATGCTGGGGCAGCACAGTGCTGATACAAATGGTGCTGGAATGTGCATGCAGCACGGTGGCTTAGAGACAGCAATAAAGGTGAAGTCTGTTGAAATAGCAGCAGAGAAAAAAAAAAAAAAAAAAAAGTGTGTCAGCAGAACACGTCTGTTTGGAGCAGTCTTAAAGAGACAGTAGCCCTGATAGACTTTGCAAAGAAAAAAAAAAAAAAAAGTGTCTGCACAGCAGAGCTGAAATTTTCTGTGGAAAAGACTGTGGAGTGTGTATGTCTTGAGTGAAGACTGCCGTTGTTGAGACAGAGAAGTCTGACAGCATGGATGACAGCATGGAGGCGCTGTTTGAACAAATGGCGCAAGTTAATGTGCAACATAAGACTGCCGTGGTTGAGACAGATAAGTCCGGCAGTATGAAGGAGCTCATTGAGTACCTGGTACAGGCCCAGCAAAGCATGCAGCAGAGCATGGAGCAGCAGCGCCTGCAGCACCAGCAGCGCATGCAGCAGGCCTAGCAGCAATTCCTGCAGCAGCAGCAGGAGAATAACCGGTTGTTTTTTGAGCAGGATGCAGCACTGCAGGGGACTTGTGGCGCATCGTCCCAAAGTAATGTTGCAAAGTCACCTGCATTGTCTGCTGTAAAGAAGGCGGTAAGACGGTCCCTGAAAAAGATGACACCTCGTGATGATGTGGAGGTATATCTCACTAGGTTTGAGAGACTGGCAGAGAAGGAGAATCTGCCCCTATCTGAATGGGCCATGATGGTCGCACCCTATCTGATTGGAGAGCCCCAAAGGGCCTATGCTGACCTGAGCGAGCAGGACAGCCAAGACTATGCCAAGCTGAAAGCGGAGATTCTTACCCGGCTGGGTGTTACGGTGACAGCCCGTGCCAGGGGAGTTCATGACTGGAGATACAGTTGGGAGTCTGCAGTCAGCAAACCTGATTATGGAGTTGAAAAGGTGATAGTGAACCGCTACACCCGAGCATGTCCTCCTGAGGTACAGCCGTCTGAGAGGTCGTCACTTCGGAGTTCCCGGACGCTGAACTCTCGCGGTAAGAGCGTTCCAGCTGTTGGGGACATGGGGTATGCTGATAAGCGGGTTCAGGCCCGAGGGGACATATGGGAGGGTGATTGTGGTGGACAGTGTTGGAGATGTCATGAAATTGCAGCCGGCTGTTCACTAGAGGGGGAACCTATGTGCCGTGATGTTGGCAGGTCCCTCTCTCCCTGTGCAGAGCCTGTGTGTGTGGCCACCTCAGCCGAAGAGACTGGACCACAGGTGTCCCCGGTGGTTGTAAATGACTGCCCAGCACAGGCCCTCTTGGACTCAGAGAGTACAGTGACTTCCGTATGTGACAGCCTGATTGATAGGGACTTCATCCCTGATAAGCACCTGAGTGTGGTGTACATCCATGGAGACACCAAAGTCTACCCAGAGACTGCCGTGGACTTGGTCCCCAAACGCGGGAGGTTTCATGTGAAGTGGGGGTAGTGAAGAACCTGGTGCACCCCGTCATATTGGGTGGTGGCTTTCCCCGATCTGAGGGTCTCTGGGGAAAAAATGTTTCTGATGGACAGTGTGATGAAGCTCCTATTGAGGGTGCGCAGTCCCGAGGGGCGGAACACAATGCTAGTGGGCCGTTAAACTTATATGATGATGATGATCATGATAATGATGATGACCATGATAATGATGCTGATGATGATCATGATAGTGATGATGATACTGATCATAGTCATGATAATGATATTGATAATAATGATGACTGTGATAGTGATGAAATTCCTTTGCAGGTAATGTTGGGAGACGAGGATGGTGGTTCTCAGGATCCGAGTGTCCCTGACTTGCCTGTGTCCTGTGACAATTTTGAGAGTGAGCAGTGGGAGACCCCACTCTTAGGACGGCACAGGAAAATATGATTGTTCTAAATGAGGTTTCCCAGGAGCCTGGCTCTGAGGAGAGGTTTCCTCATGCTGCCATGGACAATAGCCTATTGTATAGGGACCCTGAAGTCCAGGGAGAGGTCGTGAGTCAGCTCCTAGTACCTGAGCTATATAGAAGTATAGTGCTGGGGTTGTCACATAGTCACATACTTGAGGAACAAGATGGTGAAGTTAATGTTGTGGATGACATGTTAACTAAGGTTCCAGATCAAGATGTGAATGAAAATGAATTGTATAACCCTGACAGTGAGCAGGATATGAATGAAAATGAATTGTATAACCCTGACAGTGAGCAGGATGTGAATGAAAATGAAGGGTATAGCCCTGACAGTGAGCCAGATGTGACTGAAGAAGTAGAGTGTAGGACGGACGGTAGGGCTTCTGGGCATGTCCTGCCAGAAGAGCCTGAAGGTGGAGAACTGGAGAAAAGTGAAAAACCCCCTATACCTTCTGTGATAGTTGGTGACACATGGTCAGTGCACCAGGACAGGAGGTACGTGAGTTTCTGAGAAAGAGTCAGCAGAAGTGTTCTGATGTGCCGGGTCGTACTTCTCTGGCCAGGCACTATATAGAAACTGAGCCCGGCCCTAAGGTCAAGATGAAACCGTGCAGGATACCCGAGGCCCGCAGAGAGCATAGGCCTGGGAGGGTACAGGGTAGTGCGGATGCTTCAGATAAAGATGAAGCTGATGAGGGCCATGACTGGTCCAGAGTTCACTGTCTCTGTTGGATTGTTGACCAGCCCTCCGGTCTGGATGACCAGCCCTCCGGTCTGGAGAAGAGGGAGGGGATATGTGAGACAGTGAAGGAATATGTGTTGAATGGGGTGTACATTTCACCTAGGTACTGTGCTGTATGGTATAAGGAAAATGTGTGGCTTTGTAAACCTAGTGGTAGAGAAAGGTCACTACACCTCACATTCAGCACACACTTGCAGCTCAGGCCTGAAACCATTTAGCTGTTAATTAGGAGACCAGAAGTAGGTGTCTGCAAACACAGTCAGGGAGCTGGCTTAGTCTGGACACAGGAAGGTGTCCCGGCACAAGAAGCAGTCTCCAGGAGTGGGAGCTGGCTTAGTCTGGACACAGGAAGGTGTCCCGGCACAAGAAGCAGTCTCCAGGAGTGGGAGCTGGCTTAGTCTGGACACAGGAAGGTGTCCCGGCACAAGAAGCAGTCTCCGGGAGTTTGAGCTATCTCAGTCTGGGTGCTAAATGTACCCCGGACACAGGAGTAGTCTCAGTGAGAATCTGTGCGAATAGCGGCTGAATAGGAGTGGAGCTCTCTCAAGTCTGGACGCTGAAGGGGCCTTCAGACACAAGGAGGAGACTCTGTGAACCTACATGCTGGTAAATGCTGGTAACTACTGATCATATGTGTTGTTTTGGGCACAGACTGGTAGAGTCTGGACCCGGATAGATAGGGAAATCGATCTATGTGTAATTAGTGGCTAGACAAGCCTAGGTTTTCTGTTTATGCTTTATTTTTATCTGTTTGCTGTGGACTTTAATAAAACTGGTTGCGGCCAGTTTTCACCAGAACTGCTGTCTGAATGAACTGTTTTCGTGTCACTCTGTCTACCCAGACAGCGATCCTAGAGCTATATCCCCTGGAAATGTTACACTTGTAACTCCTGGATCAGAGGGGGTCCAACCACTGAGATTTCCACCGATTGCCAGAGGAGGGAAGTTTTGTCTCTTTTGGATGATTTTGTAGCCAATTGTTTGCACTACTCTTTTCCTTCTCTATAGGATTGCCAAAGATCGGGGGGATTTCAGCAGTGAAATACTGGATCCCGCTGACCTGAAAGTTATTACCTATCCGGTGGCTAAGTAATATCTTCCTACCAAAATATCTCTTAAACCTAGGGTTCTTCTAGTTACCCATTTATTTCAATTCAGTTGAAATCTGCCTATTTTAGTAGTATTTGCAGACAATTTGACAATTTTGTATGTATTGAGGGACCCAATAGCCTTGCCAGCACACATCAGTAGAAAAAAAATCAGGCATGATGGATTTCCAAACACCTGATCCTTTGTGCTTGCAGGATCTGAACTACTGATATGCATGACAATGGTTTATTTCCTTTTCTTCATAATAAACATTTATATCTGCTCCATTTGAACAGTCATGGACAAAATAATAGAATTTGACCTGATTTAGACAATTGAGAAGAGAAAAGAGATTCAGAAATGAAAAACGGTGGTCCTTCCTATAGGAAAGAGTAGCGGATTGAAGGAGAAAAAAAAATACAAAGGAAACACTGAAATACAAAAAAGAGCAGTATTGTAATAACATGTTGGAGACAATGTAGGATGACATCACATATAAGCCATTTTATCCTCCATAGTCACAGATCTGGTTAGGGACAGCTGTAAGCTTCATGAATATTATGATTATTATTATTAATATTTATTTATATAGCGCCATTGATTCCATGGTGCTGTACATGAGAAGGGGTTACATACAAATTACAGATATCACGTACAGTAAACTAACAATGACAGACTGATACAGAGGGGAGAGGACCCTGCCCATTCAGGCTTACATTCTACAGGATGGTGGGGAAGGAGACAGTAGGTTGGTGGGTTGCAGCAGTTCCGGTTATGGTGAGGCGGTAGCACCGGTAGTGGTGAGGAGGCAGCGGGGATCATTGCAGGCTGTAGGCTTTCCTGAAGAGATGGGTTTTCAGGTTCTGTCTGAAGGATCCGAGAGTGGTTGATAGCTGGATGTGTTGGGGCAAAGAATTCCAAAGGTTGGGTCTATTCGGGAGAAGTCTTGGAGGCGGTTGGGTGAGGAACGAATAAGTGTGAAGGAGAGAAGGAGGTCTTGGGAGGATCGGAGATTATATGAGGAAGATATCGGGAGATTAGTTCAGAGATATATGGAGGAGACAGGCTATAGATGGCCTTGTAGGTCAGTATTAGTAATTTGAATTGGATACGCTGAGGGAGTGGGAGCCAGTGAAGAGATTTGCAGAGGGGAGAAGCGGAAGAGTAGCTAGAAGAGAGATGAATTAGTCGAGCAGCAGAGTTAAGGATGGACTGGAGAGTTGCAAGGGTGTTAGCAGGGAGGCCACAGAAAATGATGTTGCAGTAGTCGAGACAGGAGATGAGGGCATGCACAAGCATTTTTGTAGAGTGAGGGTTGAGGAAGGGATGGATTCTGGAAATATTTTTGAGCTGGAGGCGGCAGGAGGTGGAGAGAGCTTGAATGTGCGAAGGACAGGGCAGAGTCAAGGGTTACTCTGAGGCAGCGGACCTCCGGTACGGGGGTAAGCGTGATGTCATCAATTGTTATAGATAGGTCAGGTAAGGAAGATCTGTGAGATGGGGGAAAGATGATCAGTTCAGATTTGTCCACATTCAGTTTGAGGAAACTGGAGGAGAAGAAGGAGGATATGGCTGATAGACACTCCGGGATTTTGGAGAGCAGAGAGGTGACATCTGGGCCAGAGAGGTAGATCTGAGTATCATTGGCATAAAGGTGGTACTGGAATCCATGGGACTTTATGAGCTGCCCCAGGCCAAGTGTATAGATTGAGAAGAGTAGGGGTCCTAGAACAGAGCCTTGGAGGACTCCAACATAGAGAGGGTGGGATGAGGAGGTAGTGTGGGATTGGGAGATGCTGAATGTGCAGTTGGAGAGGTATGAGGAGATCCAGGATAGGGCGAGGTCTTTGATGCCAAAGGAAGAGAGGATCTGTAGTAGGAGGCAGTGGTCAACTGTGTAGAAGGCAGAGGACAGGTCTAGAAGGAGGAGTGTAGAGTATTGTCCATTCGGTTTGGCTGTAAGTAGGTCGTTAGTGATTTTGGTCAGGGCTGTCTCAGTGGAGTGATGGGGCGGGAACCAGATTGTAGTTTGTCAAAGAGCAGGTTAGATGAGAGATGGGAGGATGGTTCAGCGTGGACGTGTTGCTCCAGGAGTTTGGAAGCGAATGGGAGCAGCGATATTGGGCGATAGCTGGACATAGCGGTTGGGTCGAGGGTTGGCTTTTTGAGGATAGGTGTGATTGTGGCATGTTTGAAAGCAGAAGGGAAGGTACCGGAAGTTAGTGATAGGTTGAAGAGGTGGGTTAGTGATGGGATAAGAGTGGTTGCGAGGTTGGGGAGGAAGTGGGATGGGATCGAGCGCATAAGTGGTGAGGTGTGATTTGGAGAGAAGATAAGCAAGCTCCCCTTCCATGATGTTGGATAAGGAGGTTATGGGGTTTTGGGCATTGGTCAGGTATACAAAGGGGTTGTGGTGGTTGAATAATAAAGACTTGCCGTGTTTGGTCTATCTTGTTTTTGAAGTGCGTGGCGAAGTCCTCAGCAGAGATTAGGGAAGTTGGAGGGGGCAGTGGTGGGTGGAGAGGGAGTTAAAAGTATTGAACAACTGTTTGGGGTTGTGGGATAAGGAAGATACAAGGGATGTGAAGTAGGCCTGTTTAGCAGAGGTGAGAGCTGATTTGAATGCAAGTGTTGCTTGTTTGAGTGCAGTTGAGTTGTCTCGTGTATGCGTTTTCTTCCAGCGCCGTTCAGCAATTCTGGATGCTTGCCAAAGTTTTTTAGTGGTGTTATTGTGCCAGGGTTGTCTATTGATTCGTCGCACTCTGTTATGCATGACAGGGGCGACCGAGTTGATGGCTGATGCAAGAGTGGCATTGTAGAAACTAGTGGCAGTATCTGTGTCGTGGAGTGAAGATATGGAGGACAGTGGTAGGATAGAGTCAGAGAGTGTGTGAGTGTCTAGATGTGCGAGGTTTCTGCGGGGGTGCGCATGTTTCTGGACATGGGTGACAGGTGAGGAGGACAGGGATGAGAAAGAGAGTAGATGGTGGTCAGATAGAGGGAGAGGAGAGGTTGTGAAGTTAGATAGGGAGCAGATGTGGGTGAAGACCAGGTCTAATGTGTGTCCGTCTGTGTGGGTGGTTGAGGAGGACCACTGGGTAATTCCAAAGGATGAAGTAAGGGCCAGGAGTTTGGAAGCTGCCGACTGGTGGGTGTCAATTGGGATGCTGAAGTCACCCATGATGATAGTGGGAATGTCAGCAGAGAGAGAAAGTGAAGGAGCCATGTAGAGAATTGGTCCATGAAGGCAGTGGTTGGGCCTGGAGGTCGGTATATGACAGCCACTTGGAGGTTGTAGGGAGAGTAGATGCGGACAGAGTGGACTTCAAAAGAAGGGAGGACAAGGGAGGGAAGAGGTGGGATTGGGTTGAAGGTGCAGTTGGAAGAAAGGAGAAGGCCCACTCCTCCACCATGTCTGCTGCCAGGGCGAGGAGTGTGGGTGAAGTGGAGGCCGCCATAGCATATCACAGCAGGGGAGGCAGTGTCAGAGGGTGTCAGCCATGTTTCAGTGAGGCCAAGGATGAAAAATTTTGAGAGGTAAAGAGGTCGTGAATCACATGGAGTTTATTGCAGATGGAGCGGGCATTCCAGAGTGATCCAGAGAGAGGGCGCTGAGTGGTAGGCGTCAAGAGCACGTATTTGAGGTTGGAAAGATTTTGGGTGTTTATATTGGATTAGGAGCGATAGAAGGGGGTAATAATGGAAGGTATGTGCTGTGGGGGTCCAGGATTGGGAGATATGTCACCAGCAGTGAGGAGAAGCAGAGAGAGGCAGAGCAGGTGGGAGAAGGAGACTGGGCGATTTGATTTGTGTGTTATTAGGAGAGATCTGAGGTTGAGGAGCAGGTCAGCGGAGGAGGTCAGGTGGGGGGGTAAGAGGAAAGGAGAGATTATTACTTGGTTACAGAGTGCTGGTGTCTGTGGATACCAAAGGAGAGTTAGGAGTAATGGAGGCAAAACCATTAGAGCATATGTCAGCATGGTAAATGTAACTGTGGAGATAACAAAGAAATTTAGTATATTTAAACAGAGTTTAGGCGTACTTTCTGGTCACTTCTGGCTCATTTCTGGCATATTTCAATTATTATCCTTATAATGACAGACCCAGGGTCTAGACAGACCAATGGCTCTGAATATATATATGGCCACATCATTCATATACAGCGTATTATAAAGCCCACAGCCATTAACCCCTTACTGCCATCGGACGTACTATCCCGTCCATGGTACCTGGGCCCGTATGACCATGGACGGGATAGTACGTCTCGTGCGATCGGACGCGCTCCCGGGGGGAGCGCAGCCGATCGCGGCCGGGTGTCAGCTGATTATCACAGCTGACACCCATGACTGTGTGTCAGGAGCGGTCACGGACCGCTCCCGGCACATTAACCCCTTGCACACCGCGATCAAACATGATCGTGGTGTACTGGGGGCACAGGGGAGGATCGCGCAGGGTGGGGGCTCCCTGCGCGCCCCCTGAGACCCTCAGAGCAGCGCGATGTGATCGCGCTGTTCTGAGGGCTTCCTCCCTCCCAGGACCCGGATCCAAGATGGCGCCGGGGTCCTGGAGGGAGGCGGCTTCCTCAGTGCCTGCTGAGAGCAGACACTGAGAAGCCTGCTGCACTGCCTGAGCGATCGCTGGTGTGACAGAGTGCTGTGCACACTGTCACACCAGCGATCTGACAAAATACAGTGATGTCCCACCCTGGGACAAAGTAAAAAAGTTAAAAAAATAAAAATAAACATGTTTTAAAAAAAATCCAAAATAAATTAAAAAAAATAAAAATATTCCCCAATAAATTCACTTCTTCCTGTAAATAAAAAAAACAAAGCAATAAAAGTACACATATTTGGTATCACCGCGTCCGTAATGACCCCCCCTATAAAATTGTCCCACTAGTTAACCCCTTTAGTGAACCCCTTAAAAAAAAAAAAAACGAAGCAAAAAATCAATGCTTTATCATCATACCGCCGAACAAAAAGTGGAATAACACGCGATCAAAAAGACCGATATAAAAAAACATGGTACCGCTGAAAACGTCATCTTGTCCCGCAAAAAACGAGCCATCATACAGCATCATCAGCGAAAAAATAAAAAGTTATAGCTCGCAGAATAAAGCGATGCAAAAATAATTATTTTTTATATAAAATTGTTTTTATTCTATAAAAGCGCCAAAACATGAAAAAATGATATAAATGAGGTATCACCATAATCGTACTGACCCGAAGAATAAAACTGCTTTATCAATTTTACCACACGCGGAACGGTTATAAACGCCTCCCCCAAAAGAAATTCATGAATTGCTGATTTTTGTTCATTCTAACCTCCCAAAAATCGAAATAAAAAGCGATCAAAAAACGTCACGTGCTCAAAAATGGTACCAATAAAAACGTCAACTCGTCCCGCAAAAAATAAGACCTCACATGACTCTGTGGGCCAAAATATGCAAAAATTATAGCTCTCAAAATGTGATGATGCAAAAACTATTTTTGCAATAAAAAGCGTCTTTTAGCGTGACAGCTGCCAATCATAAAAACCCGCTATAAATAGTAAATCAAACCCCCCTTTATCACCCCCTTAGTAAGGGAAAAATAATAAAATTAAAAAAAAGTATTTATTTCCATTTTCCCATTAGGGTTAGGGTTAGGGTTGCGGCTAAAGTTAGGGTTAGGGTTGGCGCTAAAGTTAGGATTAGGGTTAGGGTTGGGATTAGGAGTGTGTTAGGGTTAGGTTTGTGGTCAGGGTTGGGACTAGGGTTAGGGGTGTGTTGGGGTTAGGGTTGGAGTTAGAATTTGGGGGTTTCCGCTGTTTAGGCACATCAGGGGCTCTCCAAATGTGACATGGCGTCTGATCTCAATTCCAGCCAATTCTGCGTTGAAAAAGTCAAACGGTGCTCCTTCACTTCTCAGCTCTGCCATGCGTCCAAACAGTAGTTTATCCCCACAGATGGGGTATCAGCGTACTCTGGACCCCAAGAGTTATTGTGCAATTTGTCCTATTTCTTCTGTTACCCTTGGGAAAATAAAAAACTGGGGCGAAAATATCATTTTTGTACAAAAAAAATTATTTTTTTGTTTTTACGGCTGTACATTATAAACTTCTGTGAAGCACTTGGGGCTTCATAGTGCTCACCACACATCTAGATAAGTTCCTTGTGGGGTCTATTTTCCAAAATGGGGTCACTTGTTGGGGATTTCCACTGTTTAGGCGCATCAGGGGCTCTCCAAATGCGACATGACGCCCCCAGACCATTCCATCAAAGTCTGCAATCCAAAACGTCACTACTTCCCTTCCGAGCCCCAACGTGTACCCATACAGTAATTTTCTCCCACATATTGGATATCAGCGTACTCAGGACAAATTGGACAACAACTTTTGGGGTCCAATTTCTCCTGTTACCCTTGTAAAAATAAAATATTGGGGCAAAAAAATCATTTTTGCAAAAAAAAAAAAAAAGATTTTTTATTTTTACGGCTGTGCGTTATAAACTTCTGTGAAGCACTTCGGGGTTCAAAGTGCTCACCACACATCTAGACAAGTTCCTTGTGGGGTCTATTTTCCAAAATGGGGTCACTTGTGGGGGGTTTCCACTGTTTAGGCGCATCAGGGGCTCTCCAAATGCGACATGACGCCCCCAGACCATTCCATCAAAGTCTGCAATCCAAAACGTCACTACTTCCCTTCCGAGCCCTGACGTGCGCCCATACAGTAGTTTTCTCCCACATATTGGGTATCAGCGTACTCAGGACAAATTGGACAACAACTTTTGGGGTCCAATTTCTCCTGTTACCCTTATGAAAATAAAATATTGGGGGAAAAAAATCATTTTTGTAAAAAAAAAAGATTTTTTATTTTTACGGCTGTACGTTATAAACTTCTGTGAAGCACTTCGGGGTTCAAAGTGCTCACCACACATCTAGATAAGTTCCTTGTGGGGTCTATTTGCCAAAATGAGGTCACTTGTGGGGGGTTTCCACTGTATAGGTACATCAGGGGTTCTCCAAATGTGACATGACGCCCCCAGACCATTCCATCAAAGTCTGCAATCCAAAACGTCACTACTTCCGTTCCGAGCCCTGACGTGCGCCCATACAGTAGTTTTCTCCCACATATTGGGTATCAGTGTACTCAGGACAAATTGGACAACAACTTTTGGGTTCCAATTTCTTCTGTTACCCTTGTGAAAATAAAATATTGGGGGCGAAAAAATCATTTTTGTAAAAAAAAAATGGATTTTTTATTTTACGGCTGTACGTTATAAACTTTAGTGAAACACCTGGGGGTTAAAAGTTCTCACCACACATCTAGATAAGTTCCTTGAGGGGTCTAGTTTCCAAAATGGTGTCATTTATGGGGGTTTCCACTGTTTAGGCAGATCAGGAGCTCTCCAAACACGACATGGCGTCCAGCCAATTCTGCGTTGAAAAAGTCAGACGGCGCTCCTTCCCTTCCAAACTCTGCCATGCACCCAAACAGTGGTTTACCCCCACATATGGGGTATCAGCGCACTCAGGACAAATTGCACAATAACTTTTGGAGTCTTGTTACCCTTGGAAAAATAAAAATTGGGGTGAAAAGATCATTTTTGTGGAAAAAATATGATTTTTAAATTTTACGGCTCAACATTATAAACTTGTGTGAAGCACTTGGGGGTTCAAATTGCTCACCAAAGATCTAGAAAAGTTCCTTAGGGGGTCTAGTTTCCCAAATGGGGTCATTTGTGGGGGGTTTCCACTGTTTAGGCACATCAGGGGCTCTCCAAATGTAACATGGCATCCAATCTCAATTCCAGCCAATTTTGGTTGGAAAAAGTCAAATGGTGCTCCTTCCATTCCGAGCTCTGCCGTGAGCCCAAACAGTGCTTCCCCCCCACATATGGGGTATCAGCGTACTCAGGACAAATTGGACAACAACTTATGTGGTCCAATTTCTCCTGTTACCCTTGGGAAAATAAAAAATTAGTGACTAAAAGATAATTTTTGTGGGAAAAAAATAGGATTTTTTATTTTCATGCCCGGGCATTATAAACTTGTGTGAAGCACTTGGGGGTTCAAAGTGCTCACCAAAGATCTAGATAAGTTCCTTAGGGGGTCTAGTTTCCAAAATGGGGTCACTTGTGGGGGGTTTCCACTATTTAGGCTCATCTGGGGCACTGCAAACGGAACATGACCCCCATCAACGTCTGCATTCCAAAACGTTACTACTTCCTTTCCAAGCCCTGCCGTGCACCCAAACAGTTTCCCCCCCCACATATGGGGTATCAGCGTACTCCGGACAAATTGGACAACAACTTTTGGGGTCCAATTTCCTTGGGAAAATTCAAAAATTTGGGACTAAAAAATCATGTTTGTGGAAAATTGTTTTTTTTTTTTTCACACCCAGGCATTATAAGCTTTTGTGAAACACTTGGGGTTTAAAGTGCTCACAACAGATCTAGATAAGTACCTTAGGGGGTCTAGTTTCCAAAATGGTGTCACTTGTGGGGGTTTCCACTGTTTAGGCGCATCAGGGGCTCTCCAAACACGACATGGCGTCCAATCTCAATTCCAGCCAATTTTAGTTTGAAAAAGTCAAACGGCGCTCCTTCCCTTACGAGCTCTGCCGTGTGCCCAAACAGTGGTTTTCCCCCACATATTGGGTATTGGCGTACTCAGGAGAAATTGCATAACAACCTTATCTGTCCATTTTCTCCTTTTACCCTTGTGAAAATAAAAAAAAAGTTTGTAAAAGATCATTTTTGTGGCTAAAAAGTTAAATATTATTTTTTCCTTCCACGTTGCTTTAGTTCCTGTGAAGCACCTGAAGGGTTAATAATCTTCTTGAATGTGGTTTTGAGTACCTTGAGGGGTGCAGTTTTTAGAATGGTGTCACTTTTGGGTATTTTCTGCCATATAGACCCCTCAAAGTGACTTCAAATGAGAGGTGGTCCCTAAAAAAAATGGCTTTGTAAATTTTGTTGTAAAAATGAGAAATTGCTGGTCAACTTTTAACCCTTATAACTTCCTAACAAAAAAAAATTTGGGTTCCAAAATTGTGCTGATGTAAAGTAGACATGTGGGAAATTTTATTTCTTAACTATTTTATGTGACATATTTCTCTGTTTTAAGGGAATAAAAATTCAAAGTTTGAAAATTGCAAAATTTTAAAAATTTTCGCCATATTTGCATTTTTTTCAAAATAAGAATTATATCGAAGAAATTTTGCTTCTAACGTGAAGTACAATATGTCACGAGAAAACAATCTCAGAATCGCGAAGATCCGTTGAAGCGTTCCAGAGTAATAACCTCATAAAGAGACAGTGGTCAGAATTGTAAAAATTGGCCCGGTCATTAACGTGCAAACCACCCTTGGGGGTGAAGGGGTTAAATGGCTTCATACTATAGAGCCATAGGCCATATTTGGCCTGTATGCCCAACAAAATAATTGGTATATTCTTCCGCAGTAGTAATGGTTCTTGGAGACATTGCTGCTACAATATACCACAATGGGTTTCTGTTGGATTTCATATTAAATAATAAAACACATGCAGGAATCGTATGACTCCATTTATTTCTGTAGCCAGCATATTATAGGGAATCTGTCACCAGGTTTATGTTATCTAATCTTAGAGCACCATAATGTATGGGCAGAGACCCTGATTCCAGCAATGTGTCACTTACTAGGCTGTGTTTTGCTGTTTTAATACAATGTTTTATTAGCAGCAGATTATCACTACAGGACAAGCTGTCTCATGCCTCCTAGTCCAACTATGCCCGCCACCACTGTTTTGCAGTTTTCTATCAATATACAATATACACAGAAAGCCGCCAATCAGTGGTGTGGGCAAGGTTGCACAGGGCTTAAAATTTTGAGCTCTGCTAGATCTTCAGCAGAAAAAAACCTCTAATTCTATCACTACTGTTGAACCCAGTAAACTAATTAATATATCACTAGAATCAAGGTCTCTGTCCTTACATGATGCTGCTGTCAGATTACAAAGCAATAACCTGCTGACAGATTAGGAGGTTGTCGTTTGACGATAACTCTTACCTATATGCCTTTGGGTGGTCTTGAGTGGATCTGAACCTTCAAGTCCGTATTCTTAAAGAGTTGTCACAGTCCAGACAGCCTCGTTAAAGTACCATAAAATTTTATACTAGGCAAGGTCTAAGCCTTATTTACCTATTGAAAGTCTTTTGTATTATTGTGCTTGGTCTAATTGTTAAGTAGCTATATTTCTGTAAACAATCAAATCAGTTCATGCATTTATAACACCTAAGTATGAATGACCAAAATATTATTCACCATCTAAAGAATTGCCTATTTAAAAGTGTATAGGGCGATCTAGCAGCATTTGTTAGGCATTGCACAAAACTAAACCCATGTATTCAACAAATTAATATCACGTCTGTATCATTATTCTATAGCAAAGTGTGTTTGGTACATTCCAAATTTATTACATTTCTTACATTAATTACTCCTGCCTCAAGTTTTTTTTAAATAAAAATAAAAAAAGGGAGTTCCAAATTTAAAAACTTTTTTTGTGGTTCAAATTATTGTCGTGTAATGTGCAAAATGAGATGATGAAAGGAAAAGATTCATGCCAAATTGACCAAATATATTTGGAATATTATACAGCACGGAACGGCCGTCGTCTTTGCACTCTTCAGCCCCCACCTGCCTGAGATGTTTTAAACATTTTTTGGACCAATAAATTTTGGACTTTATTCGGGTGAGTGCCACCTCTTTTCATTTCATTTAAATTATAACTAGTGTTGAGCATTCCGATACCGCAAGTATCGGGTATCGGCCGATATTCGCGTTATCGGAATTCCGATACTTAATTCCGATACTTTTTCAATATCGTATACCGGAATCGGAAGTTCCCATAATTCTTTGAGAGGCAATGTGATTTTAGTCAGCCAATGAGGAATCCTACGAAGTGTGGGCACATCCTGTAATGATGCGGTCATCTTAACTAATGGCATGGCTGTGATTGGCTGCTGAAATGATGTCAGAATGCACTATAAAAGGCGCCGCAGCCATTTTAGCGTCACTGTGCTGTGAACTCAGTTAGGGACAGAACGCTGCTGTGCTGACTCTGAGGGACAGTTAGATATTGCGATTTTGTGTACTACTGTGCTTGAGGCAGGCTAGTTTACCAACCGCTGTGTAAAGCTTCATTTTGCCAGTGTTGTTTTAACAGCTCTGTGCAAGGTGTGTGTGTGACAGTGCAGGTGATGCTGCAGTTTGCTCTGCATCCACCGCTGTTTGTAGGCATCTGCACGTGTCACTTTTTTTTTTTTTTTTTTTTATTTTATTTAGTGGAATTGGTGCAGCTCCATTATATTAGAAAAAAATCAAATCTATTAGTGTGACGTGCTTCCATCCGTATACAATACATTGGTTGCAAACACTATAGAAGTACAGAAAGGAGCTTTTCACAGATTGTGGACAGTTGTGTTTCAGTGTTCACTTCAGTCTGTGTTTTTTACTTTTTTGAGTGCAGATCACGCTCCAGTTACTTGTTCAAGCACTGCTGCTTGTACTCTGCTGAGCGTGTCTCAGTGGCTCATCCTTTTCATTTATCTCCAATTGGTTCTGCTACATTCCATTTAAAATAAATCTAATCTATTAGTGTGACGCGCTTCCATCCGTATACAATACATTGGTTGCAAACACTATAGAAGTACAGAAAGGAGCTTTTCACAGATTGTGGACAGTTGTGTTTCAGTGTTCACTTCAGTCTGTGTTTTTTACTTTTTTGAGTGCAGATCACGCTCCAGTTACTTGTTCAAGCACTGCTGCTTGTACTCTGCTGAGCGTGTCTCAGTGGCTCATCCTTTTCATTTATCTCCAATTGGTTCTGCTACATTCCATTTAAAATAAATCTAATCTATTAGTGTGACGCGCTTCCATCCGTATACAATACATTGGTTGCAAACACTATAGAAGTACAGAAAGGAGCTTTTCACAGATTGTGGACAGTTGTGTTTCAGTGTTCACTTCAGTCTGTGTTTTTTACTTTTTTGAGTGCAGATCACGCTCCAGTTACTTGTTCAAGCACTGCTGCTTGTACTCTGCTGAGCGTGTCTCAGTGGCTCATCCTTTTCATTTATCTCCAATTGGTTCTGCTACATTCCATTTAAAATAAATCTAATCTATTAGTGTGACGCGCTTCCATCCGTATACAATACATTGGTTGCAAACACTATAGAAGTACAGAAAGGAGCTTTTCACAGATTGTGGACAGTTGTGTTTCAGTGTTCACTTCAGTCTGTGTTTTTTACTTTTTTGAGTGCAGATCACGCTCCAGTTACTTGTTCAAGCACTGCTGCTTGTACTCTGCTGAGCGTGTCTCAGTGGCTCATCCTTTTCATTTATCTCCAATTGGTTCTGCTACATTCCATTTAAAATAAATCTAATCTATTAGTGTGACGCGCTTCCATCCGTATACAATACATTGGTTGCAAACACTATAGAAGTACAGAAAGGAGCTTTTCACAGATTGTGGACAGTTGTGTTTCAGTGTTCACTTCAGTCTGTGTTTTTTACTTTTTTGAGTGCAGATCACGCTCCAGTTACTTGTTCAAGCACTGCTGCTTGTACTCTGCTGAGCGTGTCTCAGTGGCTCATCCTTTTCATTTATCTCCAATTGGTTCTGCTACATTCCATTTAAAATAAATCTAATCTATTAGTGTGACGCGCTTCCATCCGTATACAATACATTGGTTGCAAACAATATAGAAGTACACAAACGGGCCTTTCACAGCTACTGAACATGGGTTTTTAATTTTTAACTAAAATATGTATTTTTTCAAATGACACAAATATAAGTAATGTTGAAGAGGAATAGTCCTACATCCATTGTTTGCACAATATTACAGGTGTACATCATGTCCCTTAATCAACAATGTATTATTATATTTACTTGTATGCTTTTATTTAAAAGCCAAGAACACAGAAGGATAACCTTCGCACTGCAGCTGTTGTCAAAGTTCAACCCACATTATGCACTTCCAACATTGCAGCATTTGAGGCATGATGTGAGTTGGATTGGTCAAAGTTATGGAGTGAGAAGGTTCACCATCAGTACCCTATAGCATAAGTATGCTTTTGTGTTAGCATTTGTGTTAGACATGTGGATATCTGCCATAATATGTCACAATTATTTAGTTACAGATTTGTTACCAACACTAATCATTGAATGGTTTTAAATTTGACGTTTCACTTGTTTACAGCTTAGAAATAAGGGTGTAGCCTGATATCTATGTGTAGCACTAGCCACTTTAACATGTCATGTTTTTTTAAACATGTGTAGCTAGGTAGCAGTAATTTTTGCCGGACACACAGCAGGGGAACAGCAGGCGTTACTGAACCCCACTATCACTATAGCTTGTGTATTGGTCTGTGGACACGACACTTCTGAGCAGCAACTGGCAGTGTTGTAGCCCAGGGAGTATAGCTCAGGTGGTAGAAAGATGAACATAACAGGAGACATGGAAAACGTTGCCAACCAGTTAGTTAATCTGAAACCGGACAGGCAAATTCAGGCGAGATCCATGCCTAGTTTATTTTCAGAAAAGTAAGCCGTTCTACATTATCGTAGGATAGTCACATGCAACGGTCTGTTAGTACACCACCTGCAGCAGTAAAGACGCGCTCCGATAATACACTGGCAGCAGATCAAGCCAGCACCTCCAATGCATACTGGCTAAGCTCTGGCCATGTATCCAGCTTAGAGACACAAAACTTGAATGGGGAAGAGCCATCTGAGAGTACACTGAGAGGGCAAGACATGTAGTCTGTAACCATCTTACGGAAATGTTGCCTCCTGCTGACTGGAGCCGTCTCGATGGTGTAGACATTGGTGGCGCTGCCACAAAACTTCGACACATTTGGAACATACTGTTCTTGCCCTGTGCAGAGGCGCTGCTTGTGCTCCCTCTTGTTGCAGAGCTGTCTCCACTGCCTCGACGCACAGAGCTGCTTTGTAAATCAGTAGCAGCAGCAGTGCTCTCGGCTGGAATGGAGAACATTATGGATTGCACCAGTGTGTCTTGGTACTTCCGCATTTTACGCTCCCGGTTCAACGGTGTGATGAGGCTTTGTAAGTTGTCCCGGTAGCGAGGGTCTAGGAGGGTGTACACCCAATAATCAGACGTGGTGTGAATGTGTTCGATGCGGCGGTCGTTTCTCAGCCACTGCAGCATGAAATCAACCATGTGCTGCAGACTCCCAACTGGCCAAGAAACGTTGTCCCCTGCAAGAGGCGTCATCTCCGCCTGCTGTGCATCACCCCACCCTTGGTCTACATACTGACTAGAGCATTGTCTACCTCCCTCTGGAGCGATGTCTTCCTCCTCCATTGACTCCTCCTCATCCTCCTCACAAAGTCCTTCAAATACATATAAATTTACAAAATTTAAAACTCAAAATTTAAAAACTTTGTATCATAATTCTGTAACATCAGTTTATGGAAACACAATAGCATTACAAAAGGATAGACAAAAAATGTACATTATGTGCTTTGTAAATACATTAAAAGTTTGTAATGGTTATGAAAATATAGACAGCGACTCTGGAGGTTCAATTGTTGATACAGCATGGTACTTTGAAAGTCCTCCAGCCCTTTGTGAGGAACCACGTTGCGCTGACTGTCCAGAAGGTGATGGAATTTGTGACTCCTCATCCTCCACCTCTTCCAAAACCTCATGCCTTAGTGCTTGCAGTGTTTTTTGAAGCAGGCAGATAAGGGGGACAGTCAGGCTGACTAGTGCATCATCTGCACTCGCCATCCGCGTTGACTCATCAAACGCACGCAAAACGTGGCAGATATCCTTCATAGAGTTATTCGCCACTCATTACACTGGCAGTGGCTGCCCATTCATTATAGGATCCAATTCTAATTACTGGTTCTCACCAACAAAGCTCTCCACAGCGCAGCACCCCCCTACATCTCCTCCCTTATTTATATTTATCGGCCTAACCGACTGCTGCACTCTGCAAACGACCTTCGACTAACCTCTGCACTAATCCGTACCTCCCACTCCCAACTCCAAGACTTCACCCGCGCTGCGCCAATCCTCTGGAATGCTCTACCCCAAGAAATTAGGACTATCCGCAATTTGGATGGTTTCAGGCGCTCCCTCAAAACACATTTGTTCACAGTGGCCTATCACATTCACTAATCAAAGTCATTCTATGTGTAATTCTGTGTGTGTAGCCCATTCACTATCTCCATGCATCCCTCACTTCCTTAAAATGGCTGGACCATCATTGTAAAAACACCATTGTATATAAACACCTGTACTTTGTATCTCCCACACCTCATTGTAGATTGTAAGCTTTCACCAGCAGGGGCGGCTGATTTTGCTTTAATTATTGTATTGTTAACGTTGTTACTTATGACTCGTGTTTTGAAACTGTTAAACTGTAAAGCACTGCGGAATATTATGGCGCTATATAAATAAATAATATTATTATTCTTATTATAGAGGCCCACTCAGTAGTGGTGAAGTGTGAACGGCGCAAATTGCGAGTTGACTGCGCCTGATGCAGCTGATACTCCATTACTGTTGGCTGCTGCTCACACAACCGCTCCAACATATGTAACGAGGAATTCCACCTGGTGGGTACGTCACATATGATGCGATGTTCATGAAGGTGAAATCTGCGTTGCAGAGCTGCAATCAGCGATCTGGCCATGCTGGAACGTCGCAAGTGAGCGCACTCTAGGCGGACCTTGTGCAGCAGTGCATCAAGATCCGGATAGTCCCTCAAAAAACTCTGCACGACCAAGTTGAGCACATATGACAGACATGGTATGTGAGTGAGGTTGCCAAGGCCCAGAGCTGACACCAGATTTCGGCCATTGTCACACACTACCAAGCCTGCCTGTAGATTCTCTTCCAAAAACCACACGTCGCTCTCCTGCTTTATGGCATTACAGAGCTCCTGCGCTGTGTGGCTAAGATTCCCCATGGAAATTAATTTCAGGATGGCCTGTTGACATTTGGACACGGCTGTGCTCATATCGGTCGCAACAGGTAAACGTTCACGGGTCCATGTGGAGGTAGACCGTGACGGCTCCTGCAGCGATGATTCTGAGGAACTGGAATAGGAGGAGGAATCAATGTGTACAGACTTGATTCCTGCAATCCTTGGAGTTGGCAGAACACGTACAGCGCCACTCGCAAGATCAGTACCCGGCTGCACAACATTGACCCAATGGGCAGTGAGGGAAAGGTATTGTCCCTGGCCATGGGTGTTAGAACCCTCTTGTTAGGTTTTGTTTCAGTTTGCTGGTCACATGACCTTTTTTCCCTATTTAGTCTGGCTCCGCCCTTCTGGCTTTGCTTGACTTCATTGTATTATCTACTGTTAAGCTAGCCGGGTGCTTAGGTGCCTTAATCTGTCAGTTTTGCTTGATGTTAGGATCACAAAGTATTTATTTTTCTGTTTAATTATCCATGCTACAATTTATGTTAGGAGGTGTCCACCTTTTCTCACAGTCCCTAGATCTTGTAGGGATTACTGCCTCGCAACTATAGGTCTTCGTTCACACTAGATGAGGACTTTAGCGGGTCTGGTCGCAGGATCAGGTTCCCCGTTACATCGTAGGGATTCAGCTTAGTTGTATTGTAGGGACAGAATTCCCTTCTTTCCTTACTGGTTGTAGCAGATCATAACAATGGGTACTGGTCCACGCATCGGTGGTCAGGTGGACCTTGCTACTGAGGGCTTTTAGTAGCGCATGTTTAATTTTTCCCTCAACATGCTTTTGCAGACCAGGGACAGCTTGCCTGCTGAAATGAAATCGGCTTGGCACATTGTATTGTGGGATTGACAATGATATTCAGTTACGGAAACTGTCTGTCTCCACCAGCCTGAATCACAGCATTTCAAGGGACAGGAGTTTTGCAATGCCAGCATTCAGAGCCTGTGCTCGTGCATGGTTTGCGGAGTATGGCCGTCTTTTATCCCATGCCTGTGCTACCGATGGCTGTTTTGTGGCCTGGGAGTGTGAGGATGACAGGGAACTTGCTGCTGTGTGTGGAATAACAGTTTGTCTCTGGACAACAGTGGCCGAGGTTCTTCCATGGCGATCCTGTGAGGAAGCATAACCAGCTGTGTGTGAGCTCGATGAAGAGGCTTCAACACAACCTGAAGATGTAGGTGCTGCTGTAGGTTGGCCTACATCTCTAGTGTGTCTTTGTAACTCAACTACGTGCTTTGTCCGCACATGTTTCCACATATTTGTGGTATTGAGGTGACTGACACTTTTAGCTATTTTTAATTTTTAATTACACAGCTTGCATTTCACATAGCAAATATCATGTGCAAGTGTGTGAAAAAAGGACCACGCAGTGCAAGTCCTGGGAGCGCACGTTTTGACTTTTGGAAGACAACTGCTCCGAACAGGTGCCAAACTGGAGGCTACAGGCAACCGAGTCTGCAGCCTAACTCTCCCTCCTGTTTGTACCGTTGGGGCAATGTCTTCCTCTATCTTCCTTCTATCACTAACCATTTCTCTAGGCCTCTCTGTTGTGAATGGGTTTGAGATGAGTTCTGAGCAGAGGCTCCCTCTGGTGGTTACAAGCGGTACTAGTGAGGATTGGGAATCAGGTGTTACTGATTGGTCTTATTTAAGGGAATCATTTTCCCATCAGGGTTGCCGGTGATCAATTGTTCTGGTCTGAATCCTTCTTTCCAGTTTCCCTTGTAGCCTTCTGTGTCAGTATTTCCTCTTGTCTAACCGCCATTACATGTTTGGGGGCTTTCTATTATCTTTGGGGTTCTGCTCCGGGGCAGATAGCTTTCCTATTTCTATCTTTAGGTGTAGTTAGTTTCTCAGGCTGTGACGAGGCGTCTAGGACCATCGTAGGAACGCTCCACGGCTGCCTCTAGTTGCGGTGGTTAGTCAGGGTACTGCAATCTCATAGATTCCAACTGCTCTGGTGTATTTCCTTTTTTACCTGCACTCCTCAGCTACCGTAACAGAACAGTATCACCGGCCACCCTGATGGGAAAATGATTCCCTTAAATAAGACCAATCAGTAACACCTGATTCCCAATCCTCACTAGTACCGCTTGTAACCACCAGAGGGAGCCTCTGCTCAGAACTCATCTCAAACCCATTCACAACAGTTATCACCGGCCATAAAAATTGTATGGTACTCACAGAAGGGAAAAAATATTTTGAAGGAAGAAAAGTTGTCAGAGATATTTTTCTGTTTGTTGCATTTTTTTTTTTTTCCCTCTGTATCTCTGGGTGCTGGGGAGGATCTTTTCTCCCAATGGAGTTTGCACAGTTGTCTGGCCGTGTGGATCAGCTTGCCACTGAGGTTCAGAGTATTGCTGCATATCTTGCTAGGTTGCCTGTTGTGGAACCTAGGATTCCCATGCCAGATTTGTTTTCAGGGGATCGAGCTAAGTTTCAGAATTTCAAAAATAATTGTAAATTGTTTTTTGCCTTAAAATCTAAGTCCTCAGGAAACGCAGCGCAGCAGGTTCAAATTATCATCTCTCTCCTGCGCGGCGATCCTCAGGATTGGGCTTTTTCCCTCACACCTGGGGATCCTGTTTTGAGTGATGTTGATGCATTTTTTCAGGCTTTGGGGTTATTGTACGATGAGCCTAATGTCACTGATCAAGCTGAAAAAGCCTTGTTGGCATTAAATCAGGGGCTTGATGACGCTGAGTTATACTGTCAGAGATTCCGTAGGTGGGCAGTCCTGACCAAATGGAATGACGACGCTTTGGCGGCCCTTTTCCGGAAGGGTCTGTCGGATAATGTAAAGGATGTTATGGTGGGATTCCCTGTCCCCTCTGGTCTCAATGATTCTATGTCATTAGCGATTCAAATTGACAGACGTTTGCGTGAGCGGAGAAGTATGCGTGGGGTGGTGTTGCCTTGTGAGCCAGCTGCTGAGCCCATGCAGTGTGATGGAGTGGTGTCTGGGGCACAGCGTCATGAGTTTCGAAAGCGCAATGGGTTATGTTTCTACTGTGGTGATGCCTCTCATGCTATTTCAGTCTGCCCTAAGCGGGGAAGACGTTTTGCACGCTCAGTTGTCTTGGGTAGTGTTCAGACTAAGTTTTTATTAACTGTCACTCTGATATGCTCTCTGTCCTCATTTTCTGCTCAGGCTTTCGTTGATTCTGGAGCAGCTATTAACCTGATGGATTATGATTTTGCTAAACGTTGTGGATTTCCCTTGATACCCCTACAGAAGTCTATTCCCCTACTGGGGATCGATTCTACCCCTTTGGCTGAGAATAAACCCCAGTTTTCTACTCAGGTGATAATGAGGGTTGAACCTGATCACCAGGAGTGCTGCAAATTTTTGGTTCTATATAATCTGCATGACATTATCGTGCTGGGTTTCCCTTGGTTACAGTCTCATAATCCTGTTTTGGATTGGAAATCTGTGTCTGTAACCAGTTGGGGCTGCCAATGTGTTTAATACCAACACTCCTGTTTTTTCTGCCTCCCCCCAGGCTGAGGATGTTCCTGACTTTTTGTTTGATTTTTCTGATGTGTTTAGCGAAAGTAAATCTGCATCCTTACCTCCCCATAGGAGCTAGACTGCGCTATTGAATTAGTGCCAGGTAGTAAATTCCCTAAGGGTCGCCTTTTTAACTTGTCTGTACCTGAACATGACGCTATGCGGTCTATATCAAGGAATCATTGGAGAAGGGTCATATCAACCATCCTCTTCACCCTTAGGTGCCGGTTTTTTTTCTTTGTGGCCAAAAAAGATGGTTCATTAAGGCCGTGTATTGATTATCGTCTCTTGAACAATATTACTGTGAAATATCAATACCCTTTTACCCTTGATTTCTGACCTGTTTTCCAGGGTGAAAAACGCTACTTGGTTTACCAAGCTTGACCTCAGGGGGCGTATAACCTTATTCGCATTAAGCACGGGATGAATGGAAGACGGCATTTAACACCCCTGAAGGGCATTTTGAGTACCTTGTGATGCCCTTTGGGCTCACTAATGCTCCTTCCGTCTTCCAGTCCTTCATGAATACATTTTCAGGGATTTTGTGGACAAGTTTCTGATTGTTTATTTGGATGATATCTTGATTTTTTCTAATGACTGGGACTCTCATGTGAAACATGTTCGAACTGTATTCCAGATTTTGAGAGAGAATGCTCTGTATGTGAAGGGATCAAAGTGTCTTTTGGCGTACAGAAGATCTCATTTCTGGGATTCATTTTGTCCCCATCTGTTATTGAAATGGACCCGTCAAGGTTCAGGCCATCTGTGATTGGGTCCAACCTACTTCATTAAAGGCTCTTCAGAGTTTTTTTGGGTTTTGCCAATTTTATCGTAAATTTATTGGTAATTTCTCTGTTATTGTTAAACCATTAACTGATTTGACCAGAAAGGGTTCTGATGTGGTGAATTGGCCTCCTGAGGCAGTCTCTGCGTTTCAGGAACTTAAGCAGAGATTCACTTCTGCTCCGTTCTACGGCAGCCTGATGTTTCTCTGCCATTTCAGGTGGAGGTTGATGCCTCTGAAATTGGGGCAGGTGCCTTTTGTCCCAAAAAAGATCCAGAGACCTCTAAAAGTAACCCTTGTGCCTTTTTCTCTCAAAAATTTTCTCCTACTGAACGTAATTATGACGTGGGTAATCGGGAGTTATTGGCCATGAAGTGGGCTTTTGAAGAGTGGAGACATTGGCTGGAGGGAGCCAAACATCAGTGGTGGTCCTTACGGACCATAAGAATCTGGTCTATCTGGAATCTGCCAAGCGACTCAATCCTAGACAGGCAGGTGGCCTTGTTTTTCACACGTTTTAATTTGTGGTTTCCTTTCTTCCTGGCCACTAAGAATGTTAAGGCGGATGCCCTCTCGAGGAGTTTCCTTGCGGACTCTCCTGAGCTATCTGATCCCTCTGTTATTTGAAGGAGGGTGTAGTTCTTTCCGCCATCTCGCCTAATTTGAGACTTGCTCTGGAGGGGTGTCAGGAGGATAGGCCCGAGCGCTGCCCTGTTGGAAAATTGTTTGTCCCGACCAATGGAAAAAGAGTGTGATGTCTGAGATTCATGTTCCGCATTGGCTGGGCATCCCGGAATTTTTGGTACCAGAGACTTGGTTAGTCGGTCCTTTTGGTGGCCTACCTTGTCTCGCGATGTCAGGGAATTTGTGCAGTCCTGCGGGACTTGCTCTCGCTCCAAGCCTTGCTCTCGCTCTAGTGGTTTGTTGATGCCATTGCCTGTGCCCAAGAGACCATGGACCCATATCTTCTATGGATTTCATTTCCGATCTTCCTGTTTCTCAGAGAATGACCACCATCTGGGTAATTTGTGATAGGTTTTCCAAAAATGATACATCTTGTGCCATTACCTAATTGCCTTCCTCCTCTGAATTGGGTGCCGTTGTTCCTTCAGCACGTGGTTCGTTTACACGGCATTCCTGAGAACATTGTGTCTGACAGAGGAGTCCAGTTTGTTTCCAGATTTTGGAGGACTTTTTGTTCTAAACTGGGTGTTCAATTGGTCTTTCTCCTCGGCATTTCATCCTCAGACCAATGGTCAAACTGAGAGAACAAACCAGACATTGGAGACTTATCTAAGATGCTTTGTGTCTGCTGATCAGGATGACTGGTCTCTTTTTTGCCTTTGGCTGAGTTTGCTCTTAATAATAGGACTACTCTGCCACTTTGATGTCTCCGTTTTTTCTGTAATTCTGGGTTTCACCCTCGATTTTCTTCAGGACAGACGGAGGCTTCTGTCTGTCCAGTGTTGACTCTGTTGTTGAGCGTATGCAGCAGATTTGGGACCAGGTAGTGGAGGTTGTCCCCCCTCTCAGGAGAAGGCCCAGCGGTTTGCTAACCGGCATAGGACTTATGGTCCTCGGTTTAAAGTGGGGGACTTGGTCTGGTTGTCCTCAAAGAATATTCCTAGAGATAGCATCTCCTAAATTTAAGCCTGTTCATTGGACCTTATAAGATCATGGAGATTATTAATCCTGTTTCTTTTCGTTTGCTTCTTCCAGGGACATTTAAGATCCATAAAGTGTTCCACAATCCTTTGAAGGGTTTGTTGAGCCAGTGGTTCTGCTGCTGTGCCTCCTGACCCTGTTTGTTGAGGGCAATCTGAGTATTGGTTGAGAAATATTGGATTCTCGTTTTTCTAGACGAAGACTCCAGTAATTTGGTTAATGGAGAGGTTATGGTCAGGAAGATAATTCTTGGTGTTTGCTTCGGACATCCATGCTAGGAGACTTTTTCCGTGCGTATCATAGAACTCATCCTGACCGACCTGGTTGCTCAAATGAGGGTTCGGTGACCCCCCTCAAGGGGGGGGTACTGTTGTGAATGGGTTTGAGATGAGTTCTGAGCAGAGGCTCCCTCTGGTGGTTACAAGCGGTACTAGTGAGGATTGGGAATCAGGTGTTACTGATTGGTCTTATTTAAGGGAATCATTTTCCCATCAGGGTTGCCGGTGATCAATTGTTCTGGTCTGAATCCTTCTTTCCAGTTTCCCTTGTAGCCTTCTGTGTCAGTATTTCCTTTGTCTAACCGCCATTACATGTTTGGGGGCTTTCTATTATCTTTGGGGTTCTGCTCCGGGGCAGATAGCTTTCCTATTTCTATCTTTAGGTGTAGTTAGTTTCTCAGGCTGTGACGAGGCGTCTAGGACCATCGTAGGAACGCTCCACAGCTGCCTCTAGTTGCGGTGGTTAGTCAGGGTACTGGCAATCTCATAGATTCCAACTGCTCTGGTTATTTCCTTTTTTACCTGCACTCCTCAGCTACCGTAACAGAACACCTCTCCCAGCTTTCAACCAAAGTACTGGTTCTCACCCACAAAGCTCTCCACAGTGCAGCACCCCTCCTACATCTCCTCCCTCATTTCTATCTATCGGCCTAACCGACTGCTGCGCTCTGCAAACAAACTTCGACTAACCTTGCACTAATACGTACCTCACACTCCCGACTCCAAGACTTCTCCTGCTCTACGCCAATCCTCTGGAATGCTGTACCCCAAGAAATTAGGACTATCCACATTTGCATGGTTTCAGGCGCTCCCTCAAAAACACATTTGTTCAGAGCGCCTATCCATTCACTAATCAAAGTCATTCTATGTATTCTGTGTAAGTGTGTGGTGTGTCCTCTAGCCCTTCACTATTCCATCCCTCAGTCCCTTAAGATGGCTGGACATCATTGTAAATGCACCATTGTATATAAACACCTATACTTTGTATCTCCCCCATCTCATTGTACATTGTAAGCTGTCACGAGCAGGGCGACTTATTTAGTTTAAAATTTATTGTATTGTTAACGTTACTTATGACTTGTGTTCTGAAACGGCTAAACTGTAAAGCGCTGCGGAATATGATGGCGCTATATAAATAAATATTATTATTTATTCCTCTGAGCTGCTCCCACCACCTTCCTGTTCCTCATGCCATGTTGGGTCTTGGACCTCATCATCTCCACTACCCTCTTCCAACACCTGCTGTTGGGTGGTCTGGCCAGCACCATGCTCAACAGAAACTGGCACCTGGGTCTCATCATCATCAGATGCGTTCTGCGGTGTGCTGACCATCGGGCACTGTCTCACCCGCCTCTTCAGATTCAGAGAGACACAGCTGTTGCGCATCACTGCATACTCCCTCTTCACATTACAGAATGCTGCTTGGCTGGGCCCCTGTTTGCAAGCCAATAGATTCTGAGAACAGAAGCAGACACTCAGCTGGCTCCTGTACAGAACTCCCCTGACTCCCCTGGGCAATTTGCCAGGCGGTGAAGAGACAGATGGTTGCCCAACATGCTGTGGTCCTGAGAGGAGGTGGAAAGCAATTGAAGTCGATGCATTGGCTGACATCCAAACAACAAACGGCTTCAATTTGTTCTTCCCGCAGCAGGGGGGTACTCCGAGCTCCTACAAAAGTGCGCATAAAGGAACGCTCACGGGGAAAACTGGTGGATGCTGTGTCACTGGGGGCCGCAGCAGCCACAGAATCCCACGTCCTCTCCCTGAAGAAACTCCACGACCCACTTGCCTTACTCCCTGCCTTCTTCATCTTGGTAGATTTCTAAAGAAACTCTGAAAAGTTATAAGGTCTAAGTGTGGGTTTTCCGCAGAGACTGGGAGTGAACACTGCACACAACTGTTCACTACCCAATGCGTCTCAGCAGAAGGCAGTCTGTGCGTCAAAACAAAGGCACAAGCATACACCATGTACCCTGTTTATAAAGCTATATAAAAAAAATTATGTAGTAGTGACGCACACTTTATTGAGTACAGTATTACATCGCCATTCACCATCTGTGGCTATGCAGTCTCATCTATATACCTTATCTATCTGTTGTCATGCTTCCAAGTCGACAGTCAGCCATAAATAGCAATTTTTCACTTGCACTATGCACTTTTGAAAGGTTATGTTTGTTAATAAAATGATTATTGCCACATATTATGAGTATTACATGATGGAAATTGTATAATTTGTATAAAAATATTTAGTGACATTATTCGCAAATGGAACATTTTAGTAATATCACAGATAACTTGTAATGCTGATGATGTTTTGAAGTCAGACATTCATTGTCTATACAATAAAAATGGTGTACATACTGTTACTTATCCATCATTAATGGATTCAGATATGTACTTGTATGCTTTTATGTACAACCGTATAGCAGATTCCTTAACTAAATTATTTTGTGGTTTGCATTGCTGTTCAACATGTTAATGTATGTGTTTATGTTTGTCAATTCTTTATTTATCTAGATATTAGTTTAAATGAAATCATCATCTTATGGTAGTAAAGGTTATCTTTCTCTTGTTTGAAGTATAGACATTTTTAAAATTGACAGGTAACAAGGAAATTACTTGATCTAGTATTTAAACATCCTCCTTGACCCTGGGCTCCAACAACCGCCAGTTGTTGCTCGGAAGTGCTGTTAGCACAGTCAACACTTGCTCCTGTGTTACTGGGGTTCAGTAACGTCAGCTGGTCCTCGTTTGTGCATGGCTCTTTTCCTTCTGCTGCCCCTCCGGGTTCCAGCACAGTCAGCTGGTCCTCGTTACTTGCATTGGCTCTTGTACCTTCTGCTACCCGTCCGGGTTCCAGTACCGTCAACTGGTTTCCCGCAGTGCCTTTGGCCTAGGTGCCTCCATCTCGGTACCGAGTTCCAGCAACGTCTGCTGGTCCTTGGTAGTGCTTTGGAGCACAGGTACCTCCTGCTTAGTAACCGTGTCCCAGTAACATCAGTGGTACAAGATTGTGCTACAAATACAAGATACGGAAACAAGAGACACAAGAACAATAAGCAGAAGATCTAAAAGCAGAAGAACATGAAGTATAAGACCAAAATGAAGAGCAAAATATATGCTCTAAATTTCTAAGCAGAAGAAGACTAAGCAGTGTATGGGGGTGAGTCCGTTCCTCCTCGTGGTGCCCCTGGAAAATGCCTGCTGCTGCAGGCTAAACTGAACACGGACAAATACTGTTGTAATTTAATCTTTTGTGACAGCAAGAACGGAAGGATAAAAAATTTTCATACTTTGACAGATTACAAGTACAGGATTCTCTGTCACAAATAAGAATTTGATGAAGAAGATGAAGCAGAATATGAATAAGAATAATAGTTTAATAAGAAGAATATGAGTAATGTTAACAAAGATGAATAGCAAGAAGTTTAAGAAAAAAAAAGAAGGTGAAGATGAAGAATAATTTGATGAAAAAGATGATGCTGCAGAAGATTATGAAGGAGAAAGTGTGTGAAAAGTTAAAAGGTGAAGATGAAGAGCATGGAAGTTGTGTAATATACAATTTGCCTAAATATAAAAAACGTTAACATTGTCAATTTCTTCGTCAATCGAACATCTTTAAAAAAAAAAAATTTTATTTCTATTCCATTTGATTGGGTTAAACATCTATGCCTTTAATGTCTCCTAAACCCTTTCCCCCAATACATTCTACATTACTCTTTCTTGTTTTTCCTTCATGTACAATTAACCAACAAGGCAAGAATGGTTTTTTTTTAATTTCGATATTTTGTTCCCATAACTTACAGGGACTTCCGGTATCGTATCTGGGTATCGCCGATATTTTAGTGATATCGGCGATACCATTCCGATTCCGATACTTTAGGATATCGGAAAGTATCGCTCACTCTAATTATAACATCTAATAATACTTTTTAGAATCAATACTCAGCCAAAGTTACATTTTTGGAGTTCTTCCTTTTGGTTATTATTAAAATCAATACTCCTCAACCTCATCCATTCACTAAAAATAGGTTAACTATAAATCTGGTTAATTGGGTAGTTGATCTATAAATAATATTAACATCTCTAAAACCATCAAACATAGCTCATTCCTAACAGAAAATTATTATTTTAGTGAAATAAAAAGTAGACATAACATATCAAACTGCTTGCTCTCTGAAATTACCAGTAGATTGAACAAATTTTAACGTAAAGGGGTTTTCCCAAGAACAAAAGTTCATCTGTGTCTCTTAGAAAGCAATTGTAGCATTAACTGATCTTTACAGTGTAATCGAAGGAATACAAAAATCCACACTATCTATAAACATGGAGATGGTGAGGAAACACTTAGCTAATTTAAATGAATTTAAATATCCTGGTCCAGATGAATTACATCTTAGAGTACTGAAAGAGTTAGCAGAGGAAATTGCAAAACCACTAGCCAGAATCTTTGAAAAATCTTGGAGACCAGAATCCCAGAAGATTAGAGAACCTGGCAAATGTCCAATCTTCATAAAGGAAAGAAGATGGAGCTAGGAAATTACAGGCCAGTGAGTCTTACTTCTATACCAGGAAATATTTTTGAATAAATTATTAAACAGCATGTATGTAAGTACTTGGATAAGAATACAGTAATTAACCAGAGCCAACATGGTTTTGTAGCCAACAAGTCATGTCAGACTAATCTAATTTCCTTCTATGATGGAATCACTGACTAAGTGGATCAGGTAAATCGGTAGATATAGTATATATCAACTTCAGCAAAGCATTTGATAAAGTATCTCATACTATCCTTATTGAAAAAATGACCAAGAATAGGATTGACAAGGCTACCATTAGGTGGATTCATAACTGGGTCAGTGATCGTACTCAAAGAGTGGTAATAAATGGTTGCACATCCAACTGTAAAGTGTTTCAAATGGGGTACCACAAGGCTCTTTCTTGGCCCCAGTGTTGATTAACATTTTTATAAATGATCTAGATAAGTGTTGTGAATACTCTGGAGGCGACTTCGAGCTGGGGCCCCTT
>JARQOD010000006.1:259277700-259410913 GCA_033576555.1 Oophaga sylvatica | reverse complement strand
AGTAAACAGTCATGTTCCGTGACCATGGGTGCAGGGTCATTAGACGTGAGGGATTTTGCTCCGAAAGTGCTCCTTAAAGGGTTAATCTCTCTAGGTTCATCCACTCTTCATGCCAAGCTTTGTGTGGACTCTGAGGCAGAGGGGAATTTTATGTTCTCCTCCTTTGCCTCTCTATTCCTTACCGCTGGTGACGCTCGCCGAGCCAATATCTGTGAGAGTGTTGAATGGAGCAATCCTGCCCTCACAAATCACCCACCAGACTGTCTCTCTACTTCTGTCTATGTCTCCTTCACATCAGGAGAATATATCCCTTTTTGTTCTTCCTGAGGGAATAGATGAGGTTTTGTTGGGATTACCCTGGCTTCGCCACCACTCTCCCCATATTGAGTGGTCCTCTGGGAGAATACTGGGTTGGGGTGATCATTGCAGAGACAGATGTCTCAACGAGGACGTTCAGGTTCCCACAACGGAGATACCCATAGATCTTGATTCTCTTCCCAAGGTTTATCGGTCATACGCAGACGTATTCTCCAAAAAGGCAGCGGAGACTCTGCCGCCTTATCGCCCCTATGACTGTCCTATAGACCTCTTGCCTGGAATGGAGCCCCCTCGGGGAAGAGTGTATCCTCTCTCTCTTCCTGAGACGGAGGCCATGTCACAATACATCCAGGAAAATCTGGCAAGAGGGTTTATTAGGAAGTCAGTGTCACCAGCAGGGGCAGGATTTTTCTTCGTACAGAAGAAGAATGGAGAATTACGACCGTGTATAGACTATAGGGGTCTTAACGCCATTACCGTTAAGAACAAATATCCTTTGCCCCTAATATCTGAGCTCTTTGATAGGCTCCGGGTAGCAAGGGTATTTACTAAGCTGGATCTTCGTGGTGCCTATAACCTGATCCGCGTCCGTGAGGGGGACGAATGGAAGACGGCGTTCAATACCAGAGATGGACATTACAAATAACTTGTGATGCCCTTCGGGCTCTGTAATGCTCCAGCCGTCTTCCAAAATTTCGTAAATGACATCTTCCGGGACATGCTTGCCACCTCTGTGGTAGTCTATCTGGATGACATTCTCATCTTTTCTCCAGATATGGACACCCACCGGAGAGATGTTTGCAGGGTCTTCGACCTCTTGCGGGCAAATTCCTTATTTGCGAAGTTGGAGAAGTGTGTGTTTGAGCAGGAGTCTTTGCCATTCCTGGGCTATATCATCTCCACTCAGGAATTGGCTATGGATCCTGCCAAAATACAGGCTGTAATGGATTGGCAAGAACCCCACTCTCTTAAAGCGGTGCAGCGCTTTATAGGGTTCATTAATTACTATCGCCAATTCATTCCCAACTTCTCTACTTTGGTTGCTCCCTTGGTAGCCTTCACCAAAAAAGGAGCCAATCCCAAATTGTGGTCAGAGGAGGTCTCCAAGGCCTTTTCTTCAATCAAGTCCCATTTTGCTAGCGCTCCTATCCTACATCGTCCCGAGGTTGATAAGCTTTTTATATTGGAGGTAGATGCCTCGTCCGTTGGTGCTGGAGCAGTCCTTTTTCAAAAGGATGCTCAAGGTCGTAAACATCCTTGCTTCTTCTTCTCCAAGACCTTCACACCTGCGGAGAGGAATTATTCCATTGGGGATAGGGAGTTGCTAGCCATGAAGTTGGCTTTTTCCGAGTGGAGACATCTCCTGGAGGGGGCTCGCTTTCCCTTCCAAGTGTTCACTGACCACAAACATTTGGTCTATTTACAGACCGCCCAGCAGCTAAATTCCCGTCAGGCCAGATGGTCCCTGTTCTTCTCCCGGTTCCATTTCACCCTCCATTTTCTCTCAGGGGAGAAGAACATTCGTGCTGATGCTTTGTCTCGCTCCGTTGTGTCCTCTGAGGAGGTGGAGGAGGAGCCTCGGCTGATTGTCCCCACAGAGAGCCTAAGAACTGTGGCCCCGGTTTCGCTTGAGTCTGTGCCTCCGGGCAAGACTTTTGTGCCCATCAATTTGCTACCGGAGGTACTCTCTTGGGCACACTCGTCCAGGGTGGGTGGACATTTTGGGGCAAAGAGGACACCTGAGTTGCTGGCGAGGACATACTGGTGGCCACATATGGTCCGTGACGTCAGGGAATACGCTCAGGCGTGCGTCTCCTGCGCCAAGAATAAGTCCCCTCGACAACGGCCAGCTGGGTTACTCTTTCCTTTACCGGTGGCAGACAGGCCCTGGGAGATGGTCGGGATGGATTTTGTGGTGGGATTACCCAAGTCTTGGGGCTGCACCATCATCTGTGTGATAACCGACCACTTCTCCAAAATGGTGCACTTGGTGCCGTTACCACGGTTACCGTCTGCACGGGCCTTGGCAGCATTATTCATTAGGCATATTTTCCGCCTACACGGTATGCCAGACAAAATTGTCAGTGATCGAGGTCCCCAGTTTGCGTCTCGGTTCTGGAGAGAGCTGTGTTGTTTACTCAGCATTGAGTTGAATCTCTCCTCTGCATACCATCCCGAGACGAATGGGTTGGTAGAGAGGGCCAACCAGACCTTGGTCACATACTTGCGACATTTTGTCTCTGCCAGGCAGGATGACTGGGCATCCTTGCTACCGTGGGCTGAGTTCGCTCTAAATAATGCTGTGGCTGACTCCACCGGACAGACCCCATTCCTCCTGAACTACGGTCAGCATCCGCGGGTACCAGTGCCCATGCCCGTGTCTTCCGCCGATTCCAGGATGGCAGACTGGGCTGTGGAGGCACGGGACATTTGGGACCGCACCCAGGATGCCATTCAGGCCTCCAAAGAGAGGATGGGGTCTTCGGCCGATGCCCATCGGCGCCCCGCTCCTACATTTGCGCTGGGTGACCTAGTGTGGCTCTCTGCCCGAAACATCAGGCTATGTGTAGAGTCCACCAAGTTGGCAGCTTGCTTTTTGGGTCCCTTTAAAGTCCTTGAGCAGGTGAACCCGGTGGTTTACCGCCTAGCCCTTCCGCCTCGCCTTGGTATCACTGACACCTTTCACGTGTCCCTCCTGAAATCCGTGGCCATTTCCGGTTTTCCGAGTCATCTGCCGGGACGTTGGGTTCATCTACCGATTATCATGAGGTGAACGCCATTGTTGGGTGCAAGGTGGTACGAGGCAAAAAATTTTATTTGGTGGATTGGAGGGGTTATGGGCCTGAGGATAGGTCCTGAGAGCCTGCCGAGCATGTTCACGCTCCGCAACTCATCGCTGCCTTTGAACGCAGCGAGGCCCAAAGAAGGGGGAGTAATGTTAGGGCTCGAGTTCCCACTGCTGCACAAGGGGAGTCTCGAACCTGTCCCGCTGCGGTCCCCCATTCATCTCCGTCCGCAGTGGAGCCTGCTCAGCTTAGATGTCAGTCCCAGCGTCTCGCCCAGTCTAACAGTGTGCAGAGGATTACTGCTGCTCCTCCAGGCTCTGCTATTGTGGCCAGTACTGGTTAGCTGCGAGCAGACGTCTTTAGGACATTTAGGACAAAGTCCTTGTTTTCCCCTTCTGAGCATGCCCAGAGTGAGATCTCTCATTGGAGATCAGGGGTCACATGCTCAGGTACTGCAGCAGCTCCTATTGGTCCGCCAGGAAGGTCCTGTGACTACTGGTGTTCTGGAACAAGTTTCATTGGTCCTTGTTTCTGGCAGGTCCTGTAGCTGTTACTATAAAAGGGTAGCATGGCTGGGCCGCCATGCGCTAATATCAATCATTATATGCTTAGCGCCAGTGTGGTCATGCATGTGTGTGGTTAGGGCCCGGCTGAAATAAGCCCCTAGAATACCGACTTAATCGGTGAGGAGTTTGGTATGCTAGCTGGTCAGGGTCGGTGTCCTAGATGCCCTAGATTACCGGCATAACCGGTGAGGAGTTTGATTGCCGTATTCAGGGTCTGGCGTTCAGACGCCATAGATTGCGGGTGACTCCCGCGAGGACATTAGCGCATGATCACGTTCTATGTTCGCTTAGCAGTTAATTGTGTACCTGGGTGCCTGACAGGACACAGAAGTTTGTCTCAGCGGCTCTGTGACGTAACAGAGTTTGCTTTCTAAAATGGCGGTCGGCGCTGAGGGATTTTATATGCACTGTGACGCCACTGAAAGCCAGTCAATCGTTGCAATGCCCTTCTCTATGATGTTGCTGGCCGCTGGCTATGTCATCCCGTTGTTCACAGCCTGCATCCTTGCTCATTGGCCGAGAAAAGGAGCTTAAAGTGTAGGGGAAAACCGACTCCAGCAAAATGGTCGCCGAACACATGACCGAACTCACTCCACGGTCGGGTTTCGTTTCATGAAACCCAACTTTGGCGAAAATCGGCGATTTTTGAAAATGAACGACATGTTTCGCTCAACTCTAGTGTTCAATACTTTTTCACCTGCTGTATGTAAATGAGCTTTAAGAACTATGGGCCAGACATAAACCTCAAGGAGAGTCTGCCTCCAGAGATTATTTTAAATGAAAGAGTGCCTTACCAGTGTGATGTGTAATGGCTGCTCTCATTCTCCTGATCTTACTGCAGAGCTGTGTGTGATTTTAACTGATACAGCATTAAACACATCTGCAGTTATCATCTTATAGTGCTTCAACTTCCATCTCATGGGTAGTGTTTCAATACAGCAAAGCCGTGAGATATGATGCTGCAAATGTGTTTGTAATGAGATAACGTTCAGTCCTCCTTGAGATCAATGTCCGGCCCATAGACTGGAACAGCCATTTACATATAAGAAAAATATGGATTTCTCTGGAGTAAAACATTGGATCGCAGTTGTCAATCTATCATTTTATTCAGCTTCCTATGATCTGTTTGCCCATATTGATGGATTAACAGGATTGATCCTTTTGACACATGCCCTATAAGGAAATACTTTTCCACTAAAGGGTTGTGCTTGGTGTGTAACAATTTTTAGGTAGCGGTGTGTGTCAAAGAAACATCAGCATAAATGCCCTTACTAAGGGTTTTGCAGGAAAACATTGCCCAGTGCATAGCCCTGCCCCTGACAGCATGCCCGTTTTCATATAGTGCTTAGTCCTAACGTTAACTCTACCACTGAAAACTCATACATATTCATGCAGGACTCTATATGATGTAAAAAATAATCATAATTTATAAGACAAGAACTCTTTACACTGCTTTATAGGTAAGTCCTGATGCTAACATTCCCACTTAAGTCACTCTTCGTATTGGACAAGTGTCAGTACGGGTACACTGATCTGAAAATGTGAAGACTGATCTGTAGCTACACAGCCCACACAGAGCAAGTTCAGAAGCAATGTATTTTCTAAAATTGTTCTATAATAGTGATCATAAGCTTTTTCTTCAAATTGGGCTACACTAGTCATTCTGTGGTATCAGACTAAGCTAAATTCATCCAATGAAATGACACTACACTAAAAACGGCATGAAGTTGATACTGAAATATTTTATTTTTTCCATTAGAAATGTACAACATACTGTTAAGGCAAGCAATTATTAGTTGATATGTCTCCTCTATTGCTTGCTTTACCTTTGCCATGGAATATTGAAAATATTTTAAAATCAACATTGTGCAGTGCGGTTCATTGGATGAATATTGTCTTAATTAAAGGTAGAACCCAAAGTTCCACAGCTTTTCTAGACTCATCTTGCTCAGGGTTTTTTACCCTTTTACATCAGACCAGACTTTCCAACCTTAGCTCCATTTGCATACTATGAACACTTATAACTCTTTGCTGGGAAAACCCCAAAAGAAATATCATTTTTGGAGAAGCTCTGAATCATACATCTAGACATTATGAATTGGACCTGGTCAAAGTCACTTAGGTCCTTACTCTTGTCCATTTTTTCTACTTATCTTACATACATTTTATTTAATCTAGTCATCATTGGTTTTAATGTTATAACTGATTGATGTATGCATTGTGATGGCCTAAGTGTGGATGTGTGGCCCAGCTGCGCTTGGTACACATGTTCCCAGGAGTATGCACAAAAAGGTAATTACAAAAACCTGATATTCATTCACATCTTCACATTTCCCAGGAGCCACCAGAGGGAGCCCTTTAGATTCAGGTATTTAGGGGCGTGGAGAAATGCAGCAGTAGGCATTCTAGCCAGACAGTCGTCCTAGTTGTTGGTTTTACCTCAGAGAAGAGATCAGAACGGGAGTTACCTCAGACAAGCTGTGAGGGACAGATTAGATCTCCTCAGGACACCAGAGTGAGAGGATTCCTGTCAGAGCTCAGTCTGAGCTAGAGAGAGGAGAGACAGAGACGGAGATTTCCTGTCAGATGAGACAGAGGAGGAAAGATTGCAAGCTGTTATCTCAGAACATCTTGACTGCTAGAACCCTATGAATGAGGAAAGTGACTCTCGGAGTGAGCATGAAATCAGCTGACGGAAGGTCCTGATAGCCGCTCTGGACAGAGTTTATGAAGGAACAGAAGGAAGGGGACTACAGTTGTCAGAACATCGAGTTAACTGAGAAACGGTCAGTGAGCTGTGGAAGGAAGGAAGCTGACGACTACACCTACTGCTACCCGTGCTTATGTTAAGGGTGAGAGTAGGGCGACGGGCGAGTGGTGACCAACGGAAGGATTGACTTAGGTGACAAATCACCCCCACTCTGCTTAACCGGACGCCGGGTCCGAAGCCTTGCTAAAACCTTCACGGCTAGTAGGAGAAAACCGGAATCCCTGCTGGACTTCAAGTCACAGAGGGTAGCCCTATAGTGCTGATACGTAACCGGGGTCAGGGAGAACAGGAGTCTAGCGGGACGCTGCATATAAAGACTTAGTTCTTGCCAAAAGAAGGCTCCACCACAAAGTCGGCCGGGCGTAGCTGTTCTATTTGGAGTTAAACTTCGCTTCACGCAAGTTAGGACTCACACACAATAAAGAGAAAGGAGGCCTTAAACCTACTCAGTGATTACCTGGATGTGCATCCACCACCCTGAGCAGCTTCCCGGGACATACCTGCAAATACCACCAGTAAAGGTATGGAAAGAGACTGAATTGTGTGTGTCTGCCTTATTGCCTGCACCCTGCACCGCCATATATACTTTGAGGGATCCAGTCTTACCTGTGGAAGACTTAACATTTAGCTGCCAGTAACCATCCCCTCAGAAGATTAACCCTGCAGCGCTGGTCAACTTGATCAGAAACCACAGGTGGCGTCACGAACAATTATTATTATCCCCCGTATATATCCCCCTTTGTATGAGCGCCCAGGGCAACGGACCGAGCTGTGCTACTTGTGACATTCCCCATAGACTTCAACGGGCTCGGTGCCGAGTACCCCATAACCCTGGTGTTGTGCGACTCATGAACACCTATTAATAATTGAGAATCTGGTTGTGTTTAGAATTAGCCAATCACATTTAAACTCATGATAACAATAGTCATTACACAGCTGTCAATATTTGCAATGATTTTGATTAACCCTATATAAACTTTAGCTATTCTAGTAGGATTTCTCTGACTTTTCCTTAGTTGTTTTTTTTTTACAGCAAAAGCCATGGTCTGTAAACAGCTTACAACACAGCAAAAGGAGTGATATCATTGTCAAAAGTTATTGAAAGAATGGTACAAAAATATTTCAAACCTATTAGATACACCATGGGACACTCTGAAGACGCTCATCAAGAAATGGCTTGAATTTGGTATGCCCTTGCAATCGGAAAAATTTGAAGCACTCATGCATGAAAGACAAATATGGCTGAATTCTGTCATAAGTGTAAATGGTGCTTCAATAAAGTATTAATATAAAGCTGTGTATATTTATGCAACCACGTTATTTTAGCTCTTTATTTTCTTTTTTCCACCAAAAAGACTGCAGTTTGTTTTTTTAATTGAATTGTATGGATCATAGGTGACAATAAAGGTTTCTGAAATTATTCTTCTTGGTATGATTTTTTTACATGACAAAAAACAGGCATTTTAACAAGGGTGTATAGACTTTTTACATATCCACTGTTCATAGGAAATATCCTTTACTATGGCACTTGGACTTAATTTGGTAAGAAGATGGAAAATTTCCCTCACTTGTACATGCAGCTACTGTCACCATAATATTGCATTAAATAGTTGTCATTCTTATGTCTCTGATGCATTACATAATTAACTTTGGTGAGTTATAATAAAAGAGGATAAAAAAAGAAGTGTAATAGATGTCAGCACATAGCTCAGCATGATTGAATGTAGCTATATTGAGTAGAAGGGACATATAAATATAATATTCACTTATGGTGAGCACATGGTAACTGTATATTTTACACAGTGAACATATCTGCTGCAGAAACGACTGTGAAATTTCTAGGATGCTTTAAACGTAAGCTTTATGAAATAACGTATAAATCATTTAAGTGTTTAGTACTTTGTGGTCAAAAATTACAAATATACTAAATTAGTGGAGGAAATTACCTTTTTTTGCACATTTATTGTATTATACAGGCTACAAATAGATATTTATAAAAAAAATCCCTTTAGTCTACACCAAATCCAAGTTTAGCTTTCATCCAGTGATTGTTGTTTTAGATGCTCTTACCCCAGCAATTTTTTTTAAGTCTATTGTATATTGTATATCTCTTGGTTTGCTTTGTTTTAGAGTTTAGTGATTCCAGATGTTTTTGCATTATTCATTAATTGTGACGTTTTAAAAAGTCACAAAATTTGACACAATTTCACTCCAGCCCGTCCCCCTACGCCAGAATGTTGGTGCACTTTTTGAAACTTTTTGAGGTCCAAAAGTCACAAAAACAGTTCATAACAGGAAAAATCACATTTTTGACTTTGTGCCAACTAAATGAATCGCGTGTTCTATTTCAATGAATTTGGCGCAAAAAAGGCAACTAATACCGCAATACAAACAAGGAAAGTGACTTAAAAATGAAAAATGATGAATCAGGGCTGTACAAAAAAAAAGCAAAGGTAGTTTACAGCTCAACCAATTGGAAAAAAAACTGTAAGTTTATTATTGAATTAAGTTAAAAGTTAATAAAATTTAAAAACCTCACACCTTACGTATTTCTGGCATACGAAGATACCTTTAATCATAGGACACCATGTGAGGTAAATAAGTATATATAGAACCAAGGGACCAATCACCAGTGAAACAGATACATTACATTGGAAAAACGCATCTGTGTTTGTTCACATGTGTTAATGCAATAGAGAAAAGTACCACACATTTGTTAAAGTACTTATGAAAAATATCATACATTAATGTTAATATAAAACATGATACAATCATGGCATTAATGATTTATCAGAACCAAAAGCACAAGTTCCAAAAAATATGCATTCAGACGTTAAATAGTGTATAGCCTGACATGAGTTTTTTTAATTATCACTGGACTTATAGACTATTAACTTGATTCAATAAACTTACAGTTTTCATCCAGTTGGTTGTGCCAGAAACTACCCTCGTTTTTTTCCTCTGTTAACTGCAATCATCAGCAGGTAGGGCACCCACTAGTTTCTAATTACAGCAACAGATCCATCAATACTAACAGGGTAAACAGCTCCAACCTTCCCCCTCTCTCCTATCTCATTCTCAAATCTGGGCCATACTTCCTTTGCTTTCAGAAAATCCATGTTTATTAGAAGCAATAAGGTACTGTCACACTAAGCGAGATCACTAGCGATATCGCTTAAGCGACGACGATTTTATGACGCAGCAGTGATCTCGTTAGCGACGTCGCTGTGTGTGACATGTAGCAGCGATGTGGCCCATGCTGCGATGTCGCTGATCGTGCACGAACGTTCTGGACCGTTTTTTTGATCGTTGGCGTCCGCTGGTGAGCCTGAATCGCTGAGTTTGACACCCTTTATGAACGACGAGCGACCTCGTTGGCGAATCATGTCAGCGGCGCAGGTGGGACTAGGTTTTAACACCCCTCAGCTCCAATTGGTGGCCACAACATCTAGTCCTTTGTGCGTTGTTGCGAGAATACTATCGTGTGTGGGGTTTTGCGATCCTGTCAGAGTCGCTACAGCGCTTCATCTTTGCCATTTTTATACAAGACGCTTTTGGGATCCTGAAAAAATTAATCCGGGGCAAATGCAGTAGCGGCACAGACTGGATCGCAGTAGCTGCAAAGCAGAAGGCTAGCAGGACGCAGTATGGAACTATGCTGGAAATTCGTATGAACCACTTGCGTCGTCTTTTATGACGCGGACGTCCAATCACTAAGCGAGAGCTGTGACTTTTGACATACAGTGACCACCATTCTGTGCTGAGGGTTGTGGAAAAGGTTGCGCTCAATCTTTAACAATACATACTGTGTGACAGGTCCCAACGACCACCGAGGTCGTTATACAGATCGCTGATCGCTGATGTGTCGTTTATGAGATCTTCCTGTTTGGAAGCTACTAGCGACCATGTAGCGATCACACCAACGATCTCGCCAGGTCGTGTCGTTGTCGTGATCGCTGGTGCGATCGCTTAGTGTGACAGTACCTATAGACTGACTCACACTCTATCTCTTGTAAAGAAGCATCTAGCGAACATGTGCAAAGGACATTGTGAAAGGAGGGGAGCAGGGTTAGCTGTGATATCGCTCATTGTGGCTGGCGGATCCTGTGTTATAAGCTGTGTAGAGTTATAGTTTGTGTCTTTGTTATTCGTCCTGTGAGGATAATGATAGGGATTTAAATAATCTTCTGATTATACATTCCCTTTTAGTACATTTGGTGCAATGTACTTTGGTTAAGGACTGGCACATGAAGCATCAGTTTTGGTGAATTCTCATCTATTTTTGAAGGAGGGTTTTAAGCATCTTATCGACAGTTGATGTTAAAAGGGAATCTGTCACCTCCTGGGATGTTTTTAAGCTATTAATATAGGCATACCGATGATATAATTTTTCAAATTGTCCTACCTGTATGCCTCATAGCTGCGTTCTTGTTGTTGAGAAATCATCTATTAATCCTCTATGTTAATGAGTTCTTCCAGGCTCTGGGGCGTGCAGTACCTGGAAGAAAACCCCTGCCTTCTGTGTTTATTTGCGTAACACCCTTTCTACCAACAGGATCACAGTGGCCCCAGATTCCCCCACCTGCACCCTGCAATAGTGCAATTATATGTACCTTTTCCGCCCTTCCATGGGCATTGGCTTCATTGTACTTCTGCGACTGCACCAGCGAGTCACTGCTATTTCAGTGAAGTTGTGTGTGAGCCAGTGTGAGCAAGCCCATAATGGAAGATGATAACTTAGTACTCAGATTTTACATTAGAAAACACAGAATCACAGCACTCCTTTAAAAAAATGGACTAGGAAAGTTTTATGTAATCCAAAGCATCAGTAAATTTTTATTTAACGTTTTAGTCAAACAAAACTTTCATCAGATAGATGCTGAAAAGAACAGAAATGCAAAAAAAATCAAAGTATAATACACATATTTAAAGTCATCAAAAAAATTGTCCTCCTTGTAATGCAGACTAAGGCCTGAGTCACACTACCATACAACACGGCCAAGTGCTTTGTGATAAAACAGTGCATAGCACTTGGCCCAGTCTTATACTTAGGGGCAGCTCAGATCTGCGTTTATTTTCTCCTGCCGATTCAGCTTGAAAGAATAATCGCAGCATGCTGTGATTGGCAGCGAGACTCAGCTCACTCGCACCCATACAAGTCTATGGGTGCGAAGGAAACATTGCACTGCACTCAGATATCTCTGGAGTGCATTGCGATTCCCACAGACCCCGGCATCAGAGGAGATGGAGAAATTACTTTCTCTGTCTCCTTAGCAGCTGTGCTCCAATCCTGTCATGTGAGAGGATCGGAGCACAGTAGCATGACAGTCGGATCATTCTCGCAGCAGAGCAGGAGCCGAGGGTCATAAGCATATCACATCCGATGCTCTTGCATCGGATGCTATACGCTGGTGTGACTCCAGCCTAAGACAATACATAGCATGCAATTATAGTCCTAACTATATCATAACTATATCATGAATGGGCATCAAACTGAGAATCATAAGTAACATACAGGCATACATAAGTCATGTTTACACAGAGAAACCAGATACTAATGGAAAAAGAGAAGGAAAATAGAAAAAAAAATAGAAAAAAGGAAGAAAAAAAAAGAATTGGATAATGATACGAATGTGACACAGAGGACTTGAGATAAAATGGTGTTGAGTGGCAAAGCGAAATGAGGGATCATTACCAGATCACTGTGCAGAAGAAAGTGTATACAGCACAATAGGAAAAGCGAATCCTTTGCATTAGTGAAGAGTGCTGCATAATGCTGTTATATAGAGGTGCTATAAATTGAAGGTGTTCATCATATCCGGTGTGCACAGGGAGTAAGCAGGTGAGTAGGGGTTTTGTTATGATGCCGTCATAACTGAAGTGAAGCGCAAAGGTCCCGTCTATCCTGCAGAGTTCAATGAAGTCAAAAGAATGAAGCCAGAAATTATGTGGTCCCATTTGGAGACAGGAAGATAGAGACTTGACCGAAGTAATGAATTTAAGAGCAATACATAACATTGTGGCATATAAAAAAAGTGGATGACATATAAAGATAACCTAAATAGAAAGTAAGAATACGACAGAAAGTGCCATAAATCATATTAACGGACTTATAAAGAAAAAAAGAACAAATTAGGCAAAGTAATACCGGTAATCATAGAAAAGTAAATACAGTATTTTGCTGATTATAACACGCACCAAAATTTAGGGTGCAAAATAGAATTTAAAAAAACTTAAATAAAGTGGAGGTGCGTCATATATTCCCTTTTAATGCTAGCTTACCTGGGGGTGGCTGTGGTGGAGTGGAGACAAAGGAGGCAGGGTCGCTGCTTCTGAAGGCCAGCGGCAGGAGCTTGATGATGCTGCGATGCTTGGGATCTCAAAAGGTGTGTGCGCCGGTGAGTGGAGTCCATTTTCCCAGTGATATTCCAGAGGCAGTGCATGCGCACATTGAGATCTCAGGAGACAAAGCTCATCACAGAGATATCATTAGGAAAACAGACTCCGCTTATCGGCGACACCTTCTGAAATTTCAGGCACCGCAGCATCAGCACGCTCCTGCCCTGCTGCCACCGCCAGCTTCCTAAAGCAGCAACCCTGCCTTCTGTGACCTCGCTCCACCAACACCAGCACCAATAAGCTCACTTTGGATTATAAGACGCACCCCCGTTTTCCTCCCAAATTTAGAGGAAAAAAGTGCATCTTATAATATGAAAAATACAGTACATTAAATTCCCTATTTAACCCTTGCTGTTTTATTGTATCCAGAGTATATATCCAATAGCCTATCTATAGTTCAAAGTTCAATTTTGCATTGAGTCACAGGACTCTAAACTTACACATTTGATTCTATAATTTAATCACTCCAGTTACCTTTTGTAATGCAGTCAAGTTTCATAACAGCCTGTGCTTTTCACAGATGAAAGCAGGTTCACACTGAGCACATGTGACAGACGAGACAGAGTACAGAGATGACGTGGAGAGCGATCTGTTGCCTGCAACATCCTTCAGCATGACCGGTTTGGCAGTGGGTCAGTAATGGTGTGGGGTGGCATTTCTTTGGCGGGCCGCACAGCTCTCCATGTGCTCGCCAGAGGTAGCCTGACTGCCATTAGGTGCTGTTGGCACTGGGTTCCTCCTAATGCAGGACAATGCCAGACCTCATGTGGCTGGAGTGTGTCAGCAGTTCCTGCAAGATGAAGGCATTGAAGCTATGGACTGGCCCGCCCGTTCCCCAGACCTGAATCCGATTGAGCACATCTGGGACATCATGTCTCGCTCCATCCACCAACGTCACATTGCACCACAGACTGTCCAGGAGTTGGCTGATGCTTTATTCCAGGTCTGGGAGGAGATCCCTCTGGAGACCATCCGACGCTTCATCAGGAGCATGCCCAGGCATTGTAAGAAGGTCATACAGGCACAGGGAGGTCATACAGGCACGTTGAGGCCACAAACACTACTGAGCATCATTTTGACTTGTTTTAAGGACATTACATTCCACTTTAATTTTGTGTGTGACTCCAAATCCAGGGCTCCATTGGTTAATACATTTGATTTCCATTGATGATTTTGTGTGATTTTGTTGTGAGAACATTCAACTTTGTACAGAACAAAGTATTCAATGAGAATATTTCATTCATTCAGATCTAGGATGTGTTATTTGAGTGTTCCCTTTATTTTTTTGAGCAGTGTATATTTTAACACATGTTGATTTTTTTAACAGATCAAAACAACGTTGGATATCTATGTTAGAAAAAACAGCCTACAGTGGATACGGAAAGTATTCAGACCCCTTTAAATTTTTCACTCTTTGTTTCATTGCAGCCATTTGATAAATTCCAAAAAATTGATTTTTTTTATCATTAATGTACACTCTGCACCCCATCTTGACTGAAAAAAACCAGAAATGTAGACATTTTTGTAAATTTATTAAAAAAGAAAAACTGAAATATCACATAGCCATAAGCATTCAGACCCTTTGCTCAGTACTGAGTAGAAGAACCCTTTTGAGCATCCACTAATGGATGCACCTTTGCGGGGGCCACTGCGGGCTGCAATTTTTATGCTGGGGAGGGCCAATATCCATGGCCCCTTCCCAGTTTGAGAATATTAGCCCCCAACTGTCTGCTTTAGCTTGGTTGGTTGTCAAAAATGGGGGGTCACACACCAATTTTTACATTTATTTATTTAAATAATTTTAAAACAGCATGGAACGCCTTTATTTTTGATAATCCGGTCAATATAAAATTGACAGCTGGGGGCTGCAACCCCAGCTGTCAGCTTTACCTGATCTGGTTTTCAAAAATAGAGGAGTTTTTTATTTTATTTATTTATTGCAGTGGCACCAGCTGATGAATACTCTAATCATCGTATGCCTGCTCTCACTTCTATCAAGCGTGACCAGGCGTACGATGATGAGAGTAGTACTCTCATCAGCCAACGCCTGTGACCGGCAGTATCCTTATTGCCTCTAATCACAGCTGCTGGCTCACATGCTGTCATCAGTATGACAGCATGGGAACAGCAGTGCTCTGACCGGCGGTATCCTTTATACCACCAGTCACAGTGCACTGCAGGCTCACACCCTGTAATCTGTGTGAAAACGTGGGAACTGCAGCTCTCTGACAGGCAGTAACGAACTTACCGCTGATCAGTCAGTGTTTCTCATGCTGTCACGTAGATAACAGAGTCGGAAACGCTGGATGTTCTGGCCCCCCATTTAAATGGGGTCCATGTTCCTGTCTGAGTTCAGATACCATTCTGGTAACAGGATCAAACTTTTTTTCAATGTTCCACAGAACACAACGGACCTGAACATCCACGGGTCCATCCATAACTATTGGTGATACAATGCCTTTGTGTGCATAGACTATCATTGTTCTCAGCAGCACATGTCCTGTTTCCACAAGACTGTGCTTCTGATAATAATGGTTCTCAAGTAAGCTAAGGCCTCATTCAGACGTATGTGAATTGCTTACATAAACATTTTTCACATATAGAACACTTGCCTATTCTAGTCTTTCTGGTGGTTTACATGTCCATGTTTTCCATGGACAAAGTTGTCTGCGGAAACAAAATAGAGACATGTCTGTTTTGGATACGAGTCAAGGATCAAAATTACCCATTCAAATATATGGGTCTGTGGGCATCTGTGTGCTGTCCATTTAAAACATTTTAATTGGTAGGAGAAGCTATGCAATTTATTAAATTATTTTATGAGAAAAATCACAAATTAAATACTAATAGTAAAAACTTAAGCACAGACCAAAAACTGATAAAAATTAGATGAAACCATGGCGGAAAATCAGACTATTTTTTGTGTATCAAAAAATCACTGAAGTGTTGCTGCAAGTTCTCCTGAAATAGCTGAGGAGTAGAGATGAGCGACTTTGCCTCCGGGAGGGTCAAATCGTGTTTCGGTCGGTTTGACTTTTACAAAAGTCGAATCAAACGAAGTCGGTCGACTAACGGAAACAGTCGAGTCGGCGTCGGAAACCCGACACCAATGCATGTCAAAGGGGAATAAAAGTCGCCAGTGAGTGGAGGACAGTAAACACACCTACAGTGCCCATTTCAATGCCAACGACATCAATGCTTATTACTTAACCTTGTCAACCTTAATTTACTTTATAATAATAGTAACACATTAAAAACTGGGGGTTATTTGGCTAAAGTTGTGGGGGGGCAGGGCTGGCTCCAGGTTTTCGTGAGCCCCAGGCGAAAGAGTCTCAGTGGGCCCCTTTAACACATACCACAATTCATAATGCTCGGATACGGCAGAGAAATATAGGTATAGTACAATGCCAAATACTTCACTTCTTACATAACATGAGTGATATCTATTGTAAATTCTACAATAGCTCAAAAACCGGACAGTATAGTCCTCCACACAGTATTATGGGCACCACATAGTGTGCCATGCATAATAATGAGCCCCATATATTGCTCCATACAGAATGGGCTCAATATAATGCTCCATACAGAATAGGCCCCATATGTGCTCCATATGATGCTCCATATATAAAGGTCACTATATGATGCCCCATAAATAATGAACCCCATATGATGCTCTAGGATATGATGGGCCCCATATATGATGCTTCAGTGTATGATGAGCCCCATATAATGCTCCATATAAAATGGTCCCCATATATAATGCTCCATATATAATAGGCCCCATATGATGCTCCAGTATATAATGGGCCCCATATATGATGTTGCCGTGTATAATGGGCCCCCGTATATGATGATCCAGTGTATGATGGGCCCCATTTACAATGCTCCACTGTATTATGGGCCCCATATATAATGCTCAAGTGTATAATGGGCCCTATCTATGATGCTCAAGTGTATGATGGGCCCCATATATAATTCTCCAGTGTATAATACTCCCCATATATTGCTCCAAACATTAAAAAAAATGAAATACCTCTCCTCGCTGGGCACTGCTCTACTCTGGACTCCTCAGCGTTGCCATCTTCCAGATCTCTGCAATGTGACTGTTCAGGCAGACGGCGCACAGATGTGACATCATCGTGCTCTCTGACCTGAATGTCACTGTCAGGAAATGCGGAAGACGTCACAGTGGTGGAGCAGGGAGAGGTAAGTATTGCAAGTGCTGGGGCCCTGAGCAAGCAGGGGGGCCCACTCATGGGTGCCGGTACTGGCTCAGGGCCCCTCATAGTACGCCGGTGTCTCTGACGGTGAGTGGGCCCCAACACCTTCTCAGGGCCCCGGACTTGCCCGGGTGCGCCAGGTGCAGATGCCGGCCCTGGGGGAGGTACAGCCCAGTTAGGGAGGTGGAAAAACTGGCATATGTTGAGGTGTAGGCTGGATGTTCAGCAGCTGCAAATGGAGGAATTGGAGAAGTCGGAGGAAGAGGAGGACAAAGCGAGCCATTTTGCTGGCAACCTATATGTCATCAGGGGAAGGTGGTACAAAATCCTTTGAAACCCAGGCATGGTTCATTTTAATGAAGGTGAGATCACCTACATTTTGTGTCAACAGCCGGGTCCTTCTTTCTGTCAGGATTGATCCAGCAGCACCGAAGACTCTTTCTGATAGCACACTACCAGCAGGGCAAGCGAGCTTATGTAAGGCATATTGTCCCAATTCAGGCCAGGTGTCAAGTTTACAGGCCCAGTAGTCAAAGGGGAATGAACTGTGAAGGAGAACATCGATAGGAGAGGAGAGGTAATTTTGAACCATAGTTGACAACTGCTGTCTCCTGTCTGTTGCAATCGATTCAGTATTAACAGTCGTGTGAGCAGTATTCGAGAAATCAGTCCACAACATGGTCATGAAACCCCTGTCTCCAACGCCACTTCGGCTGTGTGCACCACGAACACCTCTTCCATGTTGCCCAGTACGGCTCGTGGTAGAACCTGCACCGCTGCTGTGTGCTTGGAATGCCTCTAACAAACGGTTTACCAGAGTTGCTTGTTTGTTTGCCAATATTAGCTCCAGGTTCTCCTGTGGCATGATGTTCTGTAATTTTCCTTTATAGCGTGGATCAAGGATGCTGGCCAACCAGTAGTCGTCATCCTTCAAAATGTTGGCAATGCGGGGGTCCCTTTTTAGGATCCGCAAGAGATAATCACACATGTAGGCCAATGTTCCAGGTGTCAATTATGCACTGCCAGTGGTGGGTGGAGGAGCACTTTCTGCCAAATCCACATCCCTCCAGTCACACACAGACCCTGTACCTGACCTTGGCAAGCCAACATTTTCTCTTGCCCCCTGAGAAGCATCCTCCTCCCCAAAATAATCATCCCCCTCATCCTTCTCCTCCTCCTCTTCCTATTCTTCCTCCACCTTGTCCAGGACAGTTCTCTGAGCAGACAATGGCTGACTGTCATCAAGGCTTCCCTCCACCCCTCCTCCTCCTCCTTCGCTGCAGACGCCTGATCCTTAATATGAGTGAAAGTTTGCATGAGCAGTCGCATATGTGGGATGCTCATGCTTATGATGGCGTCGTCTGCGCTTACCAGCCGTGTGCATTCCTCAAAACACTGAAGGACTTTACAGAAGTCTTTCAGCTTTGACCACTGCACACCCGACAACTCCATGTCTGCCCTAAAACTGCCTGCCCGTGTATCCTCCCACAAATGCATTACAGCATGCCTCTGTTCACACAGCCTCTCAACCATGTGCATGGTGGAGTTCCACCTTGTTGCAACGTCTATGACTGGGCAGTGCTTGGGGAGGTGGAGCAATCGCTGCAGCCTCTGCATACGACTGGAGTCTATGGGCGAGCGACGGTTGTGCGAGCACAGTCTTTGCACCTTATGGAGCAGGGATGGTAACTCCGGATAATTATTTATGAAGCACTGCACCACCAGGTTCAAGGTGTGAGCCAGGAAAGGTATGTGTCTGAGTTTTTCCATGGCTATGGCTGCCACAAAATTACATCCATTATCACTGACTACCTTGCCTGGCTCAAGATGTAGACTGCCCGGCTATGACTCAGTTTCTCGCTGCAAGTATTCGGCCAGTACATCCGCGGTGTGTCTGTTGTCGCCCAAAATCATCATCTTTAAAACAGCCTGCTGACGCTTACCAATAGCTGTTCGATAGTGGGACACCTCGTGTGCAACACTGGCAGCTGAGGATGGAGTGCTCGTGCGACTGCGCTCTGTCGACGAGCTTTCGCTTCTGGAGGAGGAGGGTCGAACGCCTACAGCCAACTGTTGCCTATACCGTGGGCTAGGCAGCACTGTCCCATCGCCGCTGTCCCCTGTGGACCCTGCATCCACCACATTCACCCAATGCGCAGTGATGGACACGCAACAGCCCTGGCCATGCCTACTGGCCCATGAATCTGTTGTGAGGTGCACCTTTCCACTCACTGATTGTTTGAGTGCATGGAAAATGCGGTCTTTCACATGCAGGTGGAGGGCAGGGATGGCTTTTCTAGAAAAGAAGTGGTGACTGGGTAGGTCATAGCATGGGACAGCGTAGGCCATGAGCTCTCGGAACGCTGCGCTTTCAACCAAATGGAAGGGCATCATCTCTAATGAGATCAGTTTGGCAATGTAGGCGTTCAAAGCCAGTGAGGTTTTGTAGTCCGTCCACGCTTGCAAGTGCATGGTGCTTACATGTCTAAACATGCAACTGGTATTCAAATGTCAGAGATTTTTCCCTCGGCTAAAGGTCCTTCCGCACTTCTTATAGATAACCTTTGCCTCATCAATAGGATTTTGTTCAAAAATGTGCCACAGTGCACTCTTCCTACTATGGGAAAACTGTTCAGGGCTTGCACGCTGTGCTAATTTGACCATCTGGCCAAGCTGTCCTGCAACTCTGTTTGTTTTTTTAACACGTTTTTGTACTGCTACAGGCCTGCCAGGTAACCGCAGCTGCGAGGTCGATGCCTGCTGCGGATCCTCCTCCTCTTCTGAGCTATTGCCAACGGCACCCTCTTCCCCCAATGGATGCCAATCCGGGTCAACAACTGGGTCATCCATCACCTCCTCTTCAATTTCATCTGCACCTTCCTCTGTGTCACCGTGTAAGGTGGTATAGTATGTGGGAAGAGGCACCTCCGTGTTTATTTCCGGAGTCACACATAGACGCTCACTCAGTATGGATTTGACCGTAATACCAGCAGATATACGGTACTGTATGAGGAGCGCATAGCTGTATAGGGGAAAATTTAAATATCCGTATTTATTTCTGGAGTCACACACAGACGCTCACTCAGTATGGATTTGACCATAATACCAGCAGATATACGGTACTGTATGAGGAGCGTACAGCTGTATACGGTGTAGGGGAAAATTTAAATCTCCGTATTTATTTCCGGAGTCACACATAGACGCTCACTCAGTCTGGATTTGACCCTAATACAAACAGCAGATATATGGTACTGTATGAGAAGTGTACAGCTGTATACGGTGTAGGGGAAAATTTAAATCTCCCTATTTATTTCCAGAGTCACACACAGATAGTCAGCATGTATTTGTCCGTGATACCAGCCGGTACACGGTAGTGTGTGAGGAGCGTACAACTCTATACAGTGTGGGAAAAAATTAACGCTCGGTAACTGTGCAGAAAAAAAGAATAAAAGTATTAATGCTGTTAAAAAAGTAGTCTGCACAGCAGTGTGCACACAGCAATGCAGCTATCAGGCAGCCTAATAACCAGCGCTGCTGCACACAAGAAAATCCTCCCTGTCACTGCACACTAACTGTACAGCACAATTGCTATCAGCACAAGCACATAAGAACTTCTCTTTAAGGCCCTAACTCTCTCCCTACTGATAAACAGCAACCTCTCCCTACTGTTGAGATCGCCAGAAGTAAAATGGAGGTCGGCGGTGAGGGCTTTTATAGACACTATGACGCCCCCCCAAAGCAAGCCAATAACTGCAAAGCCCTTCTCTACGATGGTGGTGGACGCTGCACATGTCATGTGGGCAGCAACTAACAGAATGGATTTTAACAGGGAAAAATGCAAAGTACTACATCTGGGCAATAAAAATGAAAAAAGCATATACAAAATGGGAGGAATAGGGCTAAGTAACAGCACATGTGAAAAAGACTTGGGTATACTAATTGATCACAGACTGAACATGAGTCAACAGTGTGATGCAGCAGCAAAAAAGGCAAATGCAATTCTAGGCTGTATCAACAGAAGCATACAGTCTAGATCACGTGAGGTCATTATTGCCCTCTACTCCTCTTTGGTCAGACCTCATCTGGAATACTGTGTCCAGTTTTGGGTACCACATTTTAATAAAGACATCAACAAACTGGAGCAAGTTCAGAGAAGAGCCACCAGAATGGTGACCGGTCTGCAAACCATGTCCTATGAGGAACTGTTGCAGGATTTGGGAATGTTTAGCTTGCAAAAAAGACAACTGAGAGGAGACTTAATAGCTGTCTACAAATATCTCAAGGGCTGTCACATTGTAGAAGGATCATCTTTATTCTCATTTGCACAAGGAAAGACTAGAAGCAATGGGATGAAACTGAATGGGAGGAGACACAGATTAGATATTAGAAAAAACTTTTTGACAGTTAGGGTGATCAATGAGTGGAACAGGCTGCCACGAGAGGTGGTGAGTTCTCCTTCAATGGAAGTCTTCAAACAGAGACTGGACAGACATCTGTCTGGGATGATTTAGAGAATCCTGCTTTGAGCAGGGGGTTGGACCAGATGGCCCAAGGAGGTCCCTTCCAACTCTACCATTCTATGATTCATCTCGTTGCCCACAGTGTATGTCCTTGCTCATTGGCCGAAAAAAGGCGCCTGCAAGCATTCTGGGAATACGACTTTGGAGCTCGTTTCGACGACCGCATGGCCGACCTCACGCTATGGTCATGTATCGGTTGACGAAACTCGACTTTGGCTAAAGTCGGCGACTTTTGAATTTGACCGACCTGTTTCGCTCAACTCTACTGAGGAGAAATACTCTGCTCTACTATGTAAAATTCATGCCAAGAAGAATGATGTCCGTCAATAATATTCAGAGAAAACTTTTGCACCAAAATAATTTAATTCATCCACGGAGATACTCTCTGAACCTCCTTGATATGAATATTTGTTTCATCTATCCATTTCGCTTAAGTAACTTTGTTTCACATGATGAAAATGTTTACAGTTATGATCACTGGCTACCAAAAGAATTTTCTTTGATCATACCTTTGTAGTATAATTACAAATAATTTGTACAGTGCCTACAAGTACAGTCATGGCCAAAAGTTTTGAGAATGACACAAATATTATATTTTCACATGATCTGCTGCCCTCTGGTTTTTATGTGTGTTTGACAGATGTTTTTATTCACAGACAGAAATATAATAATTGCAAACATATGAGTAACAAAAGCTTATATTGACAGTTAGAATGAGTTAATGCAGCAAGTCAATATTTGCAGTGTTGACCCTTCTTCTTCAGGACCTCTGCAATTCTCCCTGGCATGCTCTCAATCAACTTCTGGACCAAATCCTGACTGATAGCAGTCCATTCTTGCACAATCAATGCTTTCATTTTGTCAGAATTTTTAGGTTTTTGTTTGTCCACCTGTCTCTTGATGATTGACCACAAGTTCTCAATGGGATTAAGATCTGGGGAGTTTCCAGGCCATGGACCCAAAATCTCTATGTTTTGTTCCCTGAGCCATTTAGTTATCACCTTTGCTTTATGGCAAGGTGCTCCATCATGCTGGAAAAGGCATTGTTGATCGCCAAACTGCTCTTGGAGGGTTGGGAGAAGTTGCTCTTAGAGGACATTCTGGTACCATTCTTTATTCATGGCTGTGTTTTTAGGCAAGACTGTGAGAGAGCCGATTCCCTTGGCTGAGAAGCAACCCCACACATGAATGGTTTCAGGATGCTTAACAGTTGGCATGAGACAAGACTGGTGGTAGCGCTCACCTTGTCTTCTCCGAATGAGGCGTTTTCCTGATGTCCCAAACAATCGAAAAGGGGATTCATCAGAGAAAATAACTTTACCCCAGTCCTCAGCAGTCCACTGCCTGTACCTTTTGCAGAATATCAGTCTGTCCATGATGTTTTTTCTGGAGAGAAGTGGCTTCTTTGCTGCCCTCCTTGAGACCAGGCCTTGCTCCAAGAGTCTCCGCCTCACAGTGCGTGCAGATGCACTCACACCTGCCTGCTGCCATTCCTGAGCAAGCTCTGCACTGCTGGTAGCCCAATTCCGCAGCTGAAACACTTTTAAGAGACGGTCCTGACGCTTGCTGGTCTTTCTTGGGCGCCATGGAGGCTTTTTGGCAACAATGGAACCTCTCTCCTTGAAGTTCTTGATGATGCGATAGATTGTTGACTGAGGTGCAATCTTTCTAGCTGCGATACTCTTCCCTGTTAGGCCATTTTTGTGCATTGCAATGATGACTGCACGTGTTTCTTTAGAGATAACCATGGTTAACAGAAGAGAAACAATGATGCCAAGCACCAGCCTCCTTTTAAAGTGTCCAGTGGTGTCATTCTTACTTAATCATGACAGATTGATCTCCAGCCATGTCCTCATCAACACCCACACCTGTGTTAATGGAGCAATCACGTAAAAGAGGTTAGCTGGTCCTTTTAAGGCAGGGCTGCAATTATGTTGAAATGTGTTTTGGGGGATAAAGTTCATTTTCTAGCCAAATATTGACTTTGCAAGTAATTGCTGTTAAGCTGATCACTCTTCATAACATTCTGGAGTATATGCAAATTGCCATTAGAAAAAGTGAAGCAGTAGACTTTGTAAAAATTAATATTTGTGTCATTCTCAAAACTTTTGGCCATGACTGTAGTATTCAACCCCCTGCAGATTTAGCTCGTTTGATAAGATGCAAATAAGTTAGAGCCTTCAAACTGAAAACGAGAGTAGGATTTATTAACAGAAGCATAAATCTTACAAACCAAAAAGTTATGTTGCTCAGTTGAATTTTAATAAATTTTAAACATAAAAGTGTGGGTCAATTATTATACAACCCCTATGTTTAATATTTCGTGGAATAACCCTTGTTTGCAATAACAGCTTATAATCGTCTTTTATAAGACCTGATCAGGCCGGCACAGGTCTGTGGAGTTATCTTGGCCCACTCCTCCATGCAGATCTTCTCCAAGTTATCTAGGTTCTTTGGGTGTCTCATGTGGACTTTAATCTTGAGCTCCTTCCACAAGTTTTCAATTGGGTTAAGGTCAGGAGACTGACTAGGCCACTCCAACACTTTGACTTTTTCCCTCTTGAACCAGGCCTTGGTTTTCTTGGCTGTGTGCTTTGGGTCGTTGTCTTGTTGGAAGATGAAATTACGACCCATCTTAAGATCCTTGATGGAGGAGCGGAGGTTCTTGGCCAAAATCTCCAGGTAGGCCGTGCTATCCATCCTCCCATGGATGCGGACCAGATGGCCAGGCCCCTTGGCTGAGAAACAGCCCCACAGCATGATGCTGCCACCACCATGCTTGACTGTAGGGATGGTATTCTTGGGGTCGTATGCAGTGCCATCCAGTCTCCAAACGTCACGTGTGTGGTTGCCACCAAAGATCTCGATCTTGGTCTCATCAGACCATAGAACCTTGAACCAGTCTGTCTCAGAGTCCTCCAAGTGATCATGAGCAAACTGTAGACGAGCCTTGACATGACGCTTTGAAAGTAAAGGTACCTTACGGGCTCGTCTGGAACGGAGACCATTGCGGTGGAGTACGTTACTTATGGTATTGACTGAAACCAATGTCCCCACTGCCATGAGATCTTCCCGGAGCTCCTTCCTTGTTGTCCTTGGGTTAGCCTTGACTCTTTGGACAAGCCTGGCCTCGGCACGGGAGGAAACTTTTAAAGACTGTCCAGGCCGTGGAAGGCTAGCAGTAGTTCCATAAGCCTTCCACTTACGGATGATGCTGTAAGGTTCTATGTATATATTCCTGAAACTCAGTTTGTTCGTCAGCCATTTTACTTTCTGTCTTGCTGCAGCTATCTTGCCCTCAGTCAAAATGGAGTTTCCAGCTTGCATGTTCCCGCCCTGATTCTCTCCTTTGCTTCTTAAGCAGCCACAGCTGAGCAATCAGTGCTTCAGAATCTAGCCTGCAGTGAACCTGTGACTTGACTCCTGTAAGCCTTGGACCTTGTACTCCAGCTATTCCTACTGAGGAACTCTGAAGCACTTGTGGACTCTGAACCCTGCTCTTTGAAAGACCCACGTTTGCATGGACTTACGGTAACAGAGAAGAAGATCCTGAATCTGTATTGGAGAGTGATTGCTGAGCTTGGATTACTCTGGCCTGCTGTGTCTCCTGTTTCTGTGTCTGCAAACTGTGTGACTATTTCTGCCAACTTGTATGAAGTAATACAGGACTTTTCTATATCAAACCTGTGACTCCTGTGTTTTCATCGCACCCAAGCACAAGACGCTATATGAACTGTACTACATACATTACAAGATTCTGAAGCCAAACGTTAGTGTCTGCTGGGTCTGGAAGGCTGTGTCTGCTGTACTGTGGATATCAGACGTCCGGTTGTACTTTCTGTGATGACAGTGGTTGTGACTTCTCACAACCATTCCAGGTGAGCAATTCCCTTAAGTTTTTTCTTTTTGCAGTGTTACCACAGGTAAACACTATTGTTTTTTTTTTTTTTTCCTTTCTTTTCTCTTTTTTGTCTGCTGTAACTCTGGATATCAGATGTCTGGTTGAAACTTTCTGTGATGATAGTGGTTGTGACTTCTCACAACCATTCCAGTGAGCAGTTCCCTTAATTTTTTTTTTCTCTCTGCAGTGTTGCCACAGGTGAACACTATTGTTTTTTTTTCTCTCCTCTTCTTCCAGTAATCCTGTCTTAAAAGATCTGGAAAATGGAGGCCCGCATAAAGGAACTTTGCGGAGTGACTGATAATATCCTTGCAGATTTGCAGAATATAAAGACCCGTTTTACAAATCTACAGGACCTCAATAATCACAATTTGCAAGTGGTTGGACAGACTACCCAGGATTTGCGACCCAGGATTGAGGTTCTAGAGGGCGAGTCCAGGCTCCTGCCGTAGCCCCGAGTGCTGGGATTCCCAAGTTGCCCCCTTTTCGTTTTGGCGGTGAACGTGAGAAATTCAGGGGATTTATTAATCAATGCAATCTTTTTTTTTCTGCACATGCTTCACAATTTCCCACTGAACGATCTAAGGTGCTTACTATAATTATGTTGCTTACCAACAAGGCTTTAATGTGGGCAAACCCTCTGATTGAGACTGAGGATGATTGTTTGAATCACCTTGATGATTTTATTTCAGCCATGGGGCAGGTGTTTGATGACCCCAATCGAGGTGCAACAGCTGAAGCAGCCATGTTAGCTTTGCGCCAAGGTAAGCACTCGGTAGCTGAATATGCCTTGTATTTCAGGAGATGGGCCCTTGATACCACCTGGGACAGTTCCGCCAAAAAATCTATTTTTCGAAAGGGGTTATCTCCACTGATTAAGGATGAACTTGCTCGTGCCGACCCTCCCACTGCGTTAGGTGACTTTATTAACTACTGCATCCGTATTGATACTCGTCTGACTGAATGCAGGCAAGAGAGATGGTTCGAAAGCAATCGTACTAACCTTTTCCTACCTTCCTCTCCAGCTAAGGAACCTTTGAGTAGGATTACACGGGAACCTGAACCTGAACCCATGCAGGTAGACTCTTTACAACGACGGGTTAGTGATGCACGCAAGGAACATCGTTTTAAGGAGAATCTATGTTTCTATTGTGGTAAGTCAGGGCACTTCATTATAAACTGCCCCAGCCGTTCTCATAAGACTACTGCAGCACTCATTCATTGTGAGTGTTGCGAGAGGGGATCTGTCAGGTCCGAGCCTCAGGCTCCAGAGAGATCTGCAGCAACAGATCTTGATTTCTCGGACTTAAACTCCGTTACCTCTGAGGACGTTGACTGTGTAAACGCTGCCATTTTTCAAGTTTCCTCAGCGGTGTCCCAGCTGAGTTGTAAGAAAAACAATTCTCATTGCTTTCTTTCCATCAAACTCTGGGTTGACTCAGCTTGGGTGTCTAGCTCTGCTATGATCGACTCAGGGGCAAGTGGAAATTTTATGGATGTCTCCTTTGCTCTGAAACAGAGAATACGTTCAGTGAAGAAGGCTACTCCAGTACAGATGGAAACTGTGGATGGCTCCCTGCTGACCTCTGGACCAGTGGATCAGGAAACAGAGCCTTTGAGGGTTCTTATGGGTAAAGATCATCAAGAGAAACTGTCATTTATGCTTATCTCTTCTCCCCACTTTCCCATTATTCTAGGGCTACCATGGCTGCAGGCTCAGAATCCTACCATTAACTGGGAGACCAAGGAATTACACTTTCCAGAGAAACAGATGAGTCCAAAAGTTTCAGCTTGCTCTGTTCCTAAAGGAATCATGTCAGTCCCTGAACTACCAGCTGTATACCAGGACTATGTGGATTTATGTGACAAGAAGAACGCTGACCAGCTTCCTCCTCACCGTCCATATGATTGTCCAATTGAATTATTGCCTGGAGCAGAGATACCTTTTGGTAAGATCTACCCCCTGGCGGGGCCCGAGCTAAAGGCTTTAAAGGATTACATAGATGAAAATCTAGCCAAGGGCTTCATACGCCCCTCTTCATCTCCTGCAGGTGCACCCATCTTCTTTGTAAAGAAGAAAGATGGATCTCTGAGACCATGCGTAGACTATAGGGAACTCAATAAGGTTACTATTAGAAACCGTTATCCATTGCCTTTAATCCCTGAGTTATTGGAGAGAGTGCGACATGCCAAAATTTTTTCTAAACTAGATCTTCGTGGGGCCTATAACTTAGTCCGTATTAGACCTGGGGATGAATGGAAGACTGCATTCAGGTCACGCTATGGACACTTTGAATATCTAGTTATGCCTTTTGGTCTGAGTACCGCCCCAGCCACTTTCCAACACTTGGTGAATGACATCTTCAGGGATCTCTTAGATACATTCGTGGTAATTTATTTGGATGATATTCTAATTTTTTCTAACTCCACAGAGGAACATCATGGACATGTGAGAATGGTCTTGGAACGTCTAAGACAAAATCATCTTTACATCAAACTTGAAAAGTGTGAATTCCATAGGACCGAAATTCAATTTCTGGGGTATGTACTGTCTACACAAGGAATTAGTATGGATGGAAGCAAAACCCAAGCCATCAAGGATTGGCCAAGTCCTAGAAATGTGAAGGAGGTACAGCGCTTCATCGGGTTTGCCAACTTCTATAGACGTTTCATTAGAAATTTCTCTGAGGTAGTGTCACCTATCACTCAACTTACCCGGAAAGAGTCTAGGTTTTCCTGGACTCCCCAAGCCCAGGAAGCATTTTCCCGTCTAAAAGATAAATTTACCACTGCACCTATCCTAGTACATCCCAACCCCGAGCTTGCCTTCATAATAGAGGTGGATGCTTCAGACTGTGCCGTTGGAGCTATACTCTCTCAGAGAACAGGTGAGAAGAATGTCTTGCATCCCTGTGCCTTCTTTTCCCAGCAGTTGTCTTCGGCTGAGAGGAACTACGATGTGGGCAATAGAGAGTTGTTGGCCATTATTGCCGCCTTCAAAGAATGGAGACACCTTCTTCAGGGAGCTGCACAGCAAATAGTCGTCCTGACAGACCACCGTAACCTTGAGTTTATCAGGTCGGCTAAGTGCCTGACTCCTCGCCAGGCTCGCTGGAATCTTTTCTTAAACCAATTTAATTTTATCATCTCTTATAGACCAGGATCGCGCAATGGAAAGGCTGATGCACTCTCTAGGATTTACTCAGCAGAGACACGTCCAATTACTCCTCCTAAGACTATTCTTCCTGACTCTAGATTCCTAGGAGTAATTCATAATCAAGACCTACTTAAGGACATCAAGGAAGCATACCATGCGGATTCCTTTTTGGCACAACCCCCAAGGGACGTAAGTCTTGTCTTTAAGAATGGTGTGTGGATTCAGGGACAACGTCTGTATATTCCTGAAACAGTCAGATTAAGAGTATTGCAACTCATTCACGATTCCAAGATAGCTGGGCATAGAGGAATTCTAAAGACACAGGAATTTCTTTCTCGTTTCTTTTGGTGGCCCACTTGCAGGAAGGATGTTTTGAATTATGTCACTTCATGTGAGGTCTGTGCAAGATGCAAAACACCTCGCTCTTCACCAACTGGTCTGTTACAGCCTCTTCCCACCCCGTCCCGCCCGTGGGGATCCATTTCTATGGACTTCATTGTGGAGTTACCAACCTCTCAGGGGAAGAACACCATTCTAGTGGTGGTTGACCGTCTAACAAAGGCAGCTCATTTTATCCCTTGTGTCGGCTTACCCACTGCAAAACAGACATCAGATTTCATGATTAAAGATGTGTTTCGCTTACATGGAGTACCGGATGAGGTTATTTCGGATCGAGGGGTGCAATTCACTTCTAGGTTTTGGCAAAATTTCTGTGCAGCATTGGACATTAAAGTAAACCTTTCTTCTGCTTTTCATCCCCAGACTAATGGACAGACCGAACGAACCAATCAAACCCTGGAGCAGTATCTCCGCTGCTTTATCTGCCACCTACAGGATGATTGGGTGGATCTACTTCCATTAGCTGAGTTCTCGTATAACAACTCTCAGAGTGCCTCCACTAAACAGTCTCCTTTTTACTCTAATCTAGGTTATCATCCTAACATTCTACCACGATTTCCCATAGAAACGCCTTTACCAGCAGTGGCTGAAAGAATCACGTCTTTACAGAAGAATATGGATCTTCTAAAGGAAAATCTGGAATCGGCTCAAGAAAGGTACAAGAAAGCAGCAGATAAATTTCGTAAACCTGCACCAGCTTTCAAGGTAGGAGACTTGGTCTGGCTGTCAACCAGAAATCTTAAGTTAAGGATTCCATCGCCTAAGTTGGGACATAAGTACATTGGACCCTATAAAATCAGTAAAATTATAAGTGCCGTTGCTTGTCGTCTTCAACTGCCCAGAACTATGAGAATCCACCCTGTCTTTCATGTATCCCTACTAAAGGCTGCGACACCCAATACGTTTCCTGGACGTTCCTCTCCTTGCCCTGACCCAGTGCTAGTCGATGGTCAGGAAGAATTTGTGGTGGAAAGGATTTTAGATTCCAGGTTGTATAGAAATCAGTTACAATATCTGATTAAATTGCAGGGCTACCCAGTGGAGGACAACTCATGGGAACCAGTCAATAACGTTAATGCTCCTCGCTTGCTCCGTCAGTTTCATCAGAGGTACCCACACAAGCCTGGTCTGAGGTCATCCGGAGGTTGTCCTTAAGGGGGGAGTAATGTAAGGTTCTATGTATATATTCCTGAAACTCAGTTTGTTCGTCAGCCATTTTACTTTCTGTCTTGCTGCAGCTATCTTGCCCTCAGTCAAAATGGAGTTTCCAGCTTGCATGTTCCCGCCCTGATTCTCTCCTTTGCTTCTTAAGCAGCCACAGTTGAGCAATCAGTGCTTCAGAATCTAGCCTGCAGTGAACCTGTGACTTGACTCCTGTAAGCCTTGGACCTTGTACTCCAGCTATTCCTACTGAGGAACTCTGAAGCACTTGTGGACTCTGAACCCTGCTCTTTGAAAGACCCACGTTTGCATGGACTTACGGTAACAGAGAAGAAGATCCTGAATCTGTATTGGAGAGTGATTGCTGAGCTTGGATTACTCTGGCCTGCTGTGTCTCCTGTTTCTGTGTCTGCAAACTGTGTGACTATTTCTGCCAACTTGTATGAAGTAATACAGGACTTTTCTATATCAAACCTGTGACTCCTGTGTTTTCATCGCACCCAAGCACAAGACGCTATATGAACTGTACTACATACATTACAGATGCTCCCAACAGTGGAGACAGGTAGGCCCAACTCCTTGGAAAGGGTTTTGTACCCCTTGCCAGCCTTGTGGCCCTCCACGATCTTGTCTCTGATGGCCTTGGAATGCTCCTTTGTCTTTCCCATGTTGACCATGTATGAGTGCTGTTCACAAGTTTGGGGAGGGTCTTAAATAGTCAGAAAAGGCTGGCAAAAGAGATGATTAATCCACACATGTGAAGCTCATTATTCTTGGTGCCTGAACTACTTCTAATACTTTAGGGGGACCAAACAGAATTCTTGTGGTTTGAGGGGTTGAATAATAAATGACACTCTGAATTAACTTTTAACGTTTTAAAAAAAAAAAAAAATTAAAAATTTTTTTTTGCTGCAGTGCATTTCCCACTTCCAGGCTGATCTACAGTACAAATGTCACAATGCCAAGTTAATTCTGCATGTGTCAACCAGCTAAATCTGCAGAGGGTTGAATACTACTTGTAGGCACTGTATATCTTGTACTTGACAATGTATACACTGTTTTCACGCAGATAACCTTGACAAAGCCTAGCATTGCCGAAACGTCGGACATTATCTGTACATATCGGTCATAGATGAATTAAATTATCATTTTATGCCAAATAAACATACTGTCTCATGATTTCGGTGCAAAAGTTTTCTCTGAATTTCATTTACAGCTCTCCTGAAATGACATTACATTTTAAGGCTATTTTCAAAGGCACAGGTTGCAGCTTTTTTTGGTCATTTTATATTTTTTTCTAAAACAGACAGCAAAATGTAAGTTAAAAAACTAATTTATAATAGAAAAATGACTGCATAGAGATTTAGCATGTGAAATGTGCCAAAATTCTTATACAATTTCTGAAAAAAATCCTATTTTTCATGGCTAGCACATATTTAATGTGTGGTTTAGACATTTTCTGCATCATGTCCGACAAGGTGTCATGTCATTACTGCAAATGGGTCTGGGCTACAGAAAATGGGGTGAGAAATAAATTTGACACCATGTGGCATAAGTCTCTGGCCTACAGTAAGCTAATTCATAGGTGGTATAAAAGTAGTCAAGATAGTCATGCCTACATCAAATTTTTCAACCAGCAGGAACCAATTTGATAAATTTTATGCACTTTAAGAAGAGTATTATTATTATTATTATTTATTTATTTATATAGCACCATTGATTCCATGGTGCTGTACATGAGAAGGGGTTACATACAAATTACAGATATTACTTACAGTAAGCCAACTAACAATGACAGACTGATACAGAAGGAAGAGGACCCTGCCCTTGCGGGCTTACATTCTACAGGATGGTGGGAAGTAGACAGCAGATTGATGGGTTGCAGTCATTCCGGTGTTGGTTGAGGCAATATCTCTGTGAAAGACAACCCCCGTCCTTCCACGTCATCAATGTGACGTAACTCCACAGGCACAGCTCTCCAGCGCCCCCTTTCTCTCTCAGGCCAGTAAGGGAGCTGCACCTAGAGCAAATGGCCGCTGGGGAGGGTGTCCTGTTACCCACTGAGTATTCTAAGATTCGTGATCAGAGTAAAAGCATCAACCCAAGATTAATTTTATGGTTTAATTGCCTTAAGGGCACACTAGATAATTACAGAAATATACAGTAAGCTATACAACGGAATTACAATGGATTTGCAGTCAGAGTAAAATACAACAATAATGTACAAGGCTTAAAGGTATTAGCTAGAGGTCAATATTACCAGGTTGTAGGGACATGTGGAGGCAGGGAGCTCTGCGATCCACAGGTGAAAGTCTTAGTTGCTGGACAGTCCCCCAAAACGTGTACCGCTGCTCCCTTGGCAGATCTGTCCCTTTGGTCCTTAGTCCTTCATTGTCTTGCTGCTGTGAGAATGGATCTAGTCTGCCCATAGCTCACGGTTCTTAAACCTGCTAGGTCCCTCCCCTCGGTGTCCGAGGGTGGGATGATAATCTCCACCCTTAGTTCCCTGCAGAATTTATTCCCAATATCTAAAAAAGGGATTAACTTTCTCCAGGACGATCGGATCAGGACATGAGAGGTACCAGCGGATGCAGTATGTTTTGCCTGTCGCATGGATATCAAACCTGGCCCGATTGGGTCTCGTTGGAGGGCCAATCTCTATATCTCTGACCCCCGAGCCATCACCGACTCGGGAGTTGCACCGTCAAATGCCCGAGGTGCGCCGGGTCACACAGATATTTTTATGAGAATGTACCTACAAAGATGTGCTCATAATTCATAATCCTAGAACGGAGCCTTTGTGTCTGGAAACATACAATGGATGTTTTTTCAGTGTCTAGCTGGCAGGTACAATCTTATTGAAGCCTCCAGGCATCTCATTACCATGCTAACAAACCTTACTATTCACCATGCTGGCTTGGCTCCGTACTGAAGCTTTGAAGCTCTGTTTTGGGTCTTAACTCATTACCATACTAAAGACCTTGCCATTCAAACATGGGAGCAATAAATACTGTTTTGGGCCTGAATTACTTAGCATACTAAAAGGCCTTGTCATTGCCTGGAACTATGTGAAGTCAGGCAAAATATTCACTGGGCCAAGCTCAGACAAAATGGAGGCTGGAGCTGGCCAATAGTGGTGACTAGGCAGCAGGGTCATTGCAGGCTGTAAGCTTTCTTGAAGAGGTGGGTTTTCAGGTTCCGCCTGAAGTATCCGAATGTCAATGATAGTCGGACGTGCTGGGTCACAGAATTCCAGAGCAGAGAATGGGGGATATTCGAGAGAAGTCTTGGAGGCGATTATGTGAGGAGCGAATAAGTGTGGAGGAGAGAAGGAGGTCTTGGGAGGACCGGAGATTATGTGAGGGAAAATATTGGGGGATTAGTTCAGAGATATATGGAGGAGACAGGTTATGGATGGCTTTGTAGGTCAGTATTAGTAATTTGAACTAGATACGCTGAGGGAATGGGAGCCAGTGAAGAGATTTGCAGAGGGGAGAAGCGAGGAGACAGGATGTGGAAAGAGCTTGGATGTGCGGTTTGAAGGACAGGGCAGAGTCAAGGGTTACTCCGAGGCATCGGACTTCTGGTACGGGGAAAGCATAATATCATTTATTGTGATAGATAGATCAGGTACAGAAGATCTGTGAGATGGAGGAAAGATGATGTGTTCAGATTTGCACACATTGAGTTTGAGGAAGTGAGAGGAGAAGAAGGAGGATATGACTGATAGACACTCCGGATTCTGGACAGCAGAGTGGTGATTTCTGGGCCAGAGAGGTAGATCTGAGTGTCAAGAGTATGGTAAGATGCACTGTCTAAGAATTAGAGAGTAAATGTGTTTGTGGTATTTTTAGCATTTTAGTATTTATTTTTGTTTTTATTGCTGCTTGCTCTTTTCAAGCTAATTCTACAAAGCTTGCTTAATAGATTTTCAAAAATGACTGGAAAAATACTTGCACAAAATGACACAAAAATATTAATTGCACACAAATACATTAAAATTTAGTAATTTTTTTACATGCAGTTTAGAACACAAAATAAAAATCTCTGTGTAGGGCCGGATTAAGACAAGCATGTTGAAAATTTCCAATTCGTCATCCAGAAAGGACCTATAATTTTTAGTGTGCTATTAAATAGTATGTGTCATCCATATGTCCGATTTTGGATATGGATTTGAATATGGATTTGTATGACATCTGTATAACATCTGTTTTAAACATCAAAAATTAAGTAAAAACCCAATTCCCAAAAAGCTGCTGCTGTGCAACAAAATGAAGTGATTTAGAAATCTCTTACAGCCATATTTTATTTGCAACAGAACATAGAATAAAGATCAGAAGTTGAACGTTAGACATTTTCAGATTTCCATTTGAAAAAATTAACTTATTTAGATATTGATGGCAGCAACACCTCTCAAAAACATTGCTACAGGCTTAAGAACAGGCTGAATAGTGATACTAATGAATAACAGCTAAATGGTCAATTATCAATGAAGTCACATAACTTTGTATGATACAAACATGTTAGAAAGGTAGAGTCTCTCAGAAGCAAAGATGGTCAGAGGTTCACCAATCTGTACTTAACTGTGTCTAAAAATTGTGGAACAATTTCAGAAAAATATTCCTCAGTGTAAAATTGGAAAGACTTTGAATATCCCACCATCTATAGTAACTAATGTCATCAAAAGATTCAGAGGTTCTGGAGAAATCCATGAGCGCAATATGTCTATAAGAGATTTCCAAATTATTGCATTCTTGTTTTCTTTACATTTTACATAGGGTCCAAACTTTTGGGGAATTGGGGTTGTAGTGTGAAGATAAGCACTTTTATACGCTATTAATTGCAATGGATTCATTAACTATAGTGTTTATAATGCATTTGGTTTTTTTAGACACCTGTTGAGTTTAATTAGCAAGTCTGATTAGAAAACGGATCAGAGTAGTGAATGATGCGATCTTTTACATGGGTCTGAGTAAAGGTATTTATCTGAACTAAAATAAGGATTTAACGAGCCCTAAAGAAAGCATAGTGCAAATGCACTTCAAATATCAAGGCATTCTCATTAATTATAATAACAAAAAAAGGTATGTTTGTGTATATGTATGTCTGTGCTTTTAAGTATGAGAACGTATGTGCAAAGTCTAAACAGAGTTCACTAACGCTCGGTGTCATTCAAAATACTATCCACAATATCACTTATTGTGTCTTTTAATGTGGTAAAAGGGCATACGGGTTACCTTTGTTATGGAAATTTAATTAGGATAAATCTATCCTGCAGTGTTTCCTGTTGCTGTTCCCAATCTTATATTAAATGTCTTTTCTTTGAGCGCTCAGACGAAATGAGGACTGTCCACAACGGAAGTGTCAGTATAACAGTTCGTCAAGACCAACAACTTATTATTCATTCAAGGTTTTATACGTTTACAAAAAGGGGCTGGTTAGTCAATTAACATACAATTAAAAGCTGCTAGATTATTGGCTGTTTTAGTGTAAGTATTATAATTATGATAATTATGATAAAAGGGCTGAAGTAGCAGATTTATTGTTTATTGTTCTTTGTCCCAGTTTTCCTACGTGACTAGTAAAGAAAATAATAGATATCTTCTGTCCTTGTTTCTGTGTCCTTGGTAAAAAGTCCCTATGAGCTATAGCCAGGGTCGTCTTAAGCGACTGATTATAGCTAGCATCAGCTTTTGCATAGATATGCTGAGCACAGGATTTTTAGCAAGTGAGATCTATCTAACTGTAAATGCATATATATGAATATACATTGAATACGTGGAATACATATATATTTCCATGACACCTTCGGCATCAGGTCATGTTTGTGTATGTCTTTGTACATGTGTGTCTTTTATTAGTTTCTAAAAATATCTTATAATTGATTTTAATGTGAAAACTATAGGTAGAGAAAAACTAATTTACCGCACACTCCAAATGATTAATTTTGCAAAATGTGATCAATTTATTATGGACAGCCAATTTCGTGAAGCAAAACAGGAATGCAAGTATAAAGCGACACTAATATCAACGTTTCGGTTCATCCAGAACCTTAGTCATGCAGTCGCTCAGTCCAAGGAAGATTAGTGAATGGATATAGAGAGTGACAGGTGTCCAAAAAATAGAGGATAAGTGTCCAAGTATATAGGATAGCTGTGTTTAATGTCTCTAGAGAAAGCCTCAATAATAATCTGGATTATAGAAGTTGAATAAATGCCCAGAGACAGAAGACTCTAATGGCCTGGCAGTCAGTATCTTTCAACTATAAGCCTCAGGGGTAATGGGGGAGTTTCCCACCTGGTGAGCGTGGGTATTGGCTTCAGCGGCGCTCCCGCGCCTTGCTGTGGCAGTCCAGCCACAGCAAGGCGCGGGAGCGCCGCTGAAGCCAATACCCACGCTCACCAGGTGGGAAACTCCCCCATTACCCCTGAGGCTTATAGTTGAAAGATACTGACTGCCAGGCCATTAGAGTCTTCTGTCTCTGGGCATTTATTCAACTTCTATAATCCAGATTATTATTGAGGCTTTCTCTAGAGACATTAAACACAGCTATCCTATATACTTGGACACTTATCCTCTATTTTTTGGACACCTGTCACTCTCTATATCCATTCACTAATCTTCCTTGGACTGAGCGACTGCATGACTAAGGTTCTGGATGAACCGAAACGTTGATATTAGTGTCGCTTTATACTTGCATTCCTGTTTTGCTTCACGAAATTGGCTGTCCATAATAAATTGATCACATTTTGCAAAATTAATCATTTGGAGTGTGCGGTAAATTAGTTTTTCTCTATTAACTGGACGTATTAGTCCATTGTACCAGCACCTCAACTATTTCAGACCAGAGTGCTCGTCAAATAAATTTCCAAAACTATAGGTAGATTACGGTAAAATTCAGTAAAATGTCATGTATTCAAAGGAAACCCATGTTAAAAATAACACGAGGAAAGACTGAAGAACATGCTCTGTTTGTCTTCTCTGACAACCATCGTCACATCATCTATTTTGTAGATCCTGAGTTTAAACCATAAAAACACGATGCGTCTTCTTAACTCTTAGATGTCTTTAATGGGGATAATCGAGTCATCATTCACCAGCTACATTAATTTTTTTACCTCAGACACCAAGTGCTCCTGTTCAAACTTTTATCTAAAATATTCTTTATCATCTTTTCATTAAGCTCTCAAGAGCTAATGGTTTCTGAGTTCCCTGGGTAAGGATGATGTGCTGAATAATGAAAGCTCATTATTTCTCCACAGAATGCTTGTTAATTCAAATGATGATATTAAAACTATAGTAGCCTTTAGCGCTGGGGTGATTTCTAGCATACTTTATCATGTATCAATATATACTCTGTTTGTCAAAACTGCCCAGGGCTGGGACTGACATTCTCTCTGGAGGAGTCTAGTGCTTCAAGAGACACTGAATACACCAAGGTGACAACTTGCAGAGCTTGCGCCTCTAGGAGATAGAGAGATGAAACTTGAAGTGCCATTGTCCTCCTTGATTTCCTCATTAATATTCATAAAGAGACAGTATTCTCATTTTTTGTACTTAGTAAGGACCTCACATTCCGAAGGCAAGAGAAAAAAAAGCATAAAGCACGCAGCCAAAAAGAAGAAAAAAATCAAATATGCAGAGAATAAAATAAATGAGTGTCATTTAAATGATCCATAATAATCATTTGTGCTGAGTTATTCATTTAGAAGTTGCAAGGAAAATACGATTACACAGATGTTAACAGAAACTAAACATGAGCTGGAAATATAAAGGATTTGTGCTTTTTAGAGTAAAATGTTTGCACTGCTTTACCATTCAGCCGAGCATTCTACCCTTATGTTTTCCTTCATTAGTAGGGCAAACAATGCCTTTGTGTTATTTCATTTGAAAAGTGTCATGAAATCAATGTTTCTTCTATTTTCTGATTAGCAATCACTTCTGCAGAAACAAAAACACTGTCAAGATGTGAAGCTTAATTGGAAATTAAACCCCCCAAATCAGTTAGACTTTACTCCATCAGTATACTAATTGTATAATTGTTATTGAACAACTCAATTTTTTTGGCTTTGCCTTAATGATAAAGTTGGGGATGGAAATTTAGGTTTTATTTTACTCCACCTAGCAGTCAACTTCTCATCAATTCTAAAATCTGTGAATCATTGCTTTCAAAATGATGTCTACATAGTTGTCATGATATAAATACAAATACTACAAGTGCATGATTAGGTTATTTGTTTAACCCCTTCTCAACATGTACCGTACTAGTACTGCTCTGCGGTAGATGTGTTCCAGAATAGAGCAATACTGGTATGGCGCACCGATCGCGCAGCCTCACGCTGAGTGCCACGGCGATCGGGTGCATGTGTCAGCTGTATGTGACAGCTGACACCCCACAGCAATGCCCATGATCGATCATGGGCATTTAACCCCTCTAATGCTGCTGTCAGTTGTGACAGCGGCATAGAGAAGCATCGAGCAGGAAGGGGGATCCCTGCGCGCTCCCACCAGAACAACGCAATGCGATGGCATTGTTCTGGTGGTCTAAGTGATGAGTCTTCCAGGTCCTGCAGGGAAGGTGGCTTGTGAGCGCCTGCTGAGGGCAGGCACTGGCATACCTCCTTCCCTGTCTGTAAATCGTGAGCTGATTCTGCTGTGCAGAGTGTCAGACCAGTGATCTGACATTATATAGTGATGACCTATCCTGGGACAATGTAAAAAAGTAAAAAAAAAGTTAGAATGTTTAAAAATATTTTTTTTTAAATTCCTAAATAAAGAAAAAAATAAATAAATATTTTTCCAATAAATACATTTATTTATGTAAATTTAAAAAATAAATAAACGTAAACATATTTGGTATCGCCACGTCCGTTGCGACCCACTCTATAAAACTATCCCACTAGTTAACCCCTTCAGTGAACACTGTAAAAAAAAAAAAAAAAACGAGGCAAAAAAACAATACTTTATCATCATACAGCCGAACAAAAAGTGCAATAAGACGTGATCAAAAAGACAGATGTAAATAAAAATGGTACCGCTGAAAATGTCATCTTGTCCCGTAAAAACAAGCCGCCATACAGCTGCATGAGCAGAAAAATAAAAAGTTATAGTGATGCAAAATAATTATCTTTTCCATAAAATAGTTTTCATTGTGTAAAAGCGCCAAAACATAAAAAAAGGTATCTGTGGTATTGCGGTAATTGTACTGACCTGAAGAATAAAGCTGTCTTATCAATTTTACCACACGTGGAACAGTATAAAAAACAAAATGCAATTTCTGAATTGCTGGTTTTTGTTCTTTCTGTTTCCCAAAAATCGTAATAGAAAGCGATCAAAAAATGGCACGTGCCCGAAAATGGTACCAATAAAAACAAGCCCACATGACTCTGGCGGCCAAAATATGAAAAACGTATAGCTCTCAAAATATGGTGATACAAAAACTAGTTTTCACAATGAAAAGCATCTTTTGGTGTGTGACAGCTGTCAAACATAAAAACCTGATATAAATCTGGTATCGCTGTAATCGCACCGACGAGAAGAATAAAGTCGCCTAATCACTTATACCGCATGAGGAACGGCATAAAAAATAAATAAAACCAATTCTTTACATGCTGTTGATTTTTTTCATTCTACCTCCCAAAGATCGCAGTAAGGTTTTTGGCGCACATTTATCCTGTGCACTGCGCTGAGTGCTTACACAGGTGTTTCTGTGTAAATCTCTGAAATACGTGATTCAGACAGAACCCCTGAAGGAAGATTCCCTATAATGAGGCAGATGGAGACGCTGTGGATGCCATAGGACCTGTAATCCAGGGGTGTCCATCCTTTTAGGATTACATAAAAGCGCGGTTGGCCACAGTTTTGTGCACTTTTGAAAAGGACACCGCTGAACAGAGGCCAGATGGAGGCCAGAGTAAATCTGCTGCTTCATTATAGTGAATGGATCCCTCAAGGGTTTCATCTGTCACGTCACTCAGAGATTTAGATGGAAACCCCAAAGTATGTGCTCAGCATATAGCAACGGATAAATGTGATCCCAAACATTATGTAAAATGTTCCCAATAAAATCTCCAACTAAATCCACAAATAAAGCAGACTCCACTCAGGTCTGTCATCTGTTAACAGAAATATAGGGGGCTTCCACGTTACTGTTAGCACAAAGGCTCTGGAAAAGCTAAATGGCTTCATGCTCCCCAAAGAAATTCAGCAAATTCTGTGCTCCCAAATCCAAATGCCCCCTCCCTTCTGAGCCCCAGTATGCCTAAACCACATTTAGCGCCCACATGTTTGGCATTTCTGTAGTAATGAGAGCCCATCTAGATTACGGGTGCATGTCTCCAGATGCATGAGCTGGGCATAATGCACTGGTGACTGCAATGGCAGTTTGCAATTTTCACTCAGCAACATCCACTGCTGCCTGTTTCTGGAAAACACTCATGGAGTCAAAATCGTCATTACATCTGTAGATAAATTCCCAAAGGGTCATAGTTTCCAAAAGGTGGTCAATTGAGGTGGGTTTCCACTGTTTAGGCTCATCAAGGGTTCTCCAAACGCGGTGACATGGCATCCGCTAATTATTCCAGTAAATTTTACATTCAAAAAGTCAAATGGCGCTCCTTCCCTTCCAAGCTCTGCCATGTGCCCAAACATTTGGTTTGCTGGGCCTGCGCATGCGCCGAATGGTGTATGATGTAATAACTGGCTTTCTTCTTTGATTGGCCGTGACATCCATATGGGCATTCCTTTGTCCTGCGGTCATTTCACCGCTACTTTACGCAGGTGTGGTGCCCCTGAGGGTTTAGTCGCCACAGAGGTATTGCACCTCATCCAGAGGTGTAGTGCCCCATCCTCAGGTAAGGAGGGAGCACCACCTGGGACTCTAACACCTGCACCCAACACACACTAGAACAGCTGAGCACCCTGGACAGACCCTACGGGAGGATGGTTTCATCCCAGTCTGAGATAGGAAAGGGTGTATGGGTGGGTGGAGTAGGTAGCAAGAAGGAATGAAGCTTGAGGAAGCAGTAGGCAGGATTAGAGAGTCCTGAGGAGGAAGAGGAAGGAGAAGGACGTGTGTTGAGCAGCTCCCAGTGAAGTGACGCTGCATTGGGAAGAGAAGGAGTCTGGATAGAGACTCAGAGGGACTAGAAGCCAGGAAGGGCTTAGTCCTAGAGAAGTGGGAAGAAGGAAGCAAACGAGAAAGAAAGATAAGCTTCTGGAGGGGAGAGAGAGAGAGAGAGAGAGAGAGAGAGAGAGGAAGAAGTCCTAGGGATACGGAGAGAGCAGAAGCCATTCGTTGGTCCCTGTCTGTTGGCAGAAGGACTAGGTCGCAAGAGGAAACTCGACCCTAGACTAGTGGAAGAACTTCATGATTCAGCTAGCAAGTTGACTGCTGTGATACCCTCAGGGATCACAGTCATCAACCACCATTATCTTCTCTGAGAGGCAGCTATATAGAATCAAGAGGAACGCAGAAATAAGTCATTGCCATAGAGGATTCGCAGCTGCTGATCTGAGACACTGTTGGTGAAGGTGCTGTAGGATAGAAAGAGTGGGAAATCAGCACAGGGAGACGGCCAGAGAACGAGACACAAACATCTAGAACGGAGTCCTGGAAAGGTGCATCCCAATCTAAATGGGGGTTTGCTGAGCCCTTCACCTGGAGGACACAGTGCCAAGCGGGCATCTGTATTGTACACATCAGAACCGTGAGTAAAGCTTTGGAAACTGCAACTCGCTGACTGTCTCTCAGTTTCTTCCTGCATCACACCATCCACTCAGCTACATCACTCAGCACCATTACCACCTACTACAACATCTACCTGCCCTGGGATTACACAGTCTCGCCTGTGAGAGACTTTATCAACTCTGCTGCACCTCACCATCTATCCCAGAGGATCTGCACCGCAGCGCAGGTCACCATTGACCAGATACCACAGGTGGCGTCATGAATACCTACACTACAAACTCTATTCACATCCCCTGTAAATAATTCCCCTTTCATTGGACGCCCAGGGCCACGGACCTGGTCACCGCCGCTGTGACACATCCCCTCAATACACCGGCCCAGTACCGAGTATCCCACTGCCCTGGCAGGCGATCCATTTTGGCGTCACAAACAGGATCACGAAGCCTGGTATCGCTGGGTCCTGTGTGCTTACTTTGAACTGTATTGTGTGCAAAGAGAACTGCTGAAAGCATTTGAAACTTTATTGGAAATTGTGAGAAGTTATCGCAATATTTGCACCACGAGGCGTGCAAGGAAAAGAAGGGCGTATCGTCATGGGTGGGAACCCACAAAGTGGCGTGGAAGAAATGACCGCCCTGTCTAAATGCTACTGCATCATAAGAACATGTCCAACAGCAAGGGAGATCTGCCTACTGATCCCCATTGGCGGGAAAAAGAAGAAGAAGAAGTCCACCCCCAGAAGAAGAGGCGGGATCTCCTGTATGCAGCCACACTAAGAGAACTAAGCAAGATGGCAGCTACAGGAGACCAGGGGAGCGAAGGAGCTGGAGCCAGCTTCTTCCCCGACATAGAGGAGGAAATACCCCTGGCTGCGGAAGAAGTACTACCGGGAGAGGAGGCCGAAGAAGCGACTGAACAACCGCAGGCGGCTGGAGGAGAAGAGCAGGCCCGGAGGAGGGATCTGCCTGAATGCCAGCAGTCGCTGGACCCGTCACGACTGGTCGAGCGCCCCGTTACTCCGGATCCTGAGATGGAGGTCACCTCAGGGCCCGGAGCCGTCAGTGAGGTCACTGAACCGGCATCTGCGGAGGAGGCTTCAGGCCTCGAGACCATGACCAGCGAGGCTGTAGACCTGGTTGCGGGAGATATGTCCCTGGTAGGTCCGCTGCCCACGCCACCGATCCGCGATCCCCGCCGACCACCAGGAGTCGTGGAGTGGGACAGACCCTGCGGTCTGGAGGACCGCTTCGGGACAGTGATGCAGCCGCTCCCGCCAGAGGTGCCGATGCACGCGCCCCAGATGGTGTGTCACAGGACCCGCAGGGGCCCTGACCTGATGGGGTTCCCCGACCGTCCGGACCAGGCTGGAGAAATCGAGGTCCTGGATTGGGCCGCCTACGACCGGCAGCTGGCTGAGGAGTGGGCACAGCGGTGACAGGAGGAACAGGCCTGGAAAGAGGAGCAACATCTGAGGGACATGGCCGATAAACAACAGGCCAAGCAGGCCACAGGTACGGGGCGGGAAACGTTGCGAAAGGGCGAGGTCCTCAAATTCCGTCTCAAGGGAGGCTGGGGTTTTATTAAGGAACAAAAGCTCCTGTCTGAGGTCTTCGTGAATCGCCGGGATGTGGAATCCCATCTGCGGGAGGGACACCCAGATCGGGATCTCTACCCGGGTGACCTAGTTACGTACACCAGGCATTGGGGCGTAAAAGGGTGGTACGCCCTTAATGTCCACCATTGTAATCCCGCCACTGCTGAGCAGGGAGCTGCCAGCAGGAACCCGCCACAGCCAGTTAAAACCTGCCAGGCTGAAGCCCCACCTCCCTCCTCCACCAGTGTAAGGAGAAGACCAGGTACCGCAGAGTGTGGTACGCAGACTGAAATTGCAGGACACAATTTAATAGTCTGCATCCCAAAGCTACATAAAGTGTCCGTTGCCCCGAATGTGCATGATGTTCCCGCACTCCCAATGGAGTGTCAGGTGGTACCTGGTACCCCTGAGTGGCAATAAAGAATGTGAATCACCAAGTTTTAATTATGTCCTGAACAAGACAGTTGACCCGGACGGGTTGTTGCCCAGTTAGGCTCGTTTAACCAAGTTTTTCACAAGTTTTATCGTTAATTAAAGACATTGTGGCCATGAACTATGCAGGCTCAAGTGTTCGTTGTATATAGTTTGCTTCTGTTTAGGTGCCCCTTCTTGGTTTTACCTAAAGCCACTAGGGTGCGCTGACACCCTATTCTACCTCAGATCACAGAAGAAAAACCCGTTTGGCATGGCTGAAAAAAGTGGTGCACAGTGGAGACCAATTGCTGCCTTGAAGCCCACCCAAGGCCTCCGTTGGGGGTTTGTTGTTAACGGGTCCCCATGTTGCCCTTAAGGAAGAAAAAGTTGACTGCACTTGAATGAAGATGTTTTATTGCACAAGATATAATGTTTTATTGCACTTGAATCTTTTGCCTCTTTTATGACCATTGTGTACGAATAAAAGTGTTCCTATATTTGTATAATATGTTTAAAGTGGAATTAAGAAGTTATGAAAAGAACTACTAAATAATGGTAGACTAGTTTTGATACTACTGGGTGTAAATATGTACAGAGAAAGATTGAAGCACTTTTTGTAAACAAGGACAGAGAAGTCCTAGTCTAGTAGCGAACCACTTAGCAACGGTTGCTACATAGAAACACCCCGGATGGGATTAGCACTAGAAGAAACCAAATGTAGATATTGTAGAGTTTTTATACTTTTGTATTTTTGTACTTTTGTAGCAAAAGAATTGTGCTCTATCTTGGTAGTGAACCTAAGAATTGGCGGTTGCTATCAAGATCACTGTTCAACTCGGTTACTGTTGTTATGCAACGTTAAAGAAAAAGTGCCTCCCATCCTGGGAAGATGAGTTTGAATTTGTTTTCTATTGACATGTCATATAAAAATTTTGTATGTTTCCAGTAACATCTGTTTACTTTATTCCAGCCCGCGGATGTGCTGTGTTTAACAGGGGGCTATGTGCCACCCCTGAGGGTTCAGTCGCCACAGAGGTATTGCACCTCATCCAGAGGTGTAGTGCCCCATCCTCAGGTAAGGAGGCAACACCACCTGGGACTCTAACACCTGCATCCAACACACACTAGAACAGCTGGGCACCCTGGACGGACCCTACGGGAGGCTGGACTCATCCCAGTCTGAGATAGGAAAGGGTGTATGGGTGGGTGGAGTAGGTAGCAAGGAGGAGGTAAGCTTGAGGAAGCAGTAGGCAGGATTAGAGAGTCCTGAGGAGGAAGAGGAAGGAGAAGGACGTGTGTTGAGCAGCTCCCAGTGAAGGGACGCTGCATTGGGAAGAGAAGGAGTCTGGATAGAGACTCAGAGGGACTAGAAGCCAGGAAGGGCTTAGTCCTAGAGAAGTGGGAAGAAGGAAGCAAACGAGAAAGAAAGATAAGCTTCTGGAGAGAGAGAGAGAGAGAGAGGAAGAAGTCCTAGAGATACGGAGAGAGCAGAAGCCATTCGTTGGTCCCGGTCTGTTGGCAGAGGGACTAGGTCACAAGAGGAAACTCGAACCCTAGACTAGTGGAAGAACTTCATGATTCAGCTAGCAAGTCGACTGCTGTGATACCCTCAGGGATCACAGTCATCATCCACCATTATCTTCTCTGAGAGGCAGCTACAGTATATAGAATCAAGAGGAACGCAGAAATAAGTCGTTGCCATAGAGGATTCGCAGCCGCTGATCTGAGACACTGTTGGTGAAGGTGCTGTAGGATAGAAAGAGTGGGAAATCAGCACAGGGAGACGGCCAGAGAACGAGACACAAACATCTAGAACGGAGTCCTGGAAAGGTGCATCCCAATCTACCTGGGAGTTTGCTGAGCACCTCACCTGGAGGACACAGTGCCAAGCGGGCATCTGTATTGTACACATCAGAACCGTGAGTAAAGCTTTGGAAACTGCAACTCACTGACTGTCTCTCAGTTTCTTCCTGCGTCACACCATCCACTCAGCTACATCACTCAGCACCATTACCACCTACTACAACATCTACCTGCCCTGGGATTACACAGTCTCGCCTGTGGGAGACTTTATCAACTCTGCTGCACCTCACCTTCTATCCCAGAGGATCTGCACCGCAGCGCAGGTCACCATTGACCAGATACCACAGGTGGCGTCATGAATACCTACACTACAAACTCTATTCACATCCCCTGTAAATAATTCCCCTTTTATTGGACGCCCAGGGCCACGGACCAGGTCACCGCCACTGTGACACATCCCCTCAATACACCGGCCCGGTACCGAGTATCCCACTGCCCTGGCGGGCGCCACAGGCGCCCTAGGAGATTGTGTGATGTTATTCCAGGGAGTTATTTTTGTTTAACCCTAGTGAGACCTAGAGCCAATCAGGAGTTTCCGGTTTGTAATTACCCCTCCAATTGAATCACCACTGAGATGTATTTAAACCTGATGTTTCCCCTACCCTGACACGCCTCCCGAAGAAGGATTGCGAAACGCGCGCAAGGGGTAGCAGGGATGCCAGGACATTCACGAGCAGGTATTAGGTAAATCATATGGTAGCCTTTACTGGTTTACTTACGGGCATTTGTCTAATTTTTCAAGTCTCACTGACTTCTGGCACTTTATACTCCGAGTAGGTTGTTTACATTGGATTCACTAAGCACTTTCTACTGGGCAGCGATAAGATATCTGTTTTTTTTTACAAGAGAGCTCAGTATGTGATCATGATATTATACACCTGCTTCAGGTTTCCACCCATTGATTTATGCATTGTACTTTTGATCTGAGCTATGATAGTCTAGCCAATTTTTGCATCTGTGATATCTATAGTGATATGTCCCTGGGTTTTTGCTGTTTCAGTATTCTATTTTGGATTTTAATGAATTTTCAATAAAATTTGCTATTTTTTCATTCAGGCATCCTTATTTATTTACCAATATTTAGGTAATGGTTCTTGTGATGATTTACATGTGCCCAAACAGTAGTATTCCCCCACATATTTGATATATGCGCACTCAGGAGAAATTGCACAACAAATTGTATGGAGCAATTTCTCTTGTTACCCTTTCGAAAATGCAAAATATGGAGCTAAAAAAGATTTATCTGGGAAAAATGTGATTTTTTTATTTCCACGGCTCTACGTTATAAACTTCTGTGAAGCGCCTGTGGGTTCAAGGTGCTCAATACGAATCTAGATAAGTTCCCTAAGGGGTCTAGTTTCCAAAATGGTGTCAATTGTGTTTTTTTTTTACTGTTTAGGCACATCAGGGGCTCTCCAAATGCGACAGGGCATCCGCTAATTATTCCAGAATATTTTAAATTCAAAAATCAAATGGCGCTTTTTCTCTTCCAAGCCCTGCCGTGCACCAAAAAGTTGTTTTCCTCCACATATTGGATAACTGCACTCTCAGGAGAAATTGCACAACAAATTCGCAAAATTTGGAGCTAAATAAGATTTTTTTTTTGAAAAATGTGATTTTTTTTATTTTCACGGCTTAACGTAATAATCTTCTGTGAAGCACCTGGGGTTCAAGGTGCTCAATACACATCTAAAAAAGTTCCCTAAGGGGTCTAGTGTCCAAAATGGTGTCACTTGTGGGAGGGTTTCCACTGTTTAGGCACATCAGAGGCTCTCCAAATGCGACATGTGCTCCTTCTCTCCCAAGCACTGCCGTGTGCCCAAACAGTAGATTTCCCCCTCATATCGGGTATCGGCATGCTCAGGAGAAATTGCACAACAAAATGTATTGTCCATTTTCTCCTGGTACCCTTGCGAAAGTAAAAAAAATTAGGTCGAAAGGAAATTTTTTGTGAAAGAAAAGTAAATGTTTTTTTTTCTCCACATTCCAAAAATTCCTATGAAGCAACTGAAGGGTTAAGAAACTATTTGAATGTGGTTTTGAGTACCTTGAGGGGTGCAGTTCTTAGCCTGTGCTTCAGCATGATTGCATATGTAATGTGTATATAATTAATTTGTTTGAGGTTATCCTGAAATTCATAAAAAACAATGTTTGAAAATGGCACCAACTGGTACTGCACAGGTGTCATCTTTGTAGAGAAAAAAAAAATTCTCCCCCAAGATGACACTGGTGGCGCCTGCGCAGCAGTAGCTATCAGTGATTGCCGATAGCTGCTACTGCGCAGGCGTTGGCGATGCCATCTTGAAGGCGATGGCATCTTGGAGGAGTAAATTATTTTTTTCTCTAGCAAGATGGTGCCGACAGCATCTGCTACTGCGCAGGTGCCTGCAGTGCCATCTTGAAGAAGGAATTTTTTTTTCTCTACAAAGATGGCACCACCGGCACCTGCGCAGTAGCAGCTATTGGATCACCGATGATTGCTACTGCGCAGGCACGACCAGCGCCATTTATGAACGGATTTTTTTAATGAATTTCAGGATAACCTCAGACAAATAAATTATATACACATTACAAATGCGATCAAGCTGCAGCGCAGGCGCCTGCAGAAGGGGATGTTTTTTCCAAGATATGTATATACACCGTATATACTCAAGTATAAGCCAACCCGAGTATAAGCCGAGGCCCCTAATTTTGCCACAAAAAACTGGGAAACCTTATAGACTCGAGTATAAGCCTAGAGTGGGAAATGCAGCATCTACTGGTAAATTTCAAAAATAAAAATAGATACTGATAAAAGTAAAATGGTGGCCCCATATGATGCTCTATATTAATATATGCCCCATATAATGCTGCACAAAGGTTAATGGTGGCCCCATAACATGCTCCATATTAATTTATGCCCCATATAATGCTGCACAAAGGTTAATGGTGGCCCCATAACATGCTCCATATTAATATATGCCCCGTATAATGCTGCACAAAGGTTTATGGTGGCCCCATAACATGCTCCATATTAATATATGCCCAATATAATGCTGCACAAAGGTTAATGGTGGCCCCATAGCATGCTCCATATTAATATATGCTCCATATATTGATGTTGCGGCAGCGATTTAAAAAAAAAATGACATACTCACCTCTCGTCGCTGCCCGCTGCTCCTCAGTGTCGCCGGCTCTGCAGTGACTGTTCAGGCAAGGGCACGCACTAAGCACATCATCGCGCCCTCTGACCTGGACATCACAGCCAGAGTACCCGAGAGACTGAGCACAGCGGTGGTGCCCAAAAAAGGGGCTGAAAAACTCGACTTACACACGAGTATATATGGTAATATTCATTATGTAAACTAAGGGCAGATCACTGAGGGATCATCCGGTCCGATGGGTGTCGCAGGTCCGGGTCCGGCGCCTCCCATCTTCATGCGATGACGTCCTCTTCCTTGCTTCCGTTGTGGCTCCTGAGCAGGCGTACTGATTTGCCCTGTTGAGGGCAGAATAAAGTACTGCATTGCGCAGGCACTGGGCCTCTCTGACCCTTCCCGGCACCTGTGCACTGTAGTACTTTTCTCTGCCCTCAACAGAGCGCCGACCCAGACCTGCGACACCCATCAGACCCGGACCGCACGAACCGCCCCCAGGTGAGTATAATATAACTTGTTTTTCCTATCTTTCAGATTACATTGGGGGGGCTTATCTATAGCATTACATAATGCTGTAGATAAGCCCCTAATTGCGGTGGCCGCAGCTTATATGTGAAAAATGAGCTGACAGGTTCCCTTTATCAGCTCTGGATCTTGGTTCGTGAAGTGTCCAGCCTCCTCTTCCTATACGTATTTTAGTATTCACCATTCTTAAAGGGGAGTTGTCATCAGAAAATGACATTGATTAAATTATGTTTTTGTGTTACATGTATTATTTTATTTTTTCCAATTTTTTTTCTCTTTACATATCACAACCTTATAGTAATCTTGCAATTTTTACAATAGTCACTGAAGATTTTTAGACTTCCTGCTATTTCAAGGAACAATATAAGAACTTTAGACACAGTGAATAAACTCCGACCCTATCTTCTGTATTGATTCACCTAATGAACCTGTGTAAAGGTTATTGTGAAGAGAGGAGGGATAAGGGAGAACTGTGACATACCCTGCTATGAATGGTGGATCTTGTGTTGTTAGCTATGTATAGAAGTGCAATCCTGCCTCTGATGATAAGGAGCCTTGCTGAAAACTCCTTTTGAAAGGACAGGAAAAAATGTTAAAAAAAATACATGTAGCTCAAAAACCTGATGTAAACATTAAATCATTTGACTTTACAATGTTTCTTCTCCTTCATAGTCTATTTTTAGCTATGATTTGAAAATATATAATTTTCAATAATACTGTACGCATGGGACTTTATGATGTGAAAAATTGAATAGTAAACCATAGAGAAGAGAGAAAAAATCAGGCTTAAACTTTAGTTTTAAGGCTCATTTATAAATGTGCTGTCCAAATAAATATCTGATAGCACTCTGACTAATGTTATTGAATGGGGCTGTGCAGATGAAAGTTTATCACATGGCCCAAGTGTCCGTGTGAATAAAAAACACAGCATGCACAATTCTCTTTCATATAGCAAATGAGACTCGCCCATTCAATTCTAAGGCTAGACAAAAAAAAAAATCATATTTTTATGAAATATCCATATGGCATCCGATTTTCACAGATACATTGCCATTATTAACCCAGAATACTCTATTTGATCATATACATTCTAAACTGTTCATATATTAATCTGGATGGCACATGGACGTAAAATAGATATACACGGATGGCACATGGGTGGCAGATGAATGAGAATATGGTTGAAAATCATTCAAATTTTCTGGTTGAAAATCAGACGATTTTTCATACGCTCGTCTGACCCCAGTCTTAGGCTACATTCATATCTCCGTGTGAGTGTTACCATCTGAATGAAGCAAACTAGTTTTTTCTCAGGTGCTATCTCAGTTGCATTCTAGTTTTTTCAGTTTTTTTCTCATCTCTTTTCTTTCACTGGAGCGGATAGACTGAACGAGTGAATTTTTTATCAATTGACTCTTAATAATGTATCAGTTAACAAATGATAAAACTAGGATGGAGTTCTAAAGTACAAAGAATGCCTTCCTAGTTTCATCACTGTCTCACTTATACCCATAAACTTTAATAATTGTGCCTAATCCGCAAAACAGATGAGAATAGGACCAGGACTCATGCAGAGGAATGTATAAATCAGACGAGTGCTGTCCGATTTTTGATTGCCCAGCACATGGACAGCACATTGACCTATGTTATTCAATAGGACTGTTTAGATTACATTTTTTTTTACCTGTCCAAATGTTCTTGATTAAAAAGATAGCAGCACTTTTTTCTTTCGTACATTGGATGAGACTCACCCATTCAAGTCTGTAAGTCAGTAAAATCAGTAAAGAAAAATTGGATTCCACACTACGTCCGAGTGACGTGATTAATATGGATACAGCACACATCCATCCATATAATACGCTAGTCTGGATTAGCCCTTAGACAGTGACTTTTGAAGAAATATTTAAATCTAGCTTGTATTCTCTGAAAACGATAAAACTGATTAGTTAGGTTTGAGATTGGCAACAAATGGGAATAATAAAGATAGAGTATAGAACTTCTAATGTTGCTTTCATACTTTAGTAAAGCATATACTTTGCCATTGTCATTAAATTAGGCTTCCTAATATAAAAGCATAATAGAAAAGAGACACTTCTCCTGTTAGTCAAAATGCTTAGTTAATTGGAGCTAAAAACACATAGTTTGTTAGTATGGAGTTTTCACATGGAAAATTTCCATGTCCAGCACAGTAGTTCATGATGGTAGGCTGCTGTGTATCTGCACTGTGCTAGTGGGTTAACGTGAAACTTTAGGCTTTGCAATATAGAACACGGACTGGGATGTGTTCTTTGTAAATAGTTGTATATGACTTTAAAAGAAATGGAGGATAGACTGTGTGTTAGAGGTCGAGTTCCCTCTTCTGCACAGGGAGAATCTCGAGCCATTCCCGCTGCGGTCCCCATCCGTCTCCGGCCGAAGTGGAGCCTCCTCAGCAGAGACGTTGGTCCCAGGGTCTTGCACAGCCTAGTACTGTGCAGAGGTTTACTGCTGCCTCTCCAGGTTCTTCTTTGGGACTAAGTCCTGCGTTTCTCCTTCTAAGCATGTCCAGGGTAAGATCTCTCATTGGAGATCAGGGGTCACATGCTCAGGTACTGCAGCAGCTCCTATTTGTCCACCAGGAAGGTCCTGAGACTGCTTGTGTTCTGAGACAGTTTCTCATTGGTCCTTTTCTCGTAGGTCCTGTAGCTGCTGCTATAAAAGGTGCGCATGGCTGCTCGGCCGTGCACTAGTATCAATTGCAAGCCTACAACCTGCAATGATCCTCAGTCTACTGAACCATTGCACGACCAGCTCTACCCTCTCCTAGTGTATCCTCACCCATCCCTGTAGACTGTGAGCCCTCGCGGGCAGGGTCCTCTCTCCTTCTGTACTTGTATGTCCCTTGTCTAGCACATGTTTATTGTACCTGTCTATATTTTTCCCTTTTCATATGTAAAGCGCCATGGAATAAATGGCACTATATAAATGTATAATAATAATAATAATAATTGCATTATGTGCTTTGCGCCAGTGTGATCATGCACGCATGTGGTTAGGGCTTGGCTGAAATAAGCCCCTAGAATACCGGCTTCTCTGGTGAGGAGTTGCTTGTTTGCGTTGCTGACTGCATGACCACGAACTGCTATCCGCACAGCAGTTATCTGTGTATCCCTGTGGTGTTAACAGGACACAGTCTCTATCTCAGCGTCTCTACCTCAGCGACACTGTTGTGTAACAGAGTTCGCTTATACCACCATATAGTGCCACAGCATCTATATTTGCGACTCTGTGAAGTAACAGAGTTTGCCTATACCGCCATCTTACTAGCAGCAGGCTCTGCCTGCACGGTGGATCCCGGGCTGCGAACGCACCCACTATTTATATTTATTTGGTGCGTTCCGCAGACCCTAACACTGTGTTATAGCATTTGTTGTTTCGCCTTGTAAGTATGTAGTGACTATAATGGAGTATACATGTTAATAATGTTAATGGTGCAATAGGCTGCTGGATAGGTGGCAATGTTGTGTGCCTGTGGCTAATGATGCAAGTCTAGAGTGGCTGTTACAAAGCTGAGACAAGAGACTATTGGGTGAAAATTCCAGGGGAGGTGATGAGTATTGAATAGTACTACAAGGAGCCCGGCGATAGCTAGGAGACTAAACTCCCCAAGATAGTCCATGAGGTGCTAGACTGGAGAGTGTTTGGTCTGAGTAGTGAAAAATCAACACCTTGATTGCCAGTAAAAGGAAAGTTTGAGCATCTGCAGTGAAGCAAAGGAAGACTTAAAGCCTGCTGCTATAGTGATACTTAACCAGTGGTGGGGAGACATGACTGAGAGGTCTTTAAGGAAAAGAAGGTTTTCTGTTGAAGTGTGAATGGACAATTTGACTGCCTCGCTAAGTGAAGCCTGGTGAGTAAGTCATAGGAAGGGATGTTGTGCTAGCAATTGACCAGTAGTGTTGTGGGGCTGATAGGTTGGGGTTCATAGGGCTGTACTGTATACAATATGGGCCTGTGAGTATTCCGCGTGGACTACTGTCCAAACAATAATCGCTGAGGAGTATCATTAGCCAATGTGGTTAGATCTGTACAGTCTTCTAGGGCATTGAGAAAAGTCAAGCAGAATGGGAAACAGTAGTGGTTGAAAGTGAAGAGATCAAATCCAGATAAATTAAGTTGTGTCTTGTAAAAGAGGTCCATATGTGCCTGTGCAAGCTATAGTGTGGGCTGATTATCCAGAAGGCCTGAGATGTGGCCTGGAAGTACAGCTATGGACCTTACACAAGACTGTGGAATAGAAACGAGGAAGGTTTGTCTATCTACAACTCTTAGGAAACTAAATCTGAACTGAAAAAGTAAGTTGATGTGTATGCAAAATGTAAATGCATATTAACACATGACCATTACACAGAAAACCAGGCACGAAAAAACACATATCCTAAAATAAAATTTTTTTTGCAAAAAATGCATGAAGGTAGTAATAATAATAAGGGTATTTAGTAAACATAATTTTGATCAAAAGAATGTACAAGCCATCCCGCCACGTCAAGGTAACCCTTGTGGGACAGTCCTACTCTAGTATTAAAAACCTTTCCACTTGTCAAGTGACGTAAATGTGAACAAGGCAGAGGGACTGAACCCACCAGTTGAAGCTTAGGCCAGACAGGATGGATTTCTCAACTCAGAAACAGGGCGGTCTCACCCTTATATGCACAGAATTCACTCTGAACTACATAGAAAACTAAATCTGAACTGAAAAAGTAAGTTGATGGCTTGAACATTCAGGAGACAGAGCCCTTGGAGCAAAGTTGCCATGAGAATAATAAAAATCATGTATTATTAATATGATTTCACTTTTAAGTACATCTTTATTTTTGCAGAATACTTTCCTTCAGTAATAATGAGCTATGATGCATAGTGCATTTTTCTTGAATGATCGGGAAACATAGCTGCCCTGGCAGTCAGTTATGAACGCTGTTTCCACATGGTTAACTAACCAGAGCTGGGTTCTGCCACAAGACACCTGGTTTCCATTCTCTGCACTGGCTGTATGTTAAATGACATATTTTCTCAGGCCCGGCTGTTCACATTTAGAGTTTTACATGATCAAGGTCCTAGTTGTTTGAAAGTAATCCAGCATCTCTTTACTCCCACTCAGTCATTGCACTGATGCTGGCACTTCCTACGATGCCTTTGAAAAAAACAAAACATTTCTCCTATAAAAGTCTCTGTCCCATCTGGTCCTTTGTAAAAATGTTTAAAAATAAATCCAGGACTTGTGTATTTACCTAATCATTTGATTAAAGAACCATAAGCAGCTTGGTTTGCAATATCTGTCAGTCCATTCTTTAATATGTTATATCCAGGATTTATTTCCTGTTTATGGTTTTACTTAATGGTAAATATATACTCTGAAACTAGATTCACAGAGTAGCAGACCATGCTGTTAACCATTTTATGACCACATTTTTTCTTAGCTAAACCAATCTGCCAGTATTATTTGTTCCAATGTTACTGCAAATACTAGAGGATACATGTATAAATGATTGGTGCCTGTGGGGATTTCCAGCAAATAATATATAATAAGAAATTCCATTTGGTTATGCCCCCTATGCAGAAATTGTAATCATGCATAGCTGCATATGTAAGGATATAAATGTAAAACGGAATTGAAAAAAATGTATTTCAATTCACTATGACGGTGTTCAACTAGAAGAAGGGAGAAATAAAACAGTTTTACGCTATTTTTGCTCTAAGTTTGACAGAATATACCTTTGGGTTAAATGTCATCCCATAGATTACAACTCTTCAACTCTTAAGAGTCCCAGTGATTGGGGCACTGAGTGGTTGGCAACTAGAGTTTTCTATTTTTGCATTTTAAATATTGTAATGATAAGGTCACTGGTAAAATACTGGAGGGGAGATATGTGTCACTCAGGATGTTAGCATCAGTGACATGAACCTGGGAAAATGCTTCAGCATACTGAGTGCTGCGAGGGGTTAATCTACCATATTCAGAGCTGAAGTTTTGTGAACAGCTGAAGAAAGGCTGGGAGGCTGTTCAACATATCTCCACCCCAGGGTGTGGTCCAGAAGATAACTGTTTAGCCTTTTGACTCATTATTCTGTGTTCGGTGTGCCTAGAGATGAGATCTCCAGAGCTGTGCTCGTATTAAATAGAGCTGAACCTTGCTTTTGTTCCTTTAGCGGGTGGATCCCTGCAGCCACATAGACTGTACTGTATGCTATTTTGTTTTACCCATTATGCCAGAAGGGCCCTGTTTGTTTGCCTAATTTTGGACTGGTTTATGCAGTACATTTTTAATAAACCAGTTGACAACTTAAATGCTCCTGTGACTACCTTTTTAAGCAGCCAATTAAGTACATCTACAACAATTTATATACATATATACAGCAGGTGATATAAGTATTGAACAATTCATCAATTTTCTAAATAAATGTATTTCCAACAGTGCTATCAACATGAAATTCTCAGCAGATGTTGGGAACAACCCATCGAATCAACACAGGCAAAGAAATCAAACCATAGATGTCCATAAATTAAGTTATGCTTCAAACATAAAGATACCAAATGTAAATTTTTGGTGAAGAATCAAGAACAAATGGGACATAATTGTGAAATTGAATGAAATTTATTTGTTATTTTAAATTTTTGTGGAAATACAAAAACTGAAAAATGGGGCGTGCAATATTATTTGCCCCCTTTAACTTAATACTTTGTTGCGCCACCTTTTGCTACGATTACAGCTGCAAGTCGCTTGGGTATGTCTCTATCAGTTTTGTACATCTAGAGACTGAAATTCTTGCCCATTCTTCCTTGGCAAACAGCTCTCTAGCTCCGTGAAGTTGGATGGAGATCGTTTGTGAACAGCAGTTTTCAGCTCTTTCCGCAGATTCTCGATTGGATTCAGGTCTGGACTTTGACTTGGCCATTCTAACACCTGGTTATGTTTATTTATGAACCATTCTATTGTAGATTTTGCTTTATGTTTGGGATCATTGTCTTGTTGGAAGACAAATCTCGGTCCCAGTGTCAGGTCCAACAGGTTTTCTTCAAGAATGGTCCTGTATTTGGCTCCATTCATCTTCCAATCAATTTTAACCATCTTCCCTGTCCCTGCTGAAGAAAAGCAGGCCCAAACCATGATGCTGCCACCACGATGTTTGACAGTGGGGATGGTGTGTTCAATGTGATGAGCTGTGTTGCCTTTACGCCAAACATTTCGTTTGGCATTGTTGCCAAAAAGTTCGATTTTGGTTTCATCTGACCAGAGCACCTTCTTTCACATGTTTGGTGTGTCTCCCAGGTGGCTTGTTGCAAACGTTAAATGACACTTTGTATGGATATCTTTGAGAAATGGCTTTCTTCTTGCCACTCTTCCATAAAGCCCAGATTTGTGCAGTGTAGACTGATTGTTGTCCTATGGACAGACTGTCCCACCTCAGCTGTAGATCTCTGCAGTTCATCCAGAGTGATCATTGGCCTCTTGGCTGCATCTCTGATCAGTCTTCTCCTTGTTTGAGATGAAAGTTTAGAGGGACGGCCGGGTCTTGGTAGATTTGCAGCGGTACGATACTCCTTCCATTTCAATATCATCGCTTGCACAGTGCTCCTTGGGATGTTTAAAGTTTTGGAAATCATTTTGTATCCAAATCCTGCTTTAAACTTCTTCACAACAGTATCACGGACCTGCCTGTTGTGTTCCTTGGTCTTCATGATGCTTCAAACAGAACCCTGAGACTATCACAGAACAGTTGCATTTATATGGAGACTTGATTACACACAGGTGGATTATATTTACCATCATTAGTCATTTAGGACAACATTGGATCATTCAGAGAACCACAATGAACTTCTGGAGTGAGTTTGCTGCACTGAAAGTAAAGGGGCCAAATAATATTGCACACCCCACTTTGCAATTTTTGTATTTCCACAAAAATTTAAAATAACCAATAAATTTCATTCAACTTCACAATTGTGTCCCCACTTGTTGATTCTTCACCAAAAATTTACATTTGGTATCTTTATGTTTGAAGCATGATATGTGGGAAAAGGTTGAAAAGTTCTATGGGGCCAAATACTTTCGCAAGGCACTGTAGCTCTTCACTGAAGGTCCTTGGCTCTTGGACATCTCTTCTGATAATTCTTCTCACTCTTCTGTCTGAAATCTTGTGGGGAGCACCTGGTCATGGCTGGTTTATGGTAAAATGATGTTTTCTCAACTTTCAGATTATGGCCCCCAGCAGTGCTCACTGGAACCTTCAGTAGTGTAAAAATTCTTCTGTAACCAACGCTATCAGTATGTTTTGCAACAATAAGGTTGTGAAGGTCTTGAGATAGCTCACTGAAATTTTATCCACTATAAGATGTTTTTTGAGTGGCACCTTAGTAATGACACACCTTTTATAATCCATCAGTTGAACCAACTGCATAGGCTTTGCCATAATGCCCTGCAGCTGTTACATCACATGGTCAGGCACAGCCATTCAGAAGGGCTATCATTCTCAGCATAAAAGATGCCGATCAGTCAAGGAATGCCATTTTATGCTTGTAGAGTGTAACAATACGAATCTCATTCCATACAGGAAAAAAAAGAGATCTAAGCTGATTGCGTTGTATTACTTCAGTGCTGAAGCAAATTGATATTGGGAGTGGTAGTCTCAGTCTGTGAATACTAATCCAAAAATTGCAAGGAAATGTTGTACAGTCTTGTATAGTTACTCAGTGAGACAGAATTGATTGATCTGTGATATACTGCAGTAACAGCACCTTAATAACAGCCTTTTTGATATTCTTCACACAAACAAGGAGGACAATCTTCAACCCCTCAGTGCCAATTTTACAATTAAAATAAAATCTTGAATCCAAGTATTGTGTATCACAGAAACTGTGTTTCCTGTCTTGTAAGATGGGCAAGAAATATATATTTTTACATCTCCATTGCTGACACTATTGCCTCTTACCATCCTTTCACACCTAGCCAGATAAGTTGAGGTCACATAAACATTATTAGAACTGTGTTGACATTGCAGAGCTCTAAAATGTTTCAATACTCTCGTAGGAGTCCTCAGAGTGTTATATACATAATTTCTAGGCAATTAGAGGCTTTTTAGTGTTGTTATTTATTGCAAATAAATTCACTATTATATACTCTCAGGAGTAGTGGGAATATAGCTAGGAGATTTTCCCATAAATGGAAAAAATTTAACCTTTATTGGATAATCTTAAAATAACAATTCAAGACAAAAAAGTGACACAAAACTATAATTCCACATGTATATAGTAACATAGTAGCATAGTTAGCAAGGCCGAAAAAAGACATTTGTCCATCCAGTTCAGCCTATATTCCGTCAGAATAAATCACCAGATCTGCTTCCCTCTAAAGAATCTAATAACTGTAAGATACAATATTGTTACGCTCCAGGATGACATCCAGGCCTCTCTTGAACCCCTTCACTAAGTTCGTCATCAACACCTCCTCAGGTAAGGAATTCCAGATTCTCACTGCCCTAACAGTAAAGAATCATCTTCTATGTTGCTGGAAAAACCTTCTCTCCTCCAGACACTGAGAATGCCCCCTTGTGACCGCCACCTTCCTTGGTATAAGCAGATCCTCGGAGAGATATTTGTATTGTCCCCTTATATACTTATACATGGTTATTAGCTCGCCCCTCAGTCGTCTTTTTTCTAGACAAAATAATCCTAATTTTGCTAATCTTTCTGGGTATTGTAGTTCCTCCATCCCCTTTATTAATTTTGTTGCCCTCCTTTGTACTCGCTCTAGTTCCATTATATCCTTCCTGAGCACCGGTGCCAAAAACTGTACACAGTACTCCATGTGCGGTCTAACCAGGGATTTGTACAGAGGCAGTATAATGCTGTATCCATCATGTGTATCCAGACCTCTTTTAATGCACCATATGATCTTCTTTGCCTTGGCAGCCACTGCTCCAGGTAAGTTTCATTAACTAGGATCCCCAAGTTCTTCTCCATGTCAGATTTACCCAGTGGTTTCCCGTTCAGTGTGTAATGGTGATATTGATTTCTTCTTCCCATGTGTATAACCTTACATTTATCATTGTTAAACCACATCTGCCACATTTTGGCCTAAGTTTCCAACTTATCCAGATCCATCTGTAGCAGAATACTATCTTCTCTTGTATTGACTGCTTTACATAGTTTTGTATCATCTGCAAATATCGATATTTTACTGTGTAAACCTTCTACCAGATCGTTAATAAATATGTTGAAGAGAATAGGTCCCAACATTGACCCTACTGGTCACAGCGACCCAGTTAGAGAATGTACCATTTATAACCACCCTCTGCTTTCTATCACTAAGCCAGTTACTTACCCATTTACACACATTTTCCCTCAGACCTAGCATTCTCATTTTGTGTACCAACGTCTTGTGTGGCACAGTATCAAACGCTTTGGAAAAATCAAGATATACCACGTCCAATGACTCACCTTGGTCCAGTCTATAGCTTACCTCTTCATAAAAACTGATTAGATTGGTTTGACAGGAGAGATTCCTCATAAACCCATGCTGATATAGAGTTAAACAGTTATTCTCATTGAGATAATCCAGAATAACATCCCTCAGAAACCCTTCAAATATTTTACCAACAATAGAGGTTAGACTTACTGGCCTATAATTTCCAGGGTCAATTTTAGAGCCCTTTTTGAATATTGGTACCACACTTGCTATGCGCCAGTCCTGTGGAACAGACCCCGTCACTATAGAGTCCCTAAATATAAGAAATAATGGTTTGTCTATTACATTAGTTAGTTCTCTTAGTACTCGTGGGTGTATGCCATCCGGACCCGGAGATTTATCTATTTTAATCTTATTTAGCTGGTTTTGCACCTCTTCTTGGTTTAGATTGGAGACTAGTGTTGAGCGATACGATACTGCAAATATCGGGTATCGGCCGATATTAGCTGTATCGGCCTTTCGATTCCGAATACCGATATTTTCGTCATATCGAATACCGGAATCGGATTTGTCACTGTCACTGTGAGTGTCCGTCGGTCAGGTCTGTCAGGAGTCAGCGGCACTTACCTGGCAGAAGATCTCCGGCGGTCACGTCCTGGACTGCTTGATGGCCGCCATTATCTTCTCCCTGGCGGTCACATGCAGTTTTTCGCGATAACTGCAGTGACTGCAGGGTAATCCCGGCCGTAAACCAGTCCGATGACGTCACCGCCGGGGAAGCAGGTAATCAGCTGTGCTGCGCCGGGATGTCAGGCTCTGCCTGTCATTCTGATGTAGCAGAGCTGGATCGTCGTGGGACACTCGTTACTATGGACTGCGTCGGTCAGGTGGTATACTTTTTTTCTTTTTTTTTCATTTTTTTACAGGAGATCGATGGCGTCGCAGGATGAGACTGTAATAAAAGTAATGAAAACTGTGTTTTTTTTTTTTTATTAAATTAAAAAACTTTTTTATGAACATTCACCCGTCCGGGTACATCAACAATTTAACTATTTACATACAGGGACCCTGTCCGGGTTATTTCTAATTCTTTGGCAGGGGTGTTCCAGGTACCACCTGGTACTCTTCTGATGCTTGCCAAACATCCGAGGCACCAAGGACCACCAGGACCTGATGACGTCGTGTGGCCTGTACAGTCAAGTCGTGACCCGCTATCTGGGTCTGTGTGGCCACCTCTTTCATCTCCCCCGGGTCTGGAACCCTATGTCCCGGACTGAACGAACCCCAGGGGGCCTAACAGGCGCCGGGTACGGGCCAGCTATACTTATCATGTCCATAGCTGGGGCTGCTGAGGAGACCACTGAGGGAGGCTGGGGAGATTTACGGCGTGGGGTGGGCACTTTTGCAGAGGCCTGGATGTAGGAGGCTGAAGGCTCCGAGGGTCTCACAGGTTCCTGACACTCTGGGGAGTAGGGGTCGCACCTGGTAACATTTAGGGCGTACCATCCATTGTAACCCCAGTGTCGGGTGTAAGTCACCAAGTCTCCTGGCAACAGGTCCCTCCCCGGGTGTCCTTCTGGGAGGTGAGTCTCCACGTCCCGCCGGGTCACAAAGACTTCTAAATAAAGTCCAGGCTCCTGGATGAAGCCCCAACCACCTTTCAATTTAAAGCTCCGTACTGCACCCTTACGCCGCGGCTCCCACAGGGTTCCTTTATCTTTTCTCATCCGGTCCTTATCTGCCCGGTCCTTCTCCAGCTGACGTTGGCGAAGCTTTTGGGTTTCTCGCTGCTCCCTTTGTCGCTCTGCTTCCCGCTCCCAACGTCTCCACTCTTCCTCCTGACGCCGGTTGAAATTCTCCTCCACCAGCAGCTCCATGTCTCCACCATCAAACTGCAGCTTACAGTGTCCGGTTTGCGGCAGCTCTCCTGGCGCCCTCCAGTCCTGGCGGCGCTCACCTGCGGAGGAAGCAGCCGGCTCTGGAACAGATGACAGTCGGGGCTCCGGTACAGGCAGGTAGACCTCTGGTGCCTGCGCGACCTCCTCCATGAGGATGGGTGTCGCTTCTTCTGTCTCAGCGACGGGGGCAGACAGCGGGATCTGGGGTGCTGCCGGTGCAGAGTTTTTTCCAGGAACGGGTGCCTCCACTGCGACAACGTCAACCGGATCACATTGCAAGGGCTCCTCTACTAGAACGGGTGCCTCACCTTCCGGTACAGACACTTCAGGTAAGAGGGATTGGCGCCGCTCCAAGTTTAGTTTTAGGGCACGCCAGCTGGCTTCCATCCTGGCGACCTCCTCCCGGTGCCGGGCCAGGCCTCTTAGGGTATCCTCCGCTTCTTGCAGCGTAGGAGGGTTTCCAGGCCGGGTGCCCAACGGTGGTTCCGTGGCGATCGGGTCGCTTCCGTGGGGGGAGAGCTCTGACTGCTCCATCCCTTCACACTTCTGCTCGTGTCCATTAGCCATCTCTGCCAAGTCACATGTGTCATTAGCATCTGGAGAGGGCCCCTCTTTTGTAGGGAGGCGGGACCTTCGTGTTAGTTTCCGCACACTGAGGAGGATGAGGAGGCGGAACTGAAGAGCTGTGGGGCACGATGTTACATTGCAGTACCATTTACAGTGGTCGGCCATCGTTTTCGCACCACTGAGTGAGTGTACACCCACGAAGAGCACGCCCTTCTTCTTCACCAGTGCCTCGTTGTGACGCAGATATGGCGGAAAAATGGCAAATACATTCTCTGATGATTTTAGCAATTCTCAAGCACAAAACCAGTTCAATTCAGGCACACAGGACTCGCTTATAGCGAGCTACAGAATCCTGTTCGTGACGCCCAAGTTGAGTCGCACAGAGCCAGAGGTTTTTGGGGTACTCGGCACCGAGCCCGTCGACTTCTATGGGGTATGTCACGGCTTTACCCGGCAATTGAATCAGAGTCTATTTTACTATGTAGAAGTGTATAAACTATAAATATATGTATATATATATGTCACAATGACATGTATATATATATATATATATATATATATGTATTCTATGTGTGTATATTTTGTGTTTACAACGAAAGAAAGGGTTTTTTTTTGTTGCGATATTTTGTTCCCATAGACTTACATGGGACTTCCGGTATCAGAATCGGATATCGACGATATTTAGTGGTATCGGCGATACCATTTCGATACGATATTTTTAGATATCGAGCAGTATCGCTCAACACTATTGGAGACCCTTGATATAGGGTTTTCTTTGTCTCTCATCATATCACCTAGCATTTCATTTTCCATCGTAGCTTTTTCCTCGCCATCTACAACCATTCTTTCCTCACAATTTTTTAAGGGGCCTACACTTTCACTTTTGATTCTTTTACTATTGATATACAACGTAGTTGAAGAACAGTTTGGGATTAGTTTTACTCTCCTTAGCAATGTGCTTCTCTGTTTCCTTATTGGCAGCTTTAAGAAGTTTTTTAGATAAAGTATTTTTCTCCCTATAGTTTTTTAGAGCTTCAATGGTGCCATCCTGCAGTAGTCTAAATGCTTTCTTTTTACTGTTAATTGCCCCTCTTACTTCTTTTTTTAGCCACATTGGGTTTTTTCTATTTCTTGTCCTTTTATTCCCACAAGGTATAAACTGCTTACAGTGCCTATTAAGGATGTTCTTAAACATTTCCCATTTATTATCTATATTCTTATTTCTGAGGACATTGTCCCAGTCAACCAGATTAAGGGCATCTCTAAGCTGGTCACTGCACTGTACTACTTCTCCTGTGCTATAAACTGTGTTTAACCCCTTAATGAAAAAGACATTTTGTAGGTTAAAGACCAGGCCAATTTTTACAATTCTGACCACTGTCTCTTTATGAGGTTATAACTCTGGAACGCTTCTACGGATCTTGCCGATTCTGAGACTGTTTTCTCGTGACATATTGTACTTCATGATATTGGTAAAATTTCTTCAATATAACTTGCGTTTATTTATGAAAAAAACGGAAATATGGCAAAAATTTTGAAAATTTTGCAATTTTCAAACTTTTAATTTTTATGCCATTAAATCAGAGAGATATGTCACAAAAATTAGTTAATAAATAACATTTCCCACATGTCTACTTTACATCAGCACAATTTTGGAAACAACATTTTTTTTTGTTAGGAAGTTATAAGTGTTAAAAGTTGACCAGCAATTTCTCATTTTTCCAACAAAATTTACAAAACCATTTTTTTTAGGGACCACCTCACATTTGAAGTGAATTTGAGGGGTCAATATGACAGAAAATACCCAAAAGTGACACCATTCTAAAAACTGCACCCCTCAACGTGTTCAAAGCCACATTCAAGAAGTTTATTAACCCTTTAGGTACTTCACAAGAATTGAAGCAATGTGGAAGGAAAAAATTAACATTTAACTTTTTTTCCCAAAATTTTTCTTTCGACACAATTTTTTTATATTTTGTCAAGGGTATCAGGAGAAAATGAACCACAATATTTGTTGTACAGTTTCTCCAGAGTACACAGATACCCCATGTGTGGGGGTAAACCACTATTTGGGCGCATGGCAGAGCTCGGAAGGGAAGCAGCGCCATTTGACTTTTTTGGCTGGAATTGAGATTGGACGCCATGTCGCATTTGGAGAGTCTCTGTGTGCCTAAACAGTGGAAACCCCCCACAAGTGACCCCATTTTGGAAACTGGACCCCCCAGGAACTTATCTAAATGTGTTGTGAGAGCTTTTAACCCCCAAGGGCTTCACAGAAGGTTATAACGTAGAGCTGTAAAATTAAAAAATCCTATTTTTTCCACAAAAATGATCTTTTCATCCCAATTTTTATTTTCCAAAGCATAAAAGGACCCCAAAAGTTATTGTGTAATTAGTCCTGAGTACGCTGATACCCCATATGTGGGGGTAAACCACTATTTGGGCGCATGGCAGAGCTCGGAAGGGAAGCAGCGCCATTTGACTTTTTTGGCTGGAATTGAGATTGGACGCCATGTCGCATTCGGAGAGTCCCTGTGTGCCTAAACAGTGGAAACCCCCACAAGTGACCCCATTTTGGAAACTAGACCCCCCAAGGAACTTATCTAAATGTGTTGTGAGAGCTTTTAACCCCTAAGCGCTTCACAGAAGGTTATAACGTAGAGCCGTAAATTAAAAAATCATATTTTTTCCACAAAAATGATCTTTTCATCCCAATTTTTATTTTCCAAAGGATAAAAGGACCCCAAAATTTATTGTGCAATTAGTTCTGAGTACGCTGATACCCCATATGTGGGGGTAAACCACTATTTGGGCGCATGGCAGAGCTCGGAAGGGAAGCAGCGCCATTTGACTTTTTTGGCTGGAATTGAGATTGGACGCCATGTCGTATTTGGAGAGCCCCTGTGTGCCTAAACAGTGGAAACCCCCCACAAGTGACCCCATTTTGGAAACTAGACCCCCCAAGGAACTTATCTAGATGTGTGGTGAGAGCTTTGAACCCCCAAGGGCTTCACAGAAGGTTATAACGTAGAGCAGTAAAATTAAAAAATCATATCTTTTCCACAAAAATGATCTTTCCACCCCCAATTGTTATTTTCCAAAGGGTAACAGGACCCCAAAATTTATTGTGCAATTTGTCTTGAGTACACTGATACCCCATATGTGGGGGTAAACCACTATTTTGATGCATGGCAGAGCTCGGAAGGGAAGGAGCGCCTTTTTCAAATGCAGACTTTGATGGAATGGTCTGCGGGTGTCATGTCACGTTTGGAGAGCCCCTGATGTGCCTAAACAGTAGAAACCCCCCACAAGTGACTCCATTTTGGAAACTAGACCCCCCAAGGAACTTATCTAGATGTGTGGTGAGCACTTTGAACCCCCAAGTGCTTCACAGAAGTTTATAACGTAGAGCTGTGAAAATAAAAAAATCATATTTTTTTCCACAAAAATAATCTTTTTGCCCCCAATTTTTTATTTTTATAAGGGTAACAGGAGAAATAGGACCCCAAAAGCTATTGTGCAATTTGTCCTGAGTACGCTGATATCCCATATGTGGGGGGGAACCACTATTTTGACGCATGGCAGAGATCGGAAGGGAAGGAGCACCGTTTTTAAATGCAGACTTTGATGGAATGGTCTGCGGGTGTCATGTCGCGCTTGGAGAGCCCCTGATTTGCCTAAACAGTAGAAACCCCCCACAAATGACCCCATTTTTCAAACTAGACCCCCCAAGGAACTTATCTAGATGTGTGGTCAGCACTTTGAACCCCCAAGGGCTTCACAGAAGTTTATAACGTAGAGCCGTGAAAATAAAAAAATCATATTTTTTTTCCACAAAAATGACCTTTTTGCCCCCAAATTTTTATTTTTCTAAGGGTAACAGGAGAAATAGGACCCCAAAAGCTATTGTGCATTTTGTCCTGAGTACGCTGATACCCCATATGTGGGGGGAACCACTGTGATCGCCTTACTGCGATCTTTGGGAGGCACAATGAACAAATCTACAAAAGGTGAAGAATTGGTTTTCTTTTTTACGCTGTTCCTCGTGCGGTATTAGTGATTAGGCGACTTTATTCCTCGGATCGGTGCGATTACAGCGATACCAGATTTACATCCTTTTTTCATGTTTAGCTTCTGTCACACTCTAAAAGATGCTTTTTTTTTAATAATTTTTTGTAAGAAATTTTTGCATCGCCGTATTTTGAGAGCTATAATTTTTCCATATTTCGGCCGACAGAGTTATCTGTGGGCTTATTTTTTGCGGGACGAGCTGACGTATTTATTGGTACCATATTCGGGCACATAACGTTTTTTGATCGCTTCCTATTCCGATTTTTGTGGAAACAGAATGAACAAAAACCAGCAATTCAGGAATTGTTTTTTTTTTTTTTTTCCTCCGTTCCGCGTGTGGTAAAATTGATAAAGGAGCTTTATTCTTCGGATCACTACGATTACAGCGATACCTCATTTATATATTTTTTTTTATGTTTTGGCGTTTTTTACACAATAAAAAATTTTATAGAAAAAATAATTATTTTTGCATCAGTTTATTCCGCGAGCTATAACTTTTTTATTTTTTTGCTGATGATGCTGTATAGTGGCTCATTTTTTGCGGGACAAGATGACGTTTTCAGCGGTACCATGATTATTTATATCTGACTTTTTGATCGCGTGTTATTGCACTTTTTCCAAGCGGTATGATGATACCGCTTGGAAAAAGTATAATTTACTACTTTTTTGTGTTTTTTCTTACGGCTTTCACTGAAGGGGTTAACTAGGGTTACGCTTTTATAGATGGGATTTTTACGGACGTGGCGATACCTAACATGTGTATTTTTTTTTTTTTTATTACATAAAAATGTGTATTTTTTAGGGGATTTTTTTTTAATTATTTTTTAATATTTTTTTTACAATTTTTTTTAAAAAATTATTTTTTTTAACTTGTCCCTTTATGGGACTTTCACTTTTTTTACTTTTTATTGCAGTTACAATGCATTGCAATGCTCCAGCATTGCAATGCATTGTACCTATGGGGAAAGCTGCTGTGACCATGATTACAGCAGCTTCCCGTAGCTAGATGACCCGGAGGTTGTCATGACAACCCCCGGGTCATCAAGGCAGAGATCGGGCCCTGCAAATACATTGCAGGGCGCCGATCTGAGGCAGAGGGAGCTCCCGACCCTCTGCCTCCCCCCCTGAGCTCTGCGATCGCGCTGGATCGCAGCAGTCAGGGGGTTAACAGCCAGGGGCGGTGGGGGCTCCGCTCTTGGCTGTCAGTGCAGGAAGCCTGGCCACTGCAGCGCCGGCTCCTGCACTGATCGCGCTGGAGAAGCTGAAATTTCAGCTTCTCCTGCACGATCGCTGCTGTGTTTGGTCAGTCAGATTGACTGACCAATCACAGCGCTGTGGGTGCGGCGACCGACGGCAAAGGTCCCCGCACCGCTTGCCGTGCCTGTCAGCTGTCTGTGACAGCTGTCGGCACTGATCTACCACTGCGTGTTTACACGCAGTGGTAGATCAAAGGCATGACGTGCACAGTCCGTCCTGGTGCCGGAACTGGCACCTTGCCATGGCGGACTGTGCACGTCATTGGACAGTAAGGGGTTAATTACCAGTATCTGTGTATGTGTGTGTATGTATATCCTTTATGGTGGGTTAATATGCAAATTGCCTCATCAGAAAAAAAGAGTACTTGAACTCTATAGCGTCACCTGTTGGAAGTAGCGATCCTGCAAGTCCCAATCAACCCTTTAACGAGTCTTGTAATATGACTTAGGATAAAAGCTAAATCAGAATATCAATTTGCAGACACGGTGTTTCGGGCTATTGGCCCTCGTCAGTGCAAAGTATGAGAACTGATTTGGCTAGATGAGAGGCTCAGGACTGGGGTCTAAGGGGTAAGATTTTTCCTTATGGAGAGTGACATACTAGCTCTGGCATGTCAAGGTAAGGAGGCTTATTCGCCGTGCAATGCTCCTCTGGGAAATTTAATATGCAAATTGTCTCTTCAGAAAAAAAGAGGACTTGAACTCTGTAGCGCCATCTGTTGGAAGAAGCGATCCTACAAGTCACAATCAGGTGTAATTCTCAGCATGTGAATTATTCTTTTGGACTTCTCAAGGGGCATGGTTTTATTAAAGAGTGTGGTTTTATTAAGGGGCGTGGCAAATGTCTGTAAAAAAAATTGGACCATCCATGATTTTTGTCCAGTTGTCCAGGAAAAAGTGAATATTAGGTTGGCAACCATTCATGTGAGCCTTCTCTGACTGATGCAATCTTCTGCATTGTAAAAAATAGTGACTGGCATGTTTGTCGATTTGTGCTAATCGCATTGCACAAAAAAAATTTCTTTTAGCATTTTTCATGTCTCAATCCTAGTACTTATTTTATTATTCTTTATAATCTACACTAACTTCTGTTTCATTAAAAAGCGTGAAATCCTCCTAAAATATGCCACTTTGAAGTTAGAAAGTGCCATGCACATTCAATGACCTGTATACAAAAGGCAATATTACATTTATAATACAAGATCCTTTAGGTGCTCATCTTGTTTAACCAGAAATGATAAAATTAGAAAAATATCTTCCAGTCACTATTAGAGTATTCAAGAAAAATTTCTCGGTAGATTTTTAGCAAGTGTCGAATGTTTTGCAAGTGAGTGCATCTGTGCCAGCTAAACCAGTCCCCAATTCTCAATAACAAGCACTCTGCAGTAGAGATGAGCAAATATTTCAATGTTCGGTTCGGATTGCGATTGCCTAATTTGCAATATTTGCAGATTAATTTGTCGAATATTCGTCGAACATTACCGAACGCCAGCCATTCAGCTCAATGGGAGGCAAAAACAAACGCAAGCAAAACACCTTATAACGGCCCCAAATGCAGCCAAAACACATCAATTGAGAGACATACACCAGGAAAATGGCCTCAATTCACCCACAGAACAAATTGCAGCATGGAACTGCAGTAATCAGCCAGGCATAGGTATTGGTGTCTGGGACAGCATTTTACAGCTTTCAATTGAACGTCACAGTAAGATGAGGTGGGTGAGGGATCAGTGAAGGCCTTCTTTGCTTGGAGCCCTGATACCACATGCAACACCTCTACCTGCTTTCATGCTGAGCCACACTCAGGTGGCACAACTATTAGTTTTGTAAACTACCATTGTCAGAGAAATTTAAGGATAGTAACAAGGGTAGTTGAATCCAAGGAAGTGGAGGCCTGAAGGTCTTGGAGGCCTTCTTCTACAGGCAACACGCATGAAGGAGATCCAACCAAGAGTGTTCACATTTCCAAAAATTACTGGCAGACACCACCAAAGTGGCAACCATTTCACTACAGTAGAAATAGCATGATAGGGACTGACAGGTCTTTCACTACACCCAATCCAGCAGATGGACATCCTACACGGAGTGTTCATATTTAAAGGAATAAGGGCCTTACACCACAGAAGTGGCATCAATTTCATGAGAGTAGAAGTAGTATAATAGGGACTGACAGGTCTTCCACTACGCCCAATCCAACAGATGTACACCCAACCAGGAGTGTTCACATTTCCAAAAATTACTGGCAGACACCACCAAAGTGGCATCAATTTCACCACAGTATAGATAGTATAATAGGAACCAACAGGTCTTCCACTACACTCAATCTAGCAGATGGACACTCAAGCAGGAGTGTTCACATTTCCAAAAATTACTGGCAGACTCCACAAAAGTGGCAACAATTTCACCACAGTAGACATAGTATAATAGGGCCCAACAGGTGTTTCGCTACACCCAATCCAGTAGATGGATACCCAACCAAGAATGCTCACATTTCTATAAATGAGGACTTTACACCACAGAAGTGGAATAACTGTTACGAGAATAGAAATAGTATAATTGGGACCGAAATGTCTTCCACTACCGCTAACCCAGCAGATGTAGACCAACCATGACCGTTCACATTTCCACAAATTTATGTTAACATCAGCAGCAGCAACAGCAGCCACAGCAGACACAGAAGCTACACTAAAGATATCACAGAGTGCAGTTACGTGACATTAATGCATCACACTAAAAAATGCAATATCACCTAGTCAGTACAGTCTGCGATTGGGGTGCAAACGTTCTTGGAGATCCATGACTAGTTCATCTTGATGAAAGTTAGACAGTCTACACTTTTAGTGGACAGCCGGCTGCACTTATCAGTCAGGACACTACCAGCAGCACTGAAAACATGTTCTGAGAGAATGTTAGCTGCCGGGCATGATAAAACCTCCAAGGCTTGTGAGGCGAGCTCAGGCCACTCATCCATGTTGGAAGACCAAAATGTGAAAGGGTCCAAACCCTCCCTGGTGGTATTAATATTCAGTTCTAGATACTCCTGCACCATCCTCTCCATTCATTCACCACGTGTAAGACTCTTTTGTGCTGGTGCACAAGTTGGTCTAAAAAAAAGTGTCAAAGGACTCACAGAAATTGCTTCTTCCACTTCCACAACTACTGCTGCGGCTAATGTTTTGGCGTTGACAAATTGACGTGCAGAGGTTGGAAGTCTAGAGTTGCGATGCGAACTCTGTGCTTCACTGCTGTCTTGGGGAAAAGCTCTCTTAAGGTTGTGTAAAAGCGTGTTTCGATACTCCAGCATTCTAGGGCGGGAATCATCTGGCAAAATTTGGTTTTATAATGTGGGTCTAACAGAGTGGCAACCCACTAGTCAGCATTATTCCTAATCATAACTATATGGGGATTATCTTGCAGATAGTGCAGCAAGAAGGTACTCATATGTTGGACTCTACCATGAGGTCCAAGACCATGCTGTGTTGGTGGCTGGGTAACAATGAGGCTCATTTGCTCTGTCCCCTCTCACCAACCATGAACAACAGAAAGGGGAGGATTATCCTCTTCATCTGACAGTTGCTCACCCATCACCTCTTCCTCCTCCATTTGTTCCTCAGATCTTGCACCTTCGATAACAGTTTGTCTGTTATCACCAGCCACCCGAGATTGAAGTAATCCACTTTCCCTTGGCACTCGACTGTGTGATGACAGTCTTTAACTTAGAGACAATGTTATCCCTTCTGCGTCCTCCTCTGGTTCCTCCTCTTCTTCTGGGACCACCATCTCCTCCCGCAGGCTATTCAAAGTCTGCACCAGAATACAGATTACCAGAATGTTGATGCTGATGATGGCATCGTCAATGCTAACCATCTTAGTAGCCATTTCGAAACTGTGCAGAAGGGTGCAGAGGTCCTTAATCTGTGCCCACTCTGTAAACGTCCGTACTGCGTTGGCCCAGGATATATAACATAACATACTGCATCAGGGCTTGTTGCTGCTGTCACAGTCGCTGCAACATGTACAGAGTGGAATTCCGCCGAGTCCGCACATTGCATATCAACCTGTTAACTGGCATGGACAAAGACCTCTGTATCAATGAAAGTCAATGACCAGAGGGGTGTGATCGGCGGAAATGAGCACACAGCTTATATGCTTTCTGGAGCAGCTCACCAAGGCCAGGATAGCAGCGGAGAGAACGCTGTACCACCAGGTGTAGGACAAGAGCCATGCAAGTCACGTGTGTGAGCTTGCCTCTACATAGGCCCACCACCATATTTGCACCGTTATCGGACATGGCCTTCCCTGGATGCAGGTTCAGCGGAGACAGCCATTGACCAAACTCAGCCTGGAGTGCTGTCCACAACTCTTCAGCTGTATGACTGCGATCTCCAAGGCATATCAATTTTAAGACTGCTTGATTGCAGTGAGCCTGGCTGCACAGTACAGAGGTAGTGGGGATTCGCTCTGCACTGTTGGAACGTGTGTCTAATTAAGGCAGAGGCTGAAGGTGTAGGTGGAGGCCCTAGAGGAGATAGAGGAGGCAGAAGCAGTGGAGAAGTGATAAAGGTAGAAGTTTAGCCTGCAAGCCTTGGGGATTCCAAGACTTGTGGAGCAACGCCTGTCCTCACAGTCACCAGAGTCACTCAGTGCCCATTCAGCGAGATGTAACACCCTTGGCCATACTTACTCGTCCAAGTTACTGTGGTGAAATGCACCCTTGCAGACAGAGATTTTGTCAAGTATGGGTGATGTTGTCTGCAACATGCTGATGTAGTGCAGGCACATCTTTCTTAAAAAAGTAATGGCGACTGGTCAATTGGTCCTGGAGGACTGCAATGGCCATCAGCTTTTGGAAACCATCTGTATCTTCCAGGCGGAAAGGCAGCATTTCCATGGCCAACAGATTGGAGATGGTTGCGTTCAACCTGTTAGCTTTGTCATGCGTAGGAGGAAGCAATCTTTACGTGACCACAACTGCAGAACTATGGGCTGGCTGTAGTGCTGAGAGAGGGTGGAGTATGGTGAGCCAGACAAACTGCTGTACTGTGAGAGGTGCAGGCAGAGATGTTACAGTGGATTAAGAAACTTGTGGTGTGCTTGTTCACTGAAATCGGTCAAAAACAGCAGGCATGTCCACTTCCATTACAGCTAATGATGGGTTCTCAGTCAGCATGACTGAAGCAGGTAAAGAACCCGAGGTTCTACGGTTGAAGACCTGCGTCTCAATAGTTGGCATTATAACAGAGGAGGAGGATGAAGCAGCAGATGCAATTGATGGGGCAGCTGATGGTTGTTGAGGTCCGCTGGTCCGCATTTTTGTGCTGTGGGAATCCCAAAGGAAAGCATGTGAAGGTTCATACATGTAGTAGTCAAATTATTACACTTTTTACCTTGACTCAGTTTTTTTCTGCAAAGTTGGCAGATTACGTGAGTTGGCTCATCCTTCGCAATGTTAAAAAAAGCCCAGGCTAGGCAACCCTTGCCACCCCTGCAAGCTGCAGACTCCCGGACGCTGCTGGTGAAACGCACAGTTGTGGCTGAGGATGCATTGCTCGTTGTCACTGCATCACTACATGTCTGCGACGTACGGTGCAACGTAACGTACTCAGCAGCTGTGTGCCTCTACGTTCATGCCAACTGGGATCTAACACTTCATCATCATCGTCTGTGTTCACATTCCTCACCCTTGAAGTCACCCTACTCCTTTTCTTGCCCTGACAGCACAGTACAGTCCATGTGAACCTCAGATATCTGAGTCACATCAGGATCACCTCCACCCAGGCATTAACGTCTGATGACGAGGGTCAAGATGCTGTTCGGACCATACTTCATCCTGCCCCGGATCCAAGGTAAAAAAAAATTGGGGCATCGGTGCAGATTTCCTCCTCTGCAAAGCTTTTGAGTACACTTCTGATGAACATGGCAGAGAATGTGTGAACAGCTCTTTAGACTCACCCATCTGTGGTTCCGTACAGTCAGTTGAACGATTGGATAGTTGGGATGCGGGAGGAAGCAAGGGGAATTTGTGTGCCACCTCTGTGGACTGTACTGGGTGTGATGTTGAGGTGGAGGAAGAGGAGAAGAGGCCACTTGAAGCTGCACTTGTCATGCTCTCGAGTACATGCTCTTTCTGGGCATCATCGATAGCGCGTACCACTGTGCATCTGCCAAAGAAAGGTAGTGGTGTAGCCTGTCCAGTAACATAAGTTATCAGTTGTCTTTGCATAGGACGTGATGTTGCTTCATTAGTACTTTCGCAAACATTACCACCTACCCCACATACACCTTGAACACCCAGCATAATTCCCCTTCCACCAAGGCCTCGCTATTTCCCAGTCATGTTGCTCAGATAGTGCGGTAGGAGCACTGTATTAGTGACAAAAATTAGATTTTAAACTTTGCACCACCTCTGCAAACAGCTGAATTTCAGAAACAGTAACTTCCAAGTTAAAGTATGGCATGTTGTATCATGTTAGTCACAGAAAAAAGAATTGCTTGAGTGTGGATGAGGCCTGTATGACAAAGAAGTTGTGCTGCAAACAATTTGAAAGTCAGGTCCCTTACCGTATGACGTTAAGAACAGAAGAATTTTTTGTGGTCTCTGGATCAGGCCTCTGTAACACACTAGATGCTGCAAACTATTTTAAAGTCAGGTCCCTTACTTTATGATGTTAAGAACAGAAGAATTTTTTTGTGGCCTCTGGATCAGGCCTCTATAACACACTAGATGCTACAAACTATTTTAAAGTCTGCAGACAGTTTTATATCACCACAGCACTGAATGACATGGTGGGATACAGCAGGCTGTTCCACATTTAGCTAGTGAAAAAAATATTAATTAGAATGTTATACTTGTGCATGGAGCACAATAGAAGCAATGCACAACACACTTGTAGGACATGTGGACCTCACTTTGTCTGTGGACCTCAGTAATGGGACAAAAAAAATGCTGGAAGGTAAATTTAACAGCCACACTGGACACTATCTAGCTACTGTCTGACTGATATACAACCACCTTACTAACTAGCTAAAATCTTGCTGTTAACATTGCCAGCGTCAGGAGCAGCTTCTGTGAGATGTTACAGTGTCAACACGGTGCTAAAACAAGATGTCTGCTATTTATTTGGAGATGGACATGTCATTTCAGCAGCCAATGATACAAGCCGTTGTGTCAGGACATTGTGGGTGTTTCCCGCGCTCTAATTGGCTAGCCGCAATGTGCACACATAAAGATAGGAAAAAAAAATTACTGTTTACAAGAACGCCGTGCCTCTGAGCTCTGCAAACCCTCTCCCCCCTCACACGTGCCAAAAGCTCATGATACACCACCATTATCGTTGCTAAAGTGCTGAATATACTTTTGTGGCACCGCAAATATTTTCCCCCACTTTTACCGTATGTTACCGATTTTTCATGATTTTATAAAATTTTGCTCGTGTTTCCTATCTCAAATCCAAATGTGCCATATTCGTCCGAATTTATGAATGGCGATCGTTTTCCGATCAAATTTGCTCATCACTACTCTGCAACATAAATGGATTGGATTTGAATGAATAATTTTACACATTTTATTTTTAGAGAAAACGAAAAAAGATTGGTTTGGTACCGTGTTAGCCAGTAGAAAAAAACATATAGAGTGCTTTCAGTGGGAGAAGCAAAATAGGAATCTTGTGGGCATGATACCTTTTAATGGCTAACAAAATATAGTTTAAGATATTACAGGGCGAGCTTTCGAGACTGCTTACGTCTCTTCATCAGGCTGGTGTAACAAAATATTTGAAGAAACAATTATATACAGTGAAAAGCACAGGGATGGTGTGATACATGGACATTTAAATAAACAAACACTGAAATAAACAAACACTGAGCTTAAAGAGAGAATCCTTAATTAGGTAAGATTAAGACTTTTGAACAGTGTCTTAGGTAATGAAATATCCCATATAATTATTTTATATTTCAATGTGTAGACTTAAAATACTATAAAAGCTAATTTTTGAAGCCAGAATTGTAATGTAATTAATTAATTAATTAACTATTAAATATCTTAGAAACTAGAGCCAATCTGGCAAAGCCAAAGTCATATCCTTAATCAGCACCATAAAGTTAATAGAAAACCGTTCAGACATCGTTGGCACCAAAATCACTATATACCAGTGTTATAAGAAATAGAGGTGTCTGTATAGGCACAAATACAATGTGTCATTGAGTGCATGGAGGGTGTGGAGACAAATGATAGAATTGAAAATTCAGAAAGGGAGAACAGAGAATAATTAGATTAGTGGGGTGAGGGCGATAGACTCGACTAAAGAAATGTGTTTTTAGGCATGTTTAAAACAGTGGATACTGGGAATTAATCCGATTGTCTGCATTCCAAAGAGCAGCCACAGCATGAAAGAAATCTTGTAGACAAGAGTGGGAGGTTCACATTATAGAGGATGTTAGTCCTAAATCATTAGCTGAACAGAAAGAATGGGTAAGGTGGTAGAAAGAGAGAAGATGTAGGGTGGGGTGATACTGTGGATAACTTTGTGGGTAAGAGTTTATATTGTACTCTGTAGAGGATGGACAACCAGTGCAATGACTGGCAGTAGATAGAGGCATCACTGTTGTGGTTGGACAGAAATATGACCCTGACTGCTGCATTCAAGACAGATTAGAGAGGAAAGTGTTTAGTAAAAGGGAGATCAATTGGTAGAGAGTTTCAGTAGTCCAGACGACAATTAATCAAAGCAACAGTAAGAATTTTTTATAGTTTCAAACATAAGGTTTTTTCAGTTTCAAAGGTCACATTCTGGAGATATTTATGAGGTGCAGGTGACATGAAAATGTGAGTGACAGGATATAGAGATTATAGGAAAGATCAAAGTTAAATATGTCCTTAAGACAATGAACATGCTGCTTGGTGGTTATGGTAGACTCACCTACAGAAAGGTAATATTAGGTTTAGGTAGTTTAGTAGAGGGAGGAAACAAGAGAAGTTCAGTTTTGGAAAGATAAAGTTTCAGGTAGAGGGAGGACATGATGTTAGAGACAGCGAACAGACAAGCACTGGTGTTTTAAATTAATGTGGGATAGTGTAACTAGAAAATGTGCATAATTGGGCATCATCAGCATAGATATAGTATTGGAAACAAAATCTGCTGATGGATGTCCAATAGAGGCAGCGCATAAAGAAAAGATGAGGGGACCTAAACCCTAAGGTACCCCAACAGTAAGGGGAAGAGGAGTGGAACATGAGTTGACAAATGATACACTGAAGGAGCTATCAATGAAGCATAGGTTTCCACAAATATTCTCTATACGTGGATTTTATTTACCATACTTTTCGGACTATAAGACACATTGGACCATAAGACGCACCAAGGTTTTAGAGGAGGAAATTACGGGAAAAAAATTGAAGCAAAAATCTGTACTTAATATCCCCTATCCTTAATACTTATCCGTTGCTTAACAGAAATGAATATTCATGTAATGAGGTGAATATTCATTTACGTGGCACATGTTACCGCCGGCAGCAGCAGGAAGGCCCTGGCTGACACTTTGCTAGCTAGAGAGCAATGAATACTCAGTGCTTTGCTCACACACAGTACCGGCGTGCATAGCATTGAGTATTCCGGCAGCTGCCCTTCGGCGTGCAAGCATTGCATGACTCCCTGCCATGCGTTGCTTACAAGCATTAAGCAGCTGCTTGCATCGGAGCAGGATGCTGCGAGGGAGCGCCAGGAAGGTAAGTGTAATCGTTTGTTTTTTTAAAGGGAGCCTGTCAGCACATTTTTCCGCAATAAGCCACAGCCAATGCCTTTCGGGACTTATCTACAGCATTCTATAATGCTGTAGATAAGCCCCCAATCTAATCTGAAAGAGAAGAAAAACAAGTTATATTATAATCGCCCGGGGGCGGTCCGTTCCGATGGGCGTCGCAGGTCTGGTTCAAGCACCTCCCATCTTCATGTTATGATGTCCTCCTCCTTGCTTTGTGTTGCGGCTCCTGCGCAGGCTTACTGATCTGCCCTGTTGAGGGCAGAGCAAAGTACTGCAGTGCGCAGGCGCTGGACCTCTCTGACCTTTCCCGGTGCCTGCGCACTGCAGTACTTTGCTCTGCCCTCGCCTGCACAAGAGCCGCAACACAAAGCAAGGAGGAGGACGTCATCGCATGAAGATGGGAGGCGCCGGACCCGGACACCCATCGCACGGGAACGCCCCCGGGGGAGTACAATATAACTTGTTTTTCTTCTCTTTCAGGTTAGATCGGGGGCTTATCTACTGTAGATGAGCCCAGAAAGTCAGTGGCTGCGACTTATTGCGGAAAAAACGAGTTGACAGGTTCACTTTAATGTTTTCTGATGGGGCCATGCATACCAGGATTGGGGTGGGGGCCAATCATACCAGGATAAGGATGGGACCATGCATACCAGGACCAGGATGGGGCCATTCATACCAGGACATGGATGGGAGTTAATCAACCAGGATGCATGGAATGCAGTGAATATTCATTTCTCTTTAGCAGCGGGACAGGAGTTAGCCGCAGAAATCGGCTCCTGCCTCTGTGACCCGCTGCTCCGCCGAAACCGCTCCCCCACCTCCCTATCGGAGCCAGTACATCGGGACTATAAGACGCACTCCCCATTTTCCTCCACATTTTTGGAGGAAAATAGTGCGTCTTATAGTCCGAAAAATATGGTACTCATTTTGTTTGTTTATATTAGTGCCATCAAATTCCGCAGCACAACCCAGACATCATCTTAACTGTCCTCATTGTGGCTCACAATTTAAATCCTGTATCTCTATGTCTTTGGAATGTGGGAGGAAACCAGAGTACCCAGAAGAAATCCATACAAACATGGGTAGAACATACAAACTACTTGCTGATATTGTCCTTGGTGTTTTTTGCATGAGTTTTTAAAAACTCTATTTTTTTTTCCTGTTCTAATCTTAAATAAGTTAAGTCTTTTTCTCAGTATGCATGATTTACATCTGATACTTGGATCATACTCGGCATTGCAAGTCAATGAGTCCGCGGAAAACATTGGACCACACTCAAATGAAACCCAAGTGCGGTGCAATTTTCACAAACTGATACTATGGAGAATATGGAGAATTTTTTTGAATGCTATAAAGACATGGGTAATAGTACAAAAGTCTGCCTGGAAAAATAGCCAATGTACACCAGTATGGTATGGTTTATTGTTCCACCCGTTTGCTATTTTGACAACCACATGGAGCAGCACACAGATCCAATCATGTTCACAAATCAAATAACTTCAGTGCTCATCCTTTAATTCCTAAATGTTCGTTAAATAGTAGGTATAGTGATCTTTCTAGTGGATTGATGTAAAAGTTGATTTGCATAAATTTAATAATTTTTCACTATTTTAGTTACTTTGTGCTAAAATATATGATTTAAACAGATTTATTATTTTAATTGAGGAAAATCAATTTAAAATCATTTATTTCAATAACATTAGTAATAGCTGCTTTCATTAAATTAAGAATTTAGGAAAGTATTCATTTAATTAAATTAATTAGTATTTACGAACCATGAACAAAGCTATGTGCAAAGATATGCACATTACACTGAACAAATTAGGACAACTTTTCCTCTATTTCTTTGCTGGGCTAAGACAGGATGTCAGTAATTGACTCCAGTTGTTCAACAGAATTCTTAGTATTGATGCCAGTTTGTATGTGGAATAAACACAGAAGTGTGATGTCAAGGACAGTAAAGTTTTGCTAAACGCAGCAGAGTTAAAGGGTTTTTAGAGATATTAAAGGGGTTTGCTGCTGTTAGGATTGCCCAGTATTGGGCAGCCATATGGCTGCATGTATGCGATTTGCCATGTCTGACGTTTCTCAATTTGCTTATACATTAAGAAGCAGAGCGCGTCTAGTCTGCACTTGATGAAAAGTATGCAATTTGCATACAAGTATTCATGTGACCGCCTACTAGCACCATCCATACCGGGGAAAATTGATAGCACGCTGTCATAATTCTGCAGCCTACAGTCACATAGAGTGTCTGCAGAGTAGAGATGAGCGACTTTGCCTCCAGGAGGGTCGAGTCGGGTTTCGGACCACCCGACTTTCGCAAAAGTCGAGTCGAACGAAATCGGCCGACTATCGGAAAAAGTCGAAGGTCCGACTGAAACTTGAACCGACCCCAATGCAAGTCAATGGGGAAGAAAAGTCGGCAGGAAGTGGAGGACAGTAAACACACCTACAGTGTCCATTTCAATGCCAACAACATCAATTCTTATTACTTAAGCTTGTCAACCTTAATTTACTTTAATAGTAACGCATTGAAAACGTGGGTTATTTGGCTAAAGTTGTGGGGGGGCAAGGCTGGCTCCAGGTTTTCGTGGGCCCCGGGAGAAAGAGTGTCAGTGGGCCCCTTTAACAGATACCACAATTCATGATGCTCCGATACGGCAGAGAAATATAGGTATAGTACAGTGCCAAATACTTCACTTCTTACATTACATGAGTGATATCTATTGTAAATTCTACAATTGCTCAAAAACCGGACAGTATAGTCCTCAATACAGTATTATAGGCACCACATAGTGCGCCATACAGAATGGGCTCCATATAATGCTCCATACTGAATAGGCCCCATATGTGCTCCATATGATGCTCCATATATAATGGGCTGCATGTGATGCCCCATAAATAATGAACCCCATATGATGCTCTATAATATGATGGGCCCCATATATGATGCTCCAGTGTATGATGAGCCCTATAAAATGCTCCAAATATAATGGTCCCCATATATAATGCTCCATATAAATTGGGCTCCATGTGACGCCCCATAAATAATGAACCCCATATGATGCTCTAGTATATGATGGGCCCCATATGATGCTCCAGTATATTATGGGCCCCATGGATGATGCTCCAGAGTATGATGGGCCTATATAATGCTCCATATATAATGGGCTCCATATGATGCTCCAGTGTATAATGGGCCCCGTAAATAATGCTCCAGTGTATGATTGGCCTATATAATGCTCAATATATAATGTTACCCATATGATCCTCCAGTGTATAATGGGCCCCGTAAATGATGCTCCAGTGTATGATTGGCCTATATAATGCTCAATATATAATGGGACCCATATGATGCTCCAGTGTATAATGGGCCCCGTATATGATGCTCCAGTGTATGATGGGCCCCATTTATAATGCTCCAGTGTATGATGAGCCCCATATAATGCTCCAGTATATTATGGGCCCCATGGATGATGCTCCAGAGTAGGATGGGCCTATATAATGCTCCATATATAATGGGCACTATATGATGCTCCAGTGTATAATGGGCCCCGTAAATGATGCTCCAGTGTATGATGGGCCCCATTTATAATGTTCCAGTGTATGATGAGCCCCATATAATGCTCCAAATATAATGGTCCCCATATATGATGCTCCATATATAATGGGCTGCATGTGATGCCCCATAAATAATGAATCCCATATTATGCTCTAGTATATGATGGGCCCCATATATGATGCTCCAGTGTATGATGAGCCCTATAAAATGCTACAAATATAATGGTCCCCATATATAATGCTCCATATAAAATGGGCTCCATGTGATGCCCCATAAATAATGAACCCCATATGATGCTCTAGCATATGATGGGCCACATATGATGCTCTAGTATATAATGGGCCCCATGGATGATGCTCCAATGTATGATGGGCCTATGTAATGCTCCATATATAATGGGCCCCATATGATGCTCCAGTGTATAATGGGCCCTGTATATGATTCTCCAGTGTATGATGGGCCCCATTTATGATGCTCCAGTGTATGATGTGCCCCATATATAATGCTCCAGTGTATAATGGGCCCTATCTATGATGCTTAAGTGTATAATGAGCACCATATATAATTCTCCAGTGTATAATGCTCCCCATATATTGCTCCAAACGTTAAAAAAATGAAATACTTCTCCTCGCTGGGCACTGCTCTACTCTGGACTCCTCAGCGTCGCCATCTTCCAGCTCTCTGCACTGTGACTGTTCAGGCAGAGGGCGCACAGACGTGACGTCAACGCGCTCTCTGACCTGAATGTCACTGTCAGGAAACGTGGAAGACGTCACAGCGGTGGAGCAGGGAAAGGTAAGTATTGCAAGTGCTGGGGCCCTGAGCAAGCAGGGGGGCCCACTCATTGGTGCCGGCACTGGCACAGGGCCCCTCATAGTACGCCGGTGTCTCTGATGGCGATTGGTCCCCCCACCTGCTCAGGGCCCCGGACTTGCCCGGTTGTGCCAGGTGCTGACGCTGGCCCTGGGGGTGTACAGCCCAGTTAGGGAGGTGGAAAAACTGGCATATGTTGAGGTGTAGGCTGGACTTTCAGCAGCTGCAAATGGAGGAATTAGAGAAGTCGGAGGAAGAGGAGGACAAAGCGAGCCATTTTGTTGGCAACCTATGTGTCATCAGGGAAAGGTGGTACAAAATCCTTTGAAACCCAGGCATGGTTTATTTTAATGTCGGTGAGATCACCAACATTTTTGGTCGACAGCCGGGTCATTCTTTCTGTCAGGATTGATCCAGCAGCACTGAAGACTCTTTCTGATAGCACACTACCAGCAGGGCAAGTGAGCTCCTGTAAGGCATGTTGTGCCAATTCAGGCTAGGTGTCCAGTTTACAGGCCCAGTAGTCAAAGGGGAATGAACTGTGAGGGAGAACATCGATAGGGGAGGAGAGGTAATTTTGAACCATAGTTGACAACTGCTGTCTCCTGTCTGTTGCAAACGATTCAGTATTAACAGTCGTGTGAGCGGTACTCGAGAAATCAGTCCACAGCATCGTCATGAAACCCCTGTCTCCAACGCCACTTCGGCTGTGTGCACCACGAACACCTCTTCCATGTTGCCCAGTACAGCTCGTGGTAGAACCTGCCCCGCTGCTGTGTGCTAGGAATGCCTCTAACAAACGGTTTACCAGAGTTGCTTGTTTGTTCACCAATATTAGCTCTAGGTTCTCCTGTGGCATAATGTTCTGTAATTTGCCTTTATATCGTGGATCGAGGATGCTGGCCAATCAGTAGTCGTCATCCTTCATAATTTTGGCAATGCGGGGGTCCCTTTTAAGGATCCGCAAGACATAATCACACATGTGGGCCAATGTTCCAGGTGTCAATGATGCACTGCCAGTGGTGTGTGGAGGAGCACTTTCTGGCAAATCCACATCCCTCCAGTCACGCACACACCCTGTACCTGACCTTGGCAAGCAGTGGACCCGTGGCTGCTGGAACTACGGGATGAAACGGACCTCTCGTGGGTAAATTTGCTTTATTGGGACTTCGTTATGTATAGCCTTAATGAAAGGTATGACAGCCCCATAATGCGTGTGCTTTTGATAAACTTAATAAGGACTATAATTTATAACGTCATATGACCTCGGATGTCCTATAGGTACCTATTGGTTGCTGGCGCAGGAGAAAATAAGACCTCTAGCGCCTGGAATCCTGTCATGCGCATTTGGGATATCTTGGACGGAAGTCGCTACTTTGGCATGTTAGCTTCGTTCACCCTTGAATGAATGGAGGAAAGGGTAGGATGGGCTTATATATCAATCACCCGTGCAGGGAAGTGGATGCCATTATCCACTCTGATGCTTGAGACACAGACGTTACTATGAGCCTCCTGAAGAACTTTTATCATGGGATGGAAACGCGTCGAGGCGAGATATATGAAGCTAAGTTATTATTCATCGTTACTTGGCCTTATTAACTTTTGATATATGGAATTTGTGACTGGTCAATGGGAATAGTGCAATAATCTTCTGTTTGAGGCCCAGAGTTTTGTGTCTTTAGTCTGCTTAGTCATTGTTGTTTGGAACTTTTCCTACTATCTAGGGAGTTCTTAGTCCTGTGGCTATTAGTCAACTAAGAAGATTGTATGTGTTGATAATAATCATTATATATGAGACTTTCTCTGTAGTTCATATATGTTTTTTGCACTCCCCTTTTTGCAATAATATTAAGACTGACTTGGTCAATATAATAGGGGCAGAGAGGGATAGCCGTCGTGGTACAGGGGGAACCAATATAAATTAGAGTGAAAAAGCTCCGTTGTTAGGTAGGGATTTATATTTATATAGGGATACTATAGGTTCCAAATACTACCTCCAATATCATCTGTAATATTATATTTTTTTCTTCTCTCTGATATAGTACCCATTATATTATAATATATCTATGACATATACCAGCCACTTGGCAAATTATTTCCTTGTTTTTTTGTTTGGTATTTTTAAAAAAAAAAATTTCAATAAAGTATTTTAAGAGATTAGAGTTTTCTTCATGAGCCAAAATTTTATACCTAATTGAGCATATCATTTACCTAGAACCTGACCTTGGCAAGCCAACATTTTCTCTTGCCCCTGAGAAGCATCCTCCCCCCCAAAATAATCATCCCCTCATCCTCCTCATCCTCTTCCTCCTCTTCCTCTTCCTCTTCTTCCTCCACCTCGTCCAGGACAGTTCCCTGAGCAGAAAATGGCTGACTGTCATCAAGGCTTTCCCCCTCCTCCTCCTCTTCGTCCTCCGCTGCAGATGCCTGATCCTTAATGTGCATCAAAGTTTGCATGAGCAGACGCATAAGTGGGATGCTCATGCTTATGATTGCGTCGTCTGCGCTTATCAGCCATGTGCATTCCTCAAAACACTGAAAGACTTTACAGAGGTCTTTCAGCTTTGACCACTGCTCACCCGACAACTGCATGTCTGCCCTCAAACTGCCTGCCCGTGTATCCTCCCACAAATGCATTACAGCCTGCCTCTGTTCGCACAGCCTCTCAACGATGTGCATGGTGGAGTTCCACCTTGTTGCAACGTCTATGATTAGGCGGTGCTTGGGGAGGTTGAGCGATCGCTCCTGCCTCTGCATGCGACTGGAGTCTACGGGCGAGCGACGGATGTGCGAGCACAGTCTTTGCACCTTATGGAGCAGGGCTGTTAACTTTGGATAATTATTTATGAAGCACTGCACCACCAGGTTCAAGGTGTGAGCCAGGCAAGGTATGTGTCTGAGTTTTGCCAGGGCTATGGCCGCCACAAAATTATGGCCGTTATCACTGACTTCCTTGCCTGGCTCAAGATGTAGACTGCCCAGCCATGACTCAGTTTCTCGCTGCAAGTATTCGGCCAGTAACTCCGCGATGTGTCTGTCGTCGCCCAAAGACATCATCTTTAAAACATTCTGCTGATGCTTACCACTAGCTGTTCGATAGTGGGACACCTCGTGTGCAACATTGGCAGCTGCGAATGGAGTGCTCGTGCGACTGCGCTCTGTAGACAAGCTTTCGCTTCTGGAGGAGGAGGAGGAGGGTCGAATGCCTACAGCCAACTGTTGCATATACCGTGGGCTAGGCAGCACTGTCCCACCGCCGCTATCCCTTGTGGAGCATGCATACACCACATTAACCCAGTGTGCAGTGTTGGACACGTAACGGCCCTGGCCATGCCTAGTGGCCCATGCATCTGTTGTGAGGTGCACCTTTCCACTCACTGATTGTTTGAGTGCATGGACAATGCCGTCTTTCACATGCAGGAGGAGGGCAGGGATGGCTTTTCTAGAATAGAAGTACTGACTGGGCAGGTCATAGCGTGGGACAGCATAGGCCGTGAGCTCTCGGAACGCTGCGCTTTCAACCAAACGGAAGGGCATCATTTCTAATGAGATCAGTTTGGCAATGTAGGCGTTCAAAGCCAGTGTATGCGGATGAGACGATGAGTCCTTTCTTGTCCTACTCAGACTGTCTGCTAGGGTGAGCTGGACTTGAGAGCTGCATATGGGGGAACTAGCGGTGGACATGGCAGACTGAGAGGGGGTTGGTGGTGGTGATGGTGGTGGTGGTGGTGATGGCCTAGATTCAGTCTTTCGTTGGAAATCATTTTGATTCCCTGACTGCTTTGGCCTTGCAACGACACCTCAACATTTGTTGCTGGTGGTGTGCTAACCGGTGGGCTTACAGTGGGGGAAGCGATGTAGCATTGCTATCTTTTATGAATGTGCTGGAGATGGTTTCTGAGCAGAGGCTCCCTCTGGTGGTTGCAGACAGTACTGAACCTCACAGCGAGGAATGGCAATCTGGGATCACAGACTGGACTGATATAAGAGAGGTTCCCTCCCATGATGGTCGCCGATGATCAATTGTTCTTGTCTCAGTTGTGGTTCCTGGTTCATTTGGAAGTTGCTAGAGTCTTGCCTGCACCTGCTGCTTTCAGATAAGATATTTTCTGCTTTTCTTTTTGTACTTGCTTTTTTCATAGTTTTCTGCATTTTTGTGGAGGTCAGCCGGGTCCCCTCCTGGGGCCTGAGCTCCTCTCAATTTATCTGTAGCCACTGTTATTTGTTCATTTGCTTATTCCTGATTTTCAGTGGCTGCGGCTTTGTTTTGTTACACCAGAGATCTGATTTAGGTGGTAGAGATCGTGTGATCTCAGGTTTTTTTTGGCAATCAGAAGTGCTGGTATTTTTTAGGGTTTTTGTTGGATTGCAGTCAGAATTCTTTCCTGTACTTTTCTGTCTAGACAGATTGGGCCCCAACGTTTGCTCATTCTATTTTCTGTCTGTGTCCGTGCTATCTTCTTGTCTAACCGCCATTATATGTTTGGGGGCTTCCTATTTTCTTTGGGGATCTGCTCCGGGGCAGATAGCTTTCATCTTTCTGCCTTTAGGTGTAGTTATCTCTCAGGCTGTGACGAGGCGTCTAGGATCAACATAGGTATGCTCCACGGCTACCTCTAGTTGTATGGTTAGTTCAGGTTACTGCAATCCAATAGGTTCCAGCCTCTCTGGTGTATTACTGTTTTTGCTTTTTCTCCTCAGCTACCTAAACATAACAGCTGGCTACCTTCAGTCGGAGCAGGTGCACATGTGCTACCTGAGGTTTTGTAGTCCGTCCACGCTTGCAAGTGCATGGTGTTTAAATGTCTAAGCATGCAACTGGTATTCAAATTTCGGAGATTTTTCCCTTGGCTAAAGGTCATTCCGCACTTCTTACAGATAACCTTTGCCTCATCAATAGGATTTTGGTCAAAAAAGTGCCAAACTGCACTCTTCCTACTATGGGATAAATTTTCAGGGCTTGCACGCTGTGCTAATTTGACCTTCTGGCCAAGCTGTCCTGCAACTCTTTTTGTTTTCTAACACTTTTGGACTGCTATGGGCCTGCCAGATAACCGCAGCTGCGATGTCGATGCCTGCTGTGGATCCTCCTCCTCTTCTGAGCTATTGCCAGCTGCACCCTCTTCCCCCAATGGATGCCAATCCGGGTCAACAACTGGGTCATCCATCACCTACTCTTCAATTTCATCTGCACCTTCCTCTGTGTCACCTTTTAAGGTGGTATAGTATGCGGGAAGGGGCACCTGAGTTTGATCAGGGTCAGATTCTGGCTCAGTAGACTGCGAGGGCAATGTAGTGCTCTGGGTGAATGTACCAGCAGAATCATATAGCAGTGGCTGTGCATCAGGGCACTCCATGTCAGATTCATCTTGGACAGGGGAATTCAGGATTTGACTTGATAACCCAGGCATGATATGTGAAAAGAGCTCCATGGAGTAAACTGAAGTGTGGCCTGCCGCATCCTTCACTATTGGTGGGAGTGAAGGACACAAGGAAAGGTGTTGTTCCTGACCAGGAGCCTGCACTGAGGACTTAGTGCTTGCATTTTTTGAAACTTCAGAAGAGGAGGCGATACAGCTGGATGCTGTTTTGGCAATGTAAGCCAAAACCTGTTCCTGATGCTCCGGCTTTAAAAGCGGTTTACCTACTCCCAGAAAAGGGAGCCTTCCAGGCCTTCTGGAGCGAGATGTTGACACAGGCTCAACACCTCCTGCCTTAGGTGCTATTGTGCTTTTGGCACTACCAGCAGATGCACCACCACCACCATCAGTACCAGCTGCCCCCCCGCCCACGTCCGCGGCCTCTTCCACCATACTTCCCCATATTTGGGAAAATGTACCAAAAATACCAGCAGATATATGATTCTGTATCAGAAGCGTACAGCTGTATACGGTGAAGGGGAAAATTAAAATCTCTGTATATATTTCTGGAGTCACACACAGACGCTCGCTCAGTATGGATTAGACCAGAATATAAAAAGCAGAAAAAGGTTACTGTATCAGAAGCGTGCAGCTGTCTACCGTGTAGGGGTAATTGTAAATATCCGTATATATTTCCGGAGTCACACACAGACGCTCACAGGCTTAGTATGGATTAGACCAGAATATAAAAAGCAGAAAAAGGGTACTGTATCAGAAGCGTACAGCTGTATACCGTGTAGGGGAAATTGTAAATCTCCGTATATATTTCCGGAGACACACACAGACGCTCACAGGCTCAGTATGGATTAGACCAGAATATAAAAAGCAGAAAAAGGGTACTGTATCAGAAGCGTACAGCTGTATACAGTGTAGAGGAAATTGTAAATCTCCGTATATATTTCCAGAGTCACACACAGATGCTCACTCAGTATGGATTAGACCAGAATATAAAAAGCAGAAAAAGGGTACTGTATCAGAAGATACCATGTGTATATAGTGTAGGGGAAAATTTCAATCTCCTTATATATTCCCAGAGTCACACACAGACACCCTCTCAGTATGGATTTGACCGTAATACAAAAGGCAGAAAAAAGGTACTGTATCAGTTGATACCAGGTGTATATAGTATAGGGGAAAATTTCAATCTCCGTATATATTTCTAGAGTCACACACAGACGCGTTCTCAGTGTGGATTTGACAGTAATACAAAAGGCAGAAAAAAGGTACTGTATCAGAAGATACCAGGTGTATATAGTATAAGGGAAAATTTCAATCTCCGTATATATTTCCGGAGTCACACACAGATAGTCAGTATGTATTTGTCCGTAATACCAGCTGGTACACGGTAGTGTGTGAGGAGCGTACAGCCCTATACAGTGTGGGAAAAAATGAACGCTCGGTAACTGTGCAGAAAAAAAGAATAAAAGTATTAGTGCTGTGTAAAAAGCAGTCTGCACAGCAGTGTACACACAGCAATACAGCTAGCAGGCAGCCTAATAACCAGCGCTGCTGCACACAAGAAAATCCTCCCCTGTTACTGGCAGGCAGCCTAATAACCAGCGCTACTGCATACAAGTAAATCCTCCCCTGTCACTGCACTCTAACTGTACAGCACAATTGCTATCAGCACAAGCACATAAGAACTTCTCTTTCCAGCCCTAACTCTCTCCCTGCTGATAAACAGCATCAGCAACCTCTCCCTACTGTTAAGATCTGTAGAAGTAAAATGACGGTCGGCGGTCAGGGCTTTTATAGACACTATGACGCCCCCCAAAGCAAGCCAATCACTGCAATGCCCTTCTCTAAGATGGTGGTGAACGCTGCCCATGTCATCTCGTTGCCCACAATGTACATCCTTGTTCATTGGCTGAAAAAAGGCTCCTGCAAGCATTATGGGAAAACCGACTTTGGCGCTTGTTTTGCCGAACACATGGCCGACTTCACGCTATGGACTTTGGCGAAAGTCGGCGACTTATGAATCTGACAGACTTGCTTCGCTGAACTCTACTGCACAGTATTATTCCCATCCTGGATAACCTCATTAATAGATATTCTGCAATAATACAAATAAATGACATCATAAACTTTAGACCATGCTGATACATTTCGATGTGACACAGAAACACCGAGGATAATTTTTTAGTGTCATGAACATAGGTTTCTCCTGTGTCAATTTACTTTGGTTGCACTTCTCTATTTCTATTCATTAAGAGAGAACATTAGGCCACTTCTATAAATTAAAACTGAAAATACACTAAAAAACGAACAAGTCTAAGTATTATCAGGCCATCACCTTTATTTTCCTGTAGAACTTTTTCCTATAATTTCTTCTTCACTCTGCTGTACTATTGAGCAGACCTTCATTGACATTTGCATTAACAATGAAAGTGGTGTAAAATTATATATCACAGTTCTTCCTCCACACCTACTTCTAAAGGCAGAAACTAGAACCAGTTATACATCATGTTTCCGTTCACAGTCCTTAGTCCAGTGCTGTGATACCAGAGAAACTGGTTTTACAAACCCAAAGGGACAGAAAATGACATCTTATCCTTCAAAGCTGTCCTGATTGTAAATAGAGGATGCATGTACAGGTCTAAACCTGTTGATAATATAATGCCCTAATACGCAGGGCTGTGTTTGGAATCCACAGAGAGTTTTACTGTATACCAAGTAAAAAAAACCTTTAAAAAACATAGTACAAAATAAAATAAAAATGAAATAGATTTTATAGTTTTATTTATATAAAGCTGATTCATTGTGCAGGGTCAAAAATTAGTTAACTTTCTAAAATCTTTTGTATACAAATGTTTTATAGTTTTAATATATAAGGCTACATGCAACTATTAGCTTTGTAAAATATGGTTTTACAAGCATATGTATTTAAGGTGCATAAAAAGTAAAAACTTTTTGAGCTATGGACTATAAAACTTGTTTTGTATACTTGCGTTGCTTTCCAAGTTTTTTACCAAAGCTTGATGTGGATGTGAAGATGAAATAAGCTAAAGGCTGTATTTGCCATTAGGCATCGAAGATCCAATGCCGAGGATGGACTTTGGGTGCAGGACTGGCAGCACAAGGACCAGGAACTATGAGTTCAGAACACTGGCTACACCAGGACCAGGGGATCTCACAACTCACTAGGAGACCACCTCACTCACTAAGGCTACTTTCACACATCAGTTTTTTGCCGTCAGGCTATTTTGCGAAAAAAAAACGATCAGGCGAAATCTCCCGCCGGATCCGTTTTTTTCTCATTGACTTGTATTAGCGCCGGATCACGTCGCATGGCCTCCCGTTTCTTCCATTTTTTGCCAAGAAACATTTTCATCCCGGCGTCTTGAAAAAACATCTCTAGGAACGTTTTTTTGTATGCGGCAAAAAAACGGACAGCGCCGGATGCAGAGCTTCCGGCTTGTTACTGGAATGGAAGTCTATGGGTGCCAGATCAGGCAAAAGACGGATACAGTCACCGGATTCCGTTTTTCCACTCTGAGCATGCCTGGAACTATTACTATTTTTTTTTTTATTCTCTCTCTCTCCTCGTTCCAGGCATGCTCAGAGTGCATTTCTCAAGTTTCAAAAGTTCATGACAGATCTGTCTCAAAACTTGATCCGTCGCGTCAGTTTTTTACAATCTGCGCTTGATCCGTCTTTTTAAAACTATGACAGATTGTGCCTGATTGTAAAAACCTGATGTGTGAAAGTAGCCTAAGGATTCACTGTGTTAGGCTACTTTCACACATCCGTTTTTTACAATCAGGCACAATCCGTCCAATTTTTAAAAAGACGGATCCAGCGTAGATTGTAAAAAACTGATGCGACGGATCAGGTTTTTAACCGGATCCATCCTGAACTTTTGAACCTGAGAAATGCAGTGTGAGCATGCCTGGAACAAGGAGAGAAAGAGACCGTCCATGATTTCTTCTTTCCAGGCATGCGTAGAGGAAGAAAACGGAGTCCTGCGGCCGGATCAGTCTTTTGCCTGATCCGGCACCCATTGACTTCTATTGTAACAACTAGCTTGATGTGCCGCTTTAGGCACTGTCCGGTTTTTGCGCCGGAAACAAAAATTGTTCCTCTGGCCATTTTGTCCGGCCGCCGGAATTGAAATGTATGCCGGATCCGGAAAAAAACGGACGAAACGGAAGGACATGTGGCGCGATCCGGCACTATTGAAAGTCAATTAGAAAAAAAATGATCCGGCAGTAGAAAAAAACGGATCAGTTTTTTAAAAAAAAAGCCTGATCGCGCCTGACGGTAAAAGACTGATGTGTGAAAGTAGCCTTACTTGGCACCTCAAATAACGTTACAGTTACCCTTTTACTCATCAGTGTATGCTTAACATAGCTACTGCCTGCATCTAATTCTTACTGTGGCTCCTTTATGATCCGGAGCCTTATGACGAATGGTGTGGCACCCCAGGAGTCTAGTTGCCACAGTGGCATTGCCTCCCTCACAGGGGGGATATCATGCCTGGAAGCAAGGAGGGGTCCCCTTACCAGGTCCCCCTAAGCATCCAGCACTTTTCCTGTCTCCAGACCAGAAGGGGAAGCTCTAATACCCGGTTTCAGTGGATTTGCCCTATAAGTTCTGGCCTGGAGGAGGGGTTAGGGGGAGTCGGAGAGGGTGAGAGAAGAGGAAAGAAATGTAGGAGGATCTGGGGAGTGGAGCTGTAACCAAGCTCACCCCAGAGTTGAGAGTTAGAAACCGGACACCGGAGTCCGTGGTTGCGCGGGTACTGAATTCCTGGCAGCTAAATATGGAGGGCAGAGGACTGCAGGTCTCCTGGCCCCATCTAACACCCGGCGTCACAGGAGCATATGAGAGCCCGGAGTTGCCACGAGGAGTGATACCATTGATAGGCTCGAGCTGCCTGCAATACGGGCAAGGACTTAAGGACGAGAGGAAAAAGGGACCCGAGCATAGCTTTAGGCAGCAAGGACCTCAGAGGACAGCGCAATAGGAAGGACTCCAAACCCACCTTGGTTGAGTGCATCCTAAATTTCTTCCAGGCTGCCCGGATCTCCATTACCATCTATTATCAGTGCCCCGGTTTGCATCTTGAACCATCAAGTAAAGGTAAAGGAAACTGCAGCCCTTGTGTCTTCCAGTCATTTCTCGCACCCTCAGTCCTGCACCCCAGCATCCACGATCCATTATAAAATCTGTACCAGTAGCCCTGGGGCCCTGCTCCACCTGTGGGGAGCAGAATCATCCCAGCTGCATCACTATCAGCCCCAGTGGTCTCCTTTAGCAGCGTCGGCCATCCGCTGCCGAACACAACAGGTGGCTTCACGACTTAATCCTCTATAAACTTTTCCCCCTCATTTTATTGCACGCCCAGGGCCACAGACCGGGTCATTGCTGCCGTGACCTTCCCCCCAAAGAACTGTCTGACTCAGACTGAGTACCCTATGGCCCTTGGGGCTTCGCAATGGGAATAGCAAGATATCCCATCATCTCCTTACAATTGATAAGGACATACTTGGAGTTGCAGGTTCATGTCATACAGTTCTATATTCCTGACATTGCAAATGATCGCTCAACTAGCTTGGTGCTGTAATTATATACTTATGGTGGTGTTGGCATTGAATAAATTTGATGATAACTTTGGTGCAGTATTCACCTACTAATGATGGTTTCGGTGTTGTATTCACATATCTATGATGGATTTGGTGATGTTTTCATGTATTGGCGGTGGTTCTGGTGCTGTATGCAAAAACTGATGGTGGTTATGGTGCATGTAGTGTTTGTCATTTTGATGTTGTATTCATATACTGATGATTGTTTTGTGCTATATTAATGTAGATGAAGTAATCCCTAATTTGTCAGACTTGACAATAGATCATTAAAGGGTCAATGTGCTGTCTGCTGCACACATGAAGAACATGTAAATAAACCATAAACTAAAAATCCAGATTCATTCACTTGTCTGACTGAGCAATGAACATGGAGTTACAGATGGTTCATGTGCTTTCACAAGTTAAGCCTGGTCAGTCATCTTTGTCTGATAAAGTTCTGCAATATAGGAAAGGGGACTGCAATGGTTCTGTGTAGGCTACTGTCTAACTGGCGATGGCTGAGGAGTACTGTCATCTGGTTTCATTAGCTCTATAATAATTTGCTGGGTCTGTGGGAAGCATCAGCCTATTGTGAAGCTGGCATGGGTGAGCATAGTTAGCTTAACCTGTGGTAAGGTGAAGGCAGAGCTGGACTGTCCATCGGGCAGCTTTGACAAATGTCAGCCAGTATGGTTGTGGGCTGCATCATTCTTCTGTTTCTGACCTGCGGCCTGTTGGAGGCTGGCATGACGTTGGGACATTGAGTGACAGAATGCAGTGATATCATCGTGCTACCTGAAATCCCCTGCATTAGCTCACAGAAAAGCTAGATGAGGAGATGGTGGCTGCGGTGGACAGAGAAGGAATCAAGATTCAAAGATTAATTGTATTATTATTTATATTATGGGGCTTGACGTGCAGCTGTGGGGCATTGTGTATTGTACAGAGGATTTGATGGGGCCATAATATTTTATCTAGGGGATTATGGGTCATTTTGTTGTGTAAAGGGGAACTGTGGTGGCCTCATACTATATATAGGGGGCTATGTGAATTGTCATACTATGTATAAGGGGGCTATGGAGTATAATACTTTGTATATGGAATCATAGGCCATTATACAGAGCCATGCTGTGTCAATCGGCCTATGGGACATAATACTGTATTTAAAGGGTTATTGACTATATAGGACTATGAAGTCATCATACTGCATATAAGGACTATGAGGCATAATATAGCATATATGGGGCATAGAACTGTGCATATCAAGCATAATACTGTGTGTTTGGGGCTCTGGGGCATAATAGTGTGTATATGAATCTTTGGGACATAATACTATATACATGGGACTATAGGGCCATCATACTGTGTATAAGGGCTATGGGACAAAATACTTTGTAGAGAGGGCTATGGGGCCTAATAATGTATATATGCATTTATGGCACATAATACAGTGTATATTGGACTATGGAGTCATCATACTATGCATAGAAGGCTTTGGAGCATAATATTAAGTACTGTATTTGTGGTTATAGGGCTTAATATTGTGAATATGGAACTAAAGTGCATAATACTGCATATATGGGACATCATGCTGTGTAAATGGGGCTACGAGTCATCAAATTGGGTATGTGGGGCAATAGTCCATCATACTGTGCATATGGGCTATGAGCCATCAAACTGGGTATTTATGGCTCTGAAGCATAATACTGTATATATTGGGTTATGGGTATAATACTTTGTATATGGGGTTATAGATAATAATACTGTGCATATGGGGCTATGGGGCATAATATTATGTATATGAAGCTATGGGAATAATACAATCTCTATGTGGCTATAGGGCATAAAATATAAGTGGCTATGGGACATTATACTATGGGATATGAAACTGCTTAGATAGTACTATAGGACATCATACTGAATAATCACCTGAATATGGGGCTATGAGGCATAATACTGTGTATATGGAGCTATGGGAATAATACGATGTATGCAGTATGTGGCTATAGGGCAGACCTCGGCAAAGTGCGGCCCGCGGGCCATATCCGGCCCTCTGGCTGTCCCAGTATAACCTGCAGACCAAGAAAGCTGAGGGGCTGGAAAACAGTGACCAAAGGCCGCACCATGCCAACCCACATTCACCTGCTCGCAGTTTCCATTTGTGCTGACTTCATTGATAGAGGAGGGGCCTCCAGCCACTTCCTCCACCAATCAGCATGTGAAACAGATGATCCTATGACAATGACATGTGGGGCTTATGCAGTATATGGAGAGGATGTGTGGGGCTCATGCTGTATATAGGGAGGCTCTGAAGGACTCATGCTGTATGTAGGGAGGCTGTGTGGGGCTAGTGCAATATATAGGGAGGCTGTGTGGGGCTCATGCTGTATATGGGGAGACTGAAGGACTCATGCTGTATATAAGGAGGCTGAGTGGGGCGGGCTCGTGCAATATATAGAGAGGCTGTGTGGGGTTCATGCTGTATAAGGGGAGGCTGTGTGGGGCTCATGCTGTATATGGGTAGGTTGTGTAGGACTCATGCTGTATATAGAGAATCTGTGTGAGCAGGGCCGGCTCCAGGTTTTTATGGGCCCTGGGCGAAAGAGTCTCAGTGGGCCCCTTTAACACAGACCACAATTCATGATGCTCCGATACGGCAGAGAAATATGGGTATAGTACAATGGCAAACACTTCACTTCTTCTATTACATGAGTGATATCTATTGTAAATTGTACAACAGCTCAAAAAACCGCCAAATCCTCACAGCGCACAGTACAGACTGGACAGTTCAGGCCTCCATACAATATTATGGGCACCACATAGTCCTCCATACAGTATTATGGGCCAAATATAATGCTCCATAAAGAATATTGGACCCCAAATAATGCTCCATACAGGATACTGGTCCCCATATAATGCTCCATACAAAATATGGAGCTCTCCTCTGAACTGTGCTGCATTCTGCGCTGTAACGGCTCAGGAAAGGGCGCTGTGGAAAGACTCCCAATCATCATCATCATTATCTCCCCATCATCATCATCATTGCCTCCCCATCATCATAATCATTGCCTCCCCATCATCATCATTGAATCCCCATCATCATCATCATTACCTCCGGCTCCTCACCACCATCACTTCCTCCCCCATCACCATCACACATACAGCAACACACACAGACAGCACCGCAGCACTCTCTCACATACACACACACAAAGCACCGAACTACATACACACACACACTGATACACACACACAAAGACACAGACACATACACCTCACATCTCACCTTTCCGGCGCCCACGCTTACTCTCTGCCACAGCCGGCCGCTGAATGATGACGTCATTCAGCGGCGCTGCTGTCTAGTGGAAGCGCGGGCGCCCTGCAGGCGCCCCCTGGAGCCCGGAGCTGCGGAGGCACGGGGAGAGGTACGTATTGCGCTGGTTGCTGCACGGGCCCTGAGCAAGCGGGGGGCCCAGTGGCGGCACTGGTACCGCTCTCATCCACTAACGGGCGCCGGGGTGCCCGACGGCGAGGCGAGTGAGCCCCTCCACCTGCTCAGGGCCCCCGCACTTGACCGGGTATGCCGGGTGCTGACGCCGGCCCTGTGTGTGGGGCTCATGCTGTATATGGGGAGGCTGTGTAGGACTCATGCTGTATATAGAGAGTCTGTGTTGGCCTCATGCTGTATACAGGGAGGCTGTGTGGGGCTCATGCTGCATATGGGTAGGCTGTGTGAGGCTCATGCTGTATATATAGGGTGGGCTGTGTGGGACTCAAGCATTATATAGGAAGGCTGTGTGGGGCTCATGCTGTACATGGGGAGGCTTTGTGGGACACATGCTGCATATGGAGAGGCTGTGTGGGGCTCATGCTGCATATGGGTAGACTGTGTGGGGCTTATACTGCATATGGGTAGGCTGTGTGGTGTTCATGCAGTATATATAAGGAGGCTGTGTGGGGTTTATACATTATATAGGAAAGCTGTGTGGGGTTCATGCAGTATATAGGGAGGCTGTGTGGGGCTCATGTTGCATATGGAGAAGCTGTGTGGGGATGATGCAGTATATAGGGAGACGGGAGCTCATGCTGTATATGGGAGGCTGTGTGAAGCTAATGCTGTGTATGGGGATGCTGTATGGGGCTCATGCCGTATATAGGGAGGCTGTGTGGGGTTCATGCTGTATATGGAGAGGCTGTGTGGGTCTCATGCAGTATATTGGGAGTCTGTGTGGGGCTCATGCTGTATATGAGGAGGCTGTGTGGGGCTCATGCTGCATATGGGGATGCTATGTGGGGCTCATGCAATATATAGGGAGGCTATGTGGGGCTCATGCTGTATATGGGAAAGCTATGTGGATCTCATGCTGTAAACGGGGAGGCTGTGTTGAGCTCATTCTGTATATGTGAAGGCTGTGTGGGGCTCATGCTGTAAATGGGGAGGCTGTGTAGGACTCATGCTGAATATAGAGAGTCTGTGTGGGGTTAATGCTGTTTACAGTGAGACTATGTGGAGCTCATGCTGTATATGGGTAGGCTATGTGGGGCTCATGCTGTATATATAGGGTGGGCTGTGTTGGACTCATGCAGTATATAGGAAGGCTGTGTAGGGCTCATGCTGTACATGGGGAGGCTTTGTGGGAGTCATACTGCATATGGGTGGACTGTGTGGGACTCATGCAATATATATAGGGAGGCTGTGTGGGGCTCATGCATTATATAGGAAGGCTGTGTGGGGCTCATGCTGTATATGGGGAGGCTTTGTGCAGCTCATGCTGCATATGGAGAGGCTGTGTGGGGCTGATGCAGTATATAGGGAGGCAGGACCTCATGCTGTATATGGGGAGGCTGTGTGGGGCTCATGCTATATATGGGGAGGCTGACTTGTAAAGGCACTGCCACACTTAGCGATCGCACTAGCTGGCAAGATCGCTAGTGTGATCGCTATGTGATTGCTAGTTAGATTCCAAACACAACTCATCAGTGATCTGTATAACGACCTCTGCGGTCGTTGGGAAAACCTAGTCCCACCTGTGACGCTGGTGAAGTCGTTCATAAAGGGTGTCACACTCAGCGATTCAGGCTCACCAGCGGGACTCCAAAGACCAAAAAACGGATCAGAACGTTCATAAGCGATCAGCGACATTTCAGCAGGGGCCACATTGCTGCTACATGTCACACACAGCTGCGTCGCTAACGAGATCGCTACTGCGTCATGAAATCGGTGACTCGTTAGCGATCTCGTTTAGTGTGACAGTACCTTAAGGGCGGGCCCGGACTGTAGTCTCGACCTGGATTACCATAACATCCATGTCCAGCCCTTCCCCTACATGAATACAAGAAAAAATGGAGCAAAAATGTCCTAAACAACATATTTAGAAAATAATCCAAAAGATACGTTTATTAAATAATCACATTAAAATGTCACATAAGAAAGTCATAGGAAAAATGTAAAATATTTAAATACACATGGTGTATACACTGTATATTATTCAGGGGGTAGAAAGGAGGAGACACTGGGGTCAGGAGGGGAGCACAATTCATCCCAGGGCAGTGAATACATTATGAACATTTCATAAAAAAGCACAAGAGCAATAAAGAGGCAAGAGCAATAGTAAAATTAACTAGTAGAAAGTATAGAAGCCTCCAATGTAACTCATAGAAGTATGTTTACCCATATAATAGTCAGGGGAACTCACCCACCGCACCCAGCAGCCTCTTGACGCGTGCTTCGCGGTCAGCGTTCTCAAAAGGGGTTGCAAATTAATTATGACACAGGTAGAAAATAGAGAGGGGGAAGTACATAAAATTGCACTACAATTGTGTATGTAAAAAATGGGGCACACACCTCCCCAAGTGGATCCACTAACCAGTGAGCAATTATACAAAATTATTGGTAATATCAATTAACATATGCATAGTCCATAATCTTATTAAAATATTAACACTGCATAGGAAAGCATAAACCATGTCTCGTCTCACTCCTTCTACACATTACCTAACCTTCACAGGGAAACCATAATCACACCCCATGTAAAGTGTAGGTAAACCTTTATAGTATTTACCTGTGCAGAGTATACAGCTCCTAGTAGGGATCCAGAGGGGTGTGTGTGCCCACCCCAACGCACGTTTCAGTCCTGCCTTAGTCAGGGGCACCTATAAGGAGGTACTGTATAAGGAGGTACAGATGAGCATTATTACTGTGCAGAAGTACAGAGAAAGCATTATCACTGTGTAGGGGCACAGTGGAAGAACTGAAAATAGTGTGGAACACGAAAGGAAAATACTAGGGCATTAAACCTCTCTAGGGCATCGGTTACAGAACTATGTGATTTATGCAGAGGTAGAGAAATGTGAGGAGTGTACTGGAAAGGCAATCAAGAAGTCAAAGATGTCTGTGTATTACAATTTGTAAAGATAAATTATTGATGAAAGAAGTGAATGAATGAGTACAATCATTGTGAACGTCACTGGTGAATATTTGTACAAATAAGGCAGGGTACTGGTGTAAAACTGATATTATGTTGTTCTTGTATGGTGATAATATCAGTCATAGTGGTTTTTATTAATGATCAGTATCGTAGTATTATCACTACTGTAACTGCTGGTAATACTTGGTTATGGATTGGTAATCTTATGTGTTTATCATATTGCACTTTTGATGCTAATATTGCTCTTGGTACAGTCATGTTTGTTAAAAGGGTTGTGCAACCCTCAATAACCTGGCAGCAAGCACGGCAGATTGCTGAATCTTATCAGTGTGTAACACTGTAACACACCATTAGGATTCATCTCTGCTTGCTGGTTCCACCAGTTGTCATGTGATCAGAAGTGTGCGATATACATATATGCAGTCACGAGGCAACTAGAATAGAACATTTAGTGACGCAACTGAACCTCTAGTCATCACGAGACCCAAGGTTTGCAAATTGCGTACTTGAGATAACTAGTGTTGAGCGATACTGCTCGATATCTAAAAATATCGTATCGAAATGGTATCGCCGATATCACTAAATATCGTCGATATCCGATTCCGATACCGGAAGTCCAATGTAAGTCTATGGGAACAAAATATCGCAACTAAAAAAAACCTTTATTTCCTTGTAAACACTAAATATACACACATAGAATACATATATATATATACATGTCATTGTGACATATATATACATATATGTATAGTTTATACACTTCTACATAGTAAAATATCCTCTGATTCAATTGCCGGGTAAAGCCGGCTTCTGTGAAAAGACAGAAGCACCCGACATGAAATGACACTTGGTGTACATAGGGTTAACCATGTCTTTTCATGTCGTTTGCAATCTAATTTGCACAAACAATTACATCAGTCTATGTGTGCAAAATTTCACACCTGTAGGGGTTAATTAAAGGTGTAAATTCGTTGTAAAAAAAATGGACTTTTTTGCTACGAATTTACACCTTTAATTAACCCCTACAGGTGTGAAATTTTGCACACTTACACTCATGTAATTGTTTGTGCAAATCAGATGTCAAACTACATGAAAAGACATGGTTAACTCTATGTAAACCAAGTGTCATTTCATGTCGGGTTCTGCATTTTCACAAAAGCCGGCAATTGAATTAGCGGCTATTATACTATGTAGAAGTGTATGAACTATAAATATAAATATATATATATATATGTGTCACAAATTTAATGACATGTATATATATATATATGAGGTGTAAAATTGCTGAAAAAAAATGCGTGGGCTCCCGCCCTATTTTCGCAACCAGACAGACAAAGCCAGTGAGTGGGGGCAGATAATAATAGCCCAGAGAGGGACCATTATTTTTGGCCCCCCCGGCTACTAAAATCTGCCCCCAGACACCCCAGAAAGGGCAAATCTCTAATTAGATTTGCCCTTTCTGGCACTTTGCCCGTCTATTCCCATTGCCCTGTAGCGGTGGCGAATGGGTTAATAAGGGGTTAAAATGACCTTGCAATTGAAAGGTGACCTTAAGCCAGGTTAATAATTGAGAGCTGTCAATTAGACAACTATCAATTATTAATCCTATTGTATGAAAGAAAAATCAAACACACACACTTTAATAAAAAAGAAGTTTAATGAAATAATCACACAGTTTTTGACCATATTTTATTTTCCTGCTAAAACCATTTCCTGTAATAAAAATAAAATAATAAAGCAAAATTATTCTTACCAATCCGATGTACAGTCAGGTCCCACGGTGTAATCCTTCAGAAAGGGTTAATGTTTACTGCAGGGACCGCAGCTAATGCTGCAGCCTCACAGTAAACCCCCAAATGAATGAGTTCCTCTCCTGGCTGACAGGAGAGGAAGTGGAAAGCTTAATTGATTGCTTTCCACTTTCACTTCAGGTCAGCCAGGGACACAATCAGTGACGTCAGAGGGAACTGGTTAACAAAAATAGGGGATCCCCTCGAAAAAAATTGGCGTGGGGTCCCCCCTATTTTTGTTAACCAGCCAGATGAAGCAGACCGCTGAGGCCTGGTTTTTCAGGCTGGTAAGGATCCAATATCCATGGACCTTGCAAGCCTGATAATACCAGGCCACAGCAGTCTGCTTAGCTTGGCTGGTTAACAAAAATAGGGGATCCCCTCGAAAAAAAAACGGCGCAGGGGTCCCCCTATTTTTGTTAACCAGCCAAGTAAAATGCAGACTGCTGCGGCCTGGTATTAAAAGACTGTCAAGGCCCATGGATTTTGGCCCTCAACAGCCTGATAATACCAGGCTACAGCAGCCCCACATTTGGCGCATCAAAAGATGTGCCAATTGTGGCACTTTACCCGGCTCTTCCCACTTGCCCTGTAGCGGTGGCAAGCGGGGTAATAAGGGGTTAATGTCACCGTTGATTGCACGGTGACAATAAGCCCGGTTAATAATGGAGAGGCGTCAATAAGACACCGATCCATTATTAATCCCAAAGTTATTAAATGCATAAAAAAAAGACAAAGCAAGAAAAAAGTATTTTAATGAAATAAAAGAGACAACACAGTTTTCATTTCTTTTATTGTACTCTCATTCCTGCGATGCCATCGATCTCCTGTAAAAAAAGAAAAAAAAAAACCAACAGTATACCACCTGTCCGACGCAGTCCATAGTAACGACTGTCCCACGACGATCCAGCTCTGCTACATCGCAATGACAGGCAGAGCCTGTCATCGCGACGCAGCACAGCTGATTACCTGCTTCCCCGGCGGTGACGTCATCGGACTGGCTGCTTTACGGCCGGGATTACCCAGCAGTCACTGCAGTTATCGTGAGAAACTGCATGTGACCGCCGGGGAAAGATGATGGCGGCCATGAAGCAGTCCAGGCCGTGACCGCCGGAGATCTTCTGCCAGGTAAATGCCGCTGACTCCTGACAGACCCGACCGACGGACACTGACAGTGACAGACCCGACCGACGGACACAGACAGTGACAGTGACAAATCCGATTCCGGTATTCGATATGACGAAAATATCGGTATTCGGAATCGAAAGGCCGATACAGCTAATATAGGCCGATACCCGATATTTGCAGTATCGTATCGCTCAACACTAGTGATAACATGACAACTGCTGGAGCCAGCAAGCAGAGCAAAATCCTAACTGTATGAATAATACACACAATTAGAATTCATCCAGTAGAAAGTCTAGTTGCCCGATAGACTTTAATCTTCTTATTGGTTCAGCAATAACACATTTACATAGCCCCAATGGTCAGATTCTGACCCTATGGTTTGTATAGCCGTGTCAAATTAGCCTGTGCAAATCTCATAGTGAAGTGAGGGGAAGCAGGGTCAGGTGTGAAATCAAATATTGTGACTTGTGGATCCTGTGTTATATAATCATAGAGGTGTCATTGTAATCCTGCCCAGATAATATAGATCCTTGCTTTAAACTCTTCCTGAAAGAACAGGAAGTACGATTCTAAAAATCTCAAGTGGCCAGTGTGAAAATTGCAGGATTGCTTTTTTTTTTAATAAAGATCGTAATATAAAGAAAAAAGAACATTGGCAATTTTTTTTTTAAATACATGTAACACAAAAAACAATAGGTCATTTTCTGATGATACACCTCCCCCTTAACCTCTGAAAGTCAGGGAGCAGTGACAGAGAGGCAGAGACTAAAAAGGGGGAGCCTATAGGTTAAGATATCATGACAAAGGCACTTGTACATTGAGAGTCTTGAGACAGCTATAAAGAGTGTCAAGACCCTAAAGACCAAGGTCTGGAAACAGAGAGGAAGTGCCCTAATAAGTAATACAAGGTGAAAAGGACAGACACCTGACACTTGGTGCTTGTTAAAATACCATCATAATTTGTGTTTCTGCCCGTCTTGGGGAGCCAACATCAAAAAGAACTATAAAGCATAATTTTCACATAAACATGCATACATACACAACCTGTTAAGTACACACGATCAGTCATTGTAGATCAAAGCTGTCAATCGCTCCCAGTTTTACCACAGTGAGTGACTTTTCGGAGAAAATAAATGGATGCAATATTGTGGAAACCAGAAAAGATTATTTTATTTCAAATAAATAGTTAAAGTGATTTTCCACCTTCAAAAAACATACATATGACCCCATGAACACTTCTATACATATAAAATAATAAACACGGCAGGTGCACACCTTCCCCAGGTGCCTGCTCTCTAATGCTATACCAGTTTTTGCACATTACTTCAATACCAGATTATTAAGTTCAGCGGTTCAGCCAATGTGCATCGCACAGGGTGCACTGGCACTGCAGCAGTTATAGGCATTGTAGCTGTGACATCGTCAATGCAGCCAGTAAATAGAGACCAGAGGCGCATCAGAGAGCAAGCACTGTTCCATGGGATGGTGAATACCTGGTGTGTTTGCAATTTTATTTATTTATTTTACTATTTACATTCATCATCATCACTGTCCCTTTGGGATGCACAATCTAGATTCCCTATTAGTCTGTCTTCAGAGTGTAGGACAAAACCTAAGCACACGGAGGAAATCCATGCAAACACTGTGAGATCATACAAACCCTTTGCATATGTTGCTTTTAGTGGGATTTGAAGCCAGGACTCCGGTGCTGCAAATCTACAGTGCTAACCACCGAGCCACAGTGATTTAAAGTATAAAAACATTTGGAACCATATTTTTAAAGGTGTAAATCTCCTTTAAGCCATAGTATGCCATAATATACTATTTTTTTCAGATTTGAAATTCTTCTTATATAATTGACAGGCCCAGAGTGCTCTGTTTTTCATATTTCCATACCCTCCTCACATACATAGAATTATTGTCACGGCGTTATTCTGTATGCATATTCAGCGCAGCCTACTCACCATGGCTGATCTCTGCAGAAATGTAACCCTGCTGTGCCCTGCAGAGATTCGGTTCCCTGGCAAATCCTGTGTCAGCAGGCTCTATACCTGGCAGCTGCTCCCACCACTCCTGATTCCTAGTCTGCTTGTACTGCTAGTGATCTGTTTGTGCTTGTGTGTTTGTGTTTCTTCTGTTACTGACCTAGCTTGCCTACCCATCCTGTCTGACCTCTCTGCTCCTGACCTCGGTTGCGTATCCTGAACCTGTGCTGCCCGTCCCAACCTCGGGCCGTTTGATCACGTTTTTGTCTTTACTCTTGTACCGCGTACCAGTGCCTCTGACCCTCCGTTCAGCTGCTGCAGGGGTGGGAACGACCCTGGAGTGGTACCTGGAGACTACCTGTGGTCAAGTCTAACCTCACCACCAGAGGCTCTAGAGAAAACCTGGTAGTCGCTTAGTCACACCCCTCCAGTGCCGCAGTGAGTCCACACCCACCACTATTACAATTATATTGCTTACCTGCCTAACGTATGCGGTGTATTCATCTACCTAAACAGGACATTCAATGACAACCTAGTATTAGTAGTATCAGGCAACCATAATTTCTACATATATTGAAAAAGGAAACAAAAGAACAATGAAAGTGGAATACCGTGGAATAATAAGTGTATTAGGATTTTTTTTTCTTAGATCAGAATATTTAGATTTTTTTCTTTTAATATAAAGGAAATTAAAGGAAAAGTGTCACCACCCATGTTTTAGAGAAGATATACGTGTTCTGGTGTTGTGATAATACATGGTAGTAATCACATCTCTTATGCTGACACAACAAGCTTTCTATGTTTACTTAAAACCTGTATGACAGTGCATTAGTCTGCCAACACTGCCTAAGAAGGGATCAAGAAAAGAATGCAATGTCACTGAATTAAAGATCAGAAGAGTTCTATACATAGTCATTCAAGTAAACATTATGTTTATTTTCTCTACATATCATTGCCTTGCATAAAATTCTCAGGTAACCTCCAAAGCATAAAAAATAGTTTACAACAACTATAACCATTCCAAATGACTGCGCTAGGAGACCTCTTGGCAGGGCCTGTAGGGTGTGCACCATTTCTTTTTCAGATTCTTCACTCTTGTTGTAAAATCTTAATTACAGTACTTACCAGCTTTTGATTAGCACTTTCTGAACAAAAAGTTGTGTTCAATAGTAACAATTGAGTTTCATAATAACATTTAAATAAACTAAGGGAAACAATCCAATTGACAGGGATTGCATAGGGGAACTATGTAGACTAGTCTCGACAGGCTATATAATATCAATAAAAAGAACTGAGAAAAGCAGACTAATCTAGTCGGCACATAACCAAAAGGCATCACATTTTCCTTATGATGTCCCCAGACAGAGTAACATAGAAGAAACAAAACATCCATTCTAAAAGGATTAACATAGACATCAAAAATCACTACATATTACTAAATTAAGCATATCAGTAACTAATTTTTAAATGATATTTTACTTGCGTAAAAACTCACTCCTTTCATTTCTGTAGTGGTAAAACTGGCAGCTAAATAGGAAAGGGTTCTTTACAGTTAGAGCAGTCAGAATGTGGAATGCCCGACGATAAGAGGTAGTAATGGCCGACACTATAACAGCTTTTTAAAAAGGGCTAGATGCTAGTTTCACATCAAATGACACTCTGTTGTATAAGTAACAAAGCATTAGAAAATGTAAAACTGATGGAGAAATGTTGATCTTCATGCAACTATGTCTTGTTTTACCCTATGTAATTATGTCAACTCAAAAATTAAGGATCAGCCTGGTATTTACTCTGTAAGATGTCCACAGGAATCTGAACTTTGCTGCATTGTCTCCCAGGTTGCATCTTATTAATTATAGTATTATTAGTAGTAGTAGTATTCTTTCTGGAAACCTACGCACAATTCCTTATTTATTGGTTTGATATTATATCCATTGGTGATATTTTAGTATTTATTGTTGCTTTATTTTACATTTATTTCCTAAATATATCCAGTGGATAAAAAAAATCTACACTCCCCTTTTAAGATAAAAAAGATGCATGTTCCACAAAGTGGCAAAAATGAAGGCTAAAGCTTGTTAACAAAAAATAACCCCTCATGCAGCTCACTGATGAAAACATGTCGAAGTCATAGTTTTAAAAATATGGCAACACCCCATATATTTTTAATCAGTGCATTAAATCTGTTAAAATTGCAGATTTTTATTACTCAAAAAAAACTAATACCAAGAAGAATCATTTCAGATTTTTTTTTTACCTTTCTACCTATAGTCTGTACAATTCAATTGAAAATTAAATTGAAATCTTTTAGGATGGAAAAAAATAAAGAACGCAAATAATTTAGTTTCATAAATATTCACACCCTTAAACTAATACTTTGTTGACGTCCCCGTTATGTTTATGACAGCATTCAGTCTTTTCTGAGGAGTCTTTTAGCATGGCACATCTATAGTTAACCTCTCTAACTTGCAGTGGGCAATTCCAAAACTATGATCTTATTCTGATAAAGCTATTCTTTTGTTGATTTGTAAGTATGTTTAGGGTTGTTGCCATGCTGAAAGGTTTAATTCCACCTCATCTTTAGATTTTTAGCAGAGGCCGGTAGGTTTTATTGTAAAATTGACTGATATTACATCCGACTTGACTGGTGGTTAGACTTTTCACTAGGTCACTTATTGTGAGCTGTCCAATTTGGGATTTTCATGCCAATCTATTATATACGAGTATATATGTGGCTGATAGTACACATCAGGTGTGGTGTAATTATTTTTCATTGTTTGACAAGTGTCTTTGTTTTGAATTCTTTTATATTCAATAAAATCATCCTATTATTTTTTAGATATGCAAACCATTATTTTGCATACGGCTGGCATCTAGATGTAAAGTTAAAGCAAGATACAAAAGACTGGACAACACCTAGAAATTAACTCATTTTAAGCTTTTGATGTACAGTTAATGTTAATATAATTTCTTAGAGTTTGTAATTCAAAATCGTTTTATTAATAACATTATCATATGGGCATACACTATGTACAATTCTGTACAAACGGAAATGGACATTGCAGTGTTCGCTAACTACAATCTTACAATTTAAAAACAGAGGCAAATTTAAAGCAAACAGAAAATTGGGACAGGGTGAAGTTGCAGAGTTAATGAAAAATACAAAGCAGATCCTGGCATTTATTTCTCCAGGGTACACAGCAGATTCCCCACTGAGCAGGAGCAAAGACAATGAATGTAGAAGCAGGTGTTCTGAAGCAGACAGGTTGGGTGAAATATAGACAGAAGCTGTCTATAAAGTAGACATGATTAGTCTTAATTGTCCAGAAACTAACCTCTAGTAGACAGCTGTAGAAGAACTTGTTAGGAAAAATAGGTCCAATAGGTGTTTTGTTCTGTCACGTGATGATTATCTATGCATGTAGAACAGTGTTTCTCAAACTCCAGTCTTCACGGCCCCAAATAAGTCATGTTTTCAGTATTTACATAGTAATGCACAGGTGTGAAAGCATCATCAAGGCATCAGGAATCCTCTCACCAGTGCAACACTAGCGAAATCCTGAAAATACAACCTGCTGGGGGCCGTGAGGAATGGAGTTTGGCAAACGCTGATGTAGAGGAAAAGCTGCAGAACTCACAGCTTCCATATAAACACTTTCTTATATTACATTTCTGTAAACGTCAAAAGAGCAATGGATACTAACTGCTAGAACATGGTTGACAGCAAGCTCCATTGCACTAAATATGCTTCTTGTTGGTCCCAATCATGATTGGAGAGTGCCATGGCTTTTTTACGACATTATACATCGTATGTACATGACTTTTACTGAATGTAAGCTGATCACCGCTATTCTATTTCATCAAGGAAAGTATATGTGGTCAGCTGGAAGTGTCAACCATTCACCTCTCTGGCCTCTCTGCTTTTCATCATCACTGGTCTGGTCTTCGTCTCAGGTTCTGCTGCGAGCACTGAAATCGGGACGGTTCTGCGCATACGTATGCAAGGTCACAATGCACATTATAACAACATAGCATCATGAAATTTCCCACACTTTTGCAGAACCCTCCTGGAACTCAACAGAGCAGGAAGTTCCCGGCCTAGCAGGTGAGGTGCACGGATTTAGGCGTTTGTAGCAGTGATCAGAAGATGCAACTAGAACAAGACTGGTGACGATTGAGGAGCGGAGGGTCTGGAGAGGTGAGAACTTAGAAGTAAGGTGAATACAAGGATTTTTTAAATATTTTTTACATATTATGCTTTTTATGCTTTGAGGTCAGAGAAATGATCAGACTTTGTATAAAAACTTGCCAGGAAATCCAGCAGCCATTTGAGGGTGATATTAGTCTACTGTGATGACGTTACAACTCAGCAAATGGGACTTGGAGACAATCTCCAAAAGATTTACCAAATACTCTATTTTATAATATCTACAATATCTGAAATACAATGAGAATAATAGTCTACAATACAGAATTTCTTTTAACACAGAGAGAGAGAGGTGGCAGCAGCAATTCCAGTGTATTTGATTGTATTTGTTTTGCAATCTCCCATTTTCACTCTCAGATATTTTCAGGGTAAAGTACCTGAAATTCGATACAAATGCAGGTTTTTGGGGGGAAGTTTATGGAATTCAAGACGTCAAATTACATAAAATCTGCTCATCTCTACTAATAACCAGTATAAATCCCACCTTCTTGGTTTGACAACATTCTTTATGAACCAGTGCTAATGCTGTGTAAATTTTTTTTTATTAAGATACTATCTTTTAGAACATTTTATATAATATCTCCACAATACAATACTATTCTCTATAGATGAGCAAATTTATTTTAGAGGAAGTGAATTTTACTAAAATTCGTGGTTTCCAGAATATGATTTTTTAAAAATACACTCTGCATAAATTTATTGAAATGGAGGTCATCTACTGCCTCCATTTTGTTGAATTCTAGAGAGCCAGGCAAAAAAAATTATAAAATAATAATAATACTTCTCCGCTTATCTATCCAGCTACCCCAGCAAGTCACCGTCAAGTCCTTCATGCCTCCTCTTTTCTACTTCCCTTTTGCATACATCTTCAATTTCTAACTCCAGGCCCGAACTTTTGGCATGACTAGGCCTATATTGTCCCTGTGCACCATGCCATCATGTCATGTGTCTCCATAATGATGGAATAGTACAGAAGTCCTGGAAATGCCAGAAACCAAGACCTGGAGTGAAGAGACAGAAGAGAATGTGTGTGACAGGGAAGAGGAAAAGAAGTGACAGTGGGCTGCAAGAACATCGGGACAGATGAGCGACTATTCCAAAGCCTAAATAAGGAGTATTCAATTTGCAGAGCATCACTTCACTAGAAATTGAATATCCCTGTGAAATTTATGTGATTTGCTGAATTTGAACCTAGGCTGATCTGTTCATTTTTACTATCATCCAGTACTTCAAAATAAACTCTGTAATCATTGACTTTTTAAAGGGGGTTGTCCCACGAACAAAGTTCACTTTAATCAATAGATGTTAGAATAATAATGAGTTTCACAATAAGATGTGATATAAAAAAATTAATTAAAAAACATGGTATGAACATACCGCATCTCCTGGGCAGGGGAGGAAACAAAAGCGTATGCAGACAGGACAGCATGGGATCAAAGCCTATTCTTTTTGTGAGGTAAAACATTTCCCTGCCTGTTTTTAAGCAATGTTTTATCTCACAGGAAGAATCAGCTGCAATCCCATGCTGTTCTGTCTGTATATCTCTTTTGCTTCCTCCCCTGCCCAGGATCTGTGGTATGATCAGACCATGTTCCTGTATAGTGAGACACAGTCATTACACAGTACACAGCAGGGGCACATTTATAAGATTATCTCAGCACAGGGACTTTTTTTAAAATCACATTCAATTGTGAATATTGTTTTTATTACAAGATATATTGATTAAAATTAACTTTGTGAAAAAAAAAACCTTAAAATATTAAAAATAGAGGTTTCTAGCCTCTTTAAACTGCAAATCACAGGTTCATAATGAAGTATATGTAAACAGATTGTCCATCCTCTTTATGATCCCTCTCATTCAGTGTAAGGAATTGAGAGCCTAATGGGATATGTCTGAAACACTTTCTGACCAAGTAGAAACAACAATGAACAGCCTATATTTGAGCCCTGTCATGACTTCCAACTGGTATAAAGGAAATCACAAAAAGCAGTGCATGGTAGGTTGCCTCTAAGTCTTTATTTGAGAGGTTATTTAGTGGAAATGTGATGTAATGAAAGCAGTTGCAAATTGAGGGTCCTAGTACTTGTCACTCTCTACAAAAATTATATTTGTCAATGTGGGGGATTTCACTTTTAATCACTTACTCCATATTCCTATAATATTGTACACCAATTTTCGTATAAATGTGTGGTTTTAAAACTTAGTCTATTTATAATTGTTCCAACAGCTTTAATATAATAGCATTGTTTTAACAATCTAAAGTTAGTAATATTTATGATTTTTTTATTACTTTTGTATGTGTCCTTGTTTCATACACTGTGCAAAGATAATCTAAAGATTTTATGAAAGTCTCAGTCATTTTGTAAATAACTATAAAAAAAGTACTTATTTATCATGAGCCATTGTTTGTCAAAAATAATCTATGTATGAATTAGATTTTTAATGGTCCTTGGTTTTTGCATTATGTATAAATGTTGACAATAAGGTGATTCCCTTAGAGTTTTCGATTGGAATCAGTGCTGTTATCAGCATTTCCAGACACTAAATACTGAATAGGGTCTTGTATATTTCACTCGGACAAGGTCATGCTAAGAGATTCCAGGAGAAATTGCATTGCTGATGGAACCGTTTTTATGCTTCAACAAAACATTTGTGGCTTCTGAAAACAACAACAATTACAAGATTCTTATTTTATAAATGAGAATAGTGGACAGATTTTCCCAGCCATATAACTGCTCAAAAGCAGGGCTATAAAATTAAATTATTGTTAGGAATTCAATATATTTTCCTACATTTTATATAATGGCACTAGTGTAAATTTCTGCTCTTTGGAACAAAACAAGTCATGATACAAGGATCACAAATGCCTATTCTGTGCCTGGGGCTAGAGGAAATAAAGCGACTTGCCCAAGGTCAATGGGGCTTGCACTGGTCTTGAATTGGGGTCTCCATTTTCACAGGCTCATGTACTCCTTTCCTCTACAAATTCCTCTCAAGGAAGAGAAATGTGTCATTGTGTAACATTACAAACATTCAAATCCAGTAATTCCAGTGTTTGTTCTTTTGGAAACACTTCAACTCAATAATCCAGCCAAAATCAGTATTTCTTCATGAAATAAAAAGTATTTAAATAATCAATTGTAATGGCACCAAGGTTAGAAAACTAGACAAGTTCTTCAATTATGAGCAATGCATCATTGAGCAAAATCTGGAAATTTCCAAAGTGCATATACATGTAATATACTTAGGAAGCAATGTACTAGTCATAGATCTGTGTCTACTTGTATTACCAAATCTAATTGAATTAGATATTTCTGAATCACATTGTCGACAGAGAAAAGAATACATAAAAATAATATTAAACATTTATACAAGACTGCATGATATGATATTATGTTAACCACTCTCTGCCATCTGATGTACTATTCCGTCCATGTGCCCTGGGACTTAATTCCCGTGGACGGAATAGTACGTCATATGCGATCAGCCACGCTCACGGGGGTGCGCAGCTGATCGCGGCCGGGTGTCAACTGATTCGCACAGCTGACACCTGGCACTAAGTGCCAGGAGCGGTCACGGACAGCTCCTGGCACTTTAACATGATCGCAGCATTCCGGTGGCATAGGGAAGCATCGCGCAGGGAGGGGGCTCCCTGAATGCTTCCCTGAGCCCTCAGAACAACGAGATGTGATTGCGTTGTTCCGAGGGCCTCCTCCCTGCAGGCCCCCCGGATCCAAGATGGCCACGGGGTCCTTCTGGGTCCTGCAGGGAGGTGGCTTGTCAGTGCCTGCTGAGTGCTGTGCAAAATGTCAGATCAGTGATCTGACACTATATAGTGAAGTCCCACCCTGGGATAATGTAAAAATGTAAAAAAAAATAAACATGTTTAAAAATATTTTTTAAAAATCCCTAAATAAAAAAAAAAATAATTCCCCAATAAACACATTATTATTATGTAAATAAAAAAACAATAAAAGTACACATATTTGGTATTGCCGCATCCGTAACGACCCGCCCTATAAAAATGTCCTACTAGATAACCCCTTTAGTGAACCCCTTAAAAAAACAAAACAATGCTTTATCATCATAATGCCGAACAAAAAGTGGAATAACAAGCAATCAAAAAGACAGATATAAATAAACATGGTACCGCTGAAAACGTCATCTTGTCCCGCAAACAATGAGTTGCAATACAGCATCATCAGTGAAAAAATAAAAATGTTTTAGCTCGTAGGATAAAGAGATGCAAAAATAATTATTTTTTTATATAAAGTTGTTTTTATTGTATAAAAGCGCCAAAACATAAAAAATATATATAAGAGGTATCACTGTAATCATACTAACCCGAAGAATAAAAGTGCTTTATAAATTTTACCACACGCGGAACGGTATAAACGTCCCCCCAAAAAAAATTCATGAATTGCTGGTTTTTGTTCATTCTGCCTTCAAAAAATCGTAATAAAACATGTTCCAAAAAAGTCATGTGACCAAAAATGATACCAATAAAAGCGTCAACTCGTTCCGCAAAAAATAAGACCTCACATGAATCTGTGGGCCAAAATATGGAAAAATTATAGCTCTCAAAATGTGGAGATGCAAAAACTATTTTTTGCTAGAAAAAGCAGCTTTTAGCATGTAACAGCTGCCAAACATAAAAACCCGCTATAAAAACCTGCCATAAATAGTAAATCAAACCCCCCTTTAGCACCCCCTTAGTTAGGGAAAAATAATAAAAAAAAAAAAGTATTTATTTATATTTTCACGTTAGGGTTAGGATTAGGATTAGGGTTAGGGTTGGGATTAGGGTTATGGATGTGTTGGGGTTAGGGTTGGAGTTAGAATTGGAGGGTTTAACTGTTTAGGCACATGAGTGGCTCTCCAAACGTGACATGGCGTCTGATCTCAATTCCAGCTAGTTCTGTGTTGAAAAAGTCAAACAGTGCTCCTTCCCTTCCGAGCTCTACTATGCGCCCAAACAGTGGTTTACCCTCACATATGGGGTATCAGCGTACTCAGGACTAATTGCACTATAACTCTTGGGGTCCAATTTCTTCTGTTACCTTTGGGAAAATAAAAAATTGGAGGCGAAAATATAATTTTTCTGGAAAGAAATATGATTTTTTATTTTTATGGCTCTACTTTATAAACTTCTGTGAAGCACTTGGGAGTTCAAAGTTCTCTCCACACATCTAGATAAGTTCCTTGAGGGGTCTAGTTTCCAAATTGGGGGGGTCACCTGTGGTGGTTTCCACTGTTTAGGCACATCAGGAGCTCTCCAAACGCAACATGACGCCCGCAGACCATTCCATCAAAGTCGGCATTCCAAAACGTCACTACTTCCCTTCCGAGCCCCATTGTGTGCCCATACAGTAGTTTTCTCCCACATATGGGGTATCAGCGTACTAAGGACAAATTGGAAAACAACTCTTGGCATCCAATTTCTCCTGTTACTCTTGGCAAAATAAAAAATTGGGGACTAAAATATCATGTTTGTTGAAAAAATATGATTCTTTTATTTTCACGCTCTGGCGTTATAAACTTTAGTGAAACACCTTGGTATTCAAAGTTCTCACCACACATCTAGGCAAGTTCCTTGGGGGTCTAGTTTCCAAAATGGGGTCACTTGTGGGGGGTTTCCACTGCTCAGGCACATTATGGGCTCTACAAATGCAACATGGCGTCCAATCTCAATTCCAGCCAATTTTGCGTTGAAAAGTCAAACGGCGCTCCTTCCCTTCTGAGCTCTACCATGCACCCAAACAGTGGTTTACCCCCACATATGGAGTATCAGCACACTCGGGACACATTGCACAATAACTTTTGAGGTCTTCTTACCCTTGGGAAAATAAAAATTAGGGTGAAAAGATCATTTTTGTGGAAAAAATATGATTTTTGAATTTTATGGCTCTACGTTATAAACTTTTCTGAAGCTCCTGGGGGTTCAAAGTGCTCACCACACATCTAGATAAGTTCCTTGAGGGGTCTAGTTTCCAAAATGGTGTCATTTGTGGGGGGTTTCCACTGTTTAGGCACATCAGGCGCTCTCCAAACGCGACACGGCATCCAGCCAATTCTGCGTTGAAAAAGTCAAACGGCGCTCCTTCCCTTCCAAGGTCTGCCATGCACCCAAACAGTGGTTTACCCCCACATATGGGTTATCAGCATACGCAGGACAAATTGCATAACAACTTTTGTGGGTCAAATTTCTCCTTTTACCCTTGGGAAAACAAAAAATTGAGGGCGAGAAGATCATTTTTGTGGAAAAATTATGATTTTTTATTTTTTCGGCTCTACGTTATAAATTTCTGTGAAGCACTTGAGGGTTCAAAGTGCTCACCACACATCTAGACAAGTTCCTTAGGGGGCTTACTTTCCAAAGTGGTGTCACTTGGGGGTTTCCACTGTTCAGGCGCATCAGGGGCTCTCCAAATGCAACATTGCGTCCGATCTCAATTCCAGCCAATTTTGCATTGAAAAGTCAAACAGCGCTCCTTCCCTTCGGAGGTCTGCCGTGCACCCAATCAGTGGTCCCCCCAACATATGGGGTATCAGCGTACTCAGGACAAATTGCACAACAACTTTTGCAGTACAATTTCTCCTGTTACCCTTGGTAAAATAAAAAAAATTGGATCTGAAGTACATATTTTGTGAAAAAAAGTTAAATGTTCATTTTTTTTTAAACATTCCAAAAATTCCTGTAAAGCACCTGAAGAGTTCATAAACTTTTTGAATGTGGTTTTGAGCACCTTGAGCGGTGAAGTTTTTAGAATGGTGTCACTTTTGGGTATTTTCTATCATATGGACCCCTCAAAATGACTTCAAATGTGATGTGGTCCCTAAAAAAAAATGGTGTTGTAAAAATGAAAAATCGCTGGTCAACTTTTAACCCTTATAACTTCCTAACAAAAAAAATGTTGTTCCCAAAATTGTGCTGATGCAAAGTAGACATGTGGCAAATGTTATTTAGTAACTATTTTGTGTGACATATTTCTCTGTTTTAAGGGCATAAAAATTAAAATTTTGAAAATTGCTAAATTTTCAAGTTTCACCATATTTCTGTTTTTTTTATAAATAAATCCAAGTTATATGGAAGAAATTTTACCACTATCATGAAGTACAACATGTCTCGAGAAAACAATCTCAGAATCGCCAAGATCCATTGAAGCGTTAGAGTTATTTCCTTATAAAAGGACAGTGGTCAGAATTGTAAAAATTGGCCCAATCATTAACGTGCAAACCACCCTTGGGGGTAAAGGGGTTAATGTCAAGTTAACAATTAAATAACATATTTGAAAAAACTACCTTAGTTCATAGGTTATAATTTTGTAAACTATTCCTTCTGCCTCTATCTTTATTACAGTACAGATGTATACATCTGTAAAGGGGTGGTCTAAATTACAAAGTAATATTCATCCTAAATCCCTATCTATTTAGTGCCATAATCTACCATAAATTAATTTCTGAAATACTTGAATTAAAAATGCCCTATCCTTCCCTAACTACATTAACTGCTTTTCTTTTTTTATCACTCCTTTTTGATGATTCTTTGTTTGAGAATCCTAGTGCATGCTGGAAAATTCAATTCAAATGTAGCATCATCAGCCCCTGCCACCTGAATGAAACAAAGCGTCATCAGTAACGCTCGTTTCAGGCAACAGGCTAGCCCCTGCTCTCTGTACAGTGTGCGATGTGCACAATGACAGCATGCTCTCTGTAGCCAGCTCAGATCAGCAGTAATGAGCAGGCAGCGGAGCACAATGTCAAAATACCCAGCATACAGGGACCAGTGCAGGGTCGGCGTCAGCACCCGACACACCCGGGCAAGTGCCGGGGCCCTGAGCAGGCGGGGGGGCCCACTCGCAGTCTGGCACCCCCCCGCCCGTTAGCGGAGGAGAGCGGTGTCAGCGCCGCCACTGGCCCCCCCCCGCTTGCTCAGGGCCCCGGCATCAGCTGGCACAATACTTACCTCTCCCGTGCCTCCGCTGCCACAGCTCCAGGCTCCAGGGGGCGCCGGCGCTTCCTCTCACAGCAGGCCGCTGAATGACGTCATCATTCAGCGGCCGGCTGTGGCACAGAGCGCGCGGACGTCGGACAGGTAAGACGTGTGTGTGTATGTCTCTGTGTGTGTCTGTGTGTATGTAGTGTGGTGCTTTGTGTGTGTGTGTGTGTGTATAAGTATGTGAGAGAGTGCTTGTGTGCTGTCTGTGTGTGATGATGGGCAGGCATTGCTGATAATGGGGAGGAATTGATGATGATGATGGGGAGAAGATGATAATGGGCAGGCATTGCTGATAATGGGGAGGCATTGATGATGATGGGGAGAAGATGATGATAATGGGCAGGCATTGATGATAATGGGCAGGCATTGATGATGGGGAGAAGATGATGATGGGCAGGCATTGATGATGATGGGGAGGAGATGATGATGATAATGGGGAGTCTTTCCACAGCGCCCTTTCCTGAGCTGTAACAGTGCAGAACGCAGTACAGCGCAGAGGAGAGCTCCATATTTTGTATGGAGCATTATATGGGGACCAGTATCCTGTATGGAGCATTATATTGGGTCCAGTATCCTGTATGGAGCATTATATTGGGTCCAGTATTCTGTATGGAGCATTATATGGGGGGTGACATCCTGCATGGGGTATTATATGGGTGATGAGGGGGAGACTGTGGTGCCCATAATATTGTATGGAGGACTGTACTGTCCAGTCTGTACTGTGCGCTGTGAGGATTTGGCGGTTTTTGAGCTATTGTACAATTTACAATAGATATCACTCATGTAATGTAAGAAGTGAAGTATTTGGCATTGTACTGTACCCATATTTCTCTGCTGTATCTGTGCATCATGAATCGTGGTCTGTGTTAAAGGGGCCCACTGAGGCTCTTTCGCCCGGGGCCCATAAAAATCTGGAGCCGGCCCTGGACCAGTGACATCACTTGCAGACAGCACTGGTGTCTGCACCCAGGTATTCTGACAATGTGCTATGTTCCTGGCTCATTACTGCTGATCTGAGCCAGCAACAGAGAGTGCAGTTTTTGTATACAGGGCACTAACCCAGTCCCTGAAATAAGTGTCATTGATGACACTACATTTCAGCGAGGGAGCAGGGACTGCTGCAGTGACTGTAACCTCTACTCCCTTATGATGCTTAATTTGAGTATCAAATACTTTACATGTAAAGATAATTATGGAGTATTCAAAGAGAAAATCATATATAGGAACCCCAAGAATGAAAAAAATATATAAAATATAACTTTTATTAATTAAATGCTAAAAGGGACACACAAAACATCACACATAATTTAAAAAGTGGACACTGAAATGACCCTGAAGTGCAACCCTAAACTGTATACTGCCTTGCCACGGAGGTTGGCACCCTAAGATAGCCCACACGAGATTGGCGCCCCCGCTCAACGTAGGCTGACCCTAAGGTCCTATAATTGCCCTATCAACAAGTGAGCCTTATATCTCTCACAACAGATGAAAATACACCCATTATAGGTGGGAAAAGTGGCAGAATATACTTGTTGATGACAGGTTAAAGGTGATCAGGTTGATATAATGCATCTTAATTAAATAACTGAGATCCCTCACTAATAGAAATCTGAACGGCTGATCCCTGCATAACAGCACGTTTTTATAGAAAAATTCATACACAGCAATGGTGTCTTATGCTCTTAATATGGATGAGACAACGTGTCCTGATTCTATGTATTGCAATATCAATACATCTGACCTCCTGATGAGCCATTGCTGGCGAAACGCGTAGAGGCTAATTCAACTACTTGCTAGATGAGTATCCCTCAGTCATGAGACTCTTTATTATATATATGGGTGAAATATGAGGTCGATTGTGACCATTTTTTGAGATTGATGTCCCTATGAAGTGTGTGTGAGGGTCATATCTATTGACAAGCATATCAAGACTATTGTTAAACATCTACTGATTAGTGTTGAGCATTCCGATACCGCAAGTATCGGGTATCGGCCGATATTCGCGTTATCGGAATTCCGATACTTAATTCCGATACTTTTTCAATATCGTATACCGGAATCGGAAGTTCCCATAATTCTTTGAGAGGCAATGTGATTTTAGTCAGCCAATGAGGAATCCTACGAAGTGTGGGCACATCCTGTAATGCTGCGGTCATCTTAACTAATGGCATGGCTGTGATTGGCTGCTGAAATGATGTCAGAATGCACTATAAAAGGCGCCGCCGCCATTTTAGCGTCACTGTGCTGTGAACTCAGTAAGGGACAGAACGCTACTCTGCTCACTCTGAGGGACAGTTAGATATTGCGATTTTGTGTACTACTGTGCTTGAGGCAGGCTAGTTTACCAACCGCTGTGTAAAGCTTCATTTTGCCAGTGTTGTTTTAACAGCTCTGTGCAAGGTGTGTGTGTGACAGTGCAGGTGACGCTGCAGTTTGCTCTGCATCCACCGCTGTTTGTAGGCATCTGCACGTGTCACTGACTCTTTTTTTTTTTTATTTTATTTAGTGGAATTGGTGCAGCTCCATTATATTAGAAAAAAATCAAATCTATTAGTGTGACGTGCTTCCATCCGTATACAATACATTGGTTGCAAACACTATAGAAGTACACAAAGGAGCTTTTCACAGATAGTGAATAGTTGTGTTTCAGTGTTCACTGCAGTCTGTGAGGTTTTGATTTTTTGAGTGCAGATCACGCTCCAGTTAGTTCTTCAACCACTGCTGGTTGTAGTCTGCTGAGCGTGTGTCACTGCCTCATCCTTCACATTTTTCTCTAATTGGTGCTGCTCCATTTTAGTGGAAAAAAATCTAATCTATTAGTGTGACGCGCTTCCATCCGTATACAATACATTGGTTGCAAACACTATAGAAGTACACAAAGGAGCTTTTCACAGATAGTGAATAGTTGTGTTTCAGTGTTCACTGTAGTCTGTGAGCTTTACATTTTGTGAGTGCAGATTACGCTCCAGTTTGTACTTCAACCACTGCCGGTTGTAGTCTGCTGAGCGTGTGTCACTGCCTCATCCTTCACATTTTTCTCTAATTGGTGCTGCTCCATTTTAGTGGAAAAAAATCTAATCTATTAGTGTGACGCGCTTCCATCCGTATACAATACATTGGTTGCAAACACTATAGAAGTACACAAAGGAGCTTTTCACAGATAGTGAATAGTTGTGTTTCAGTGTTCACTGTAGTCTGTGAGCTTTTCATTTTGTGAGTGCAGATTACGCTCCAGTTTGTACTTCAACCACTGCCGGTTGTAGTCTGCTGAGCGTGTGTCACTGCCTCATCCTTCACATTTTTCTCTAATTGGTGCTGCTCCATTTTAGTGGAAAAAAATCTAATCTATTAGTGTGACGCGCTTCCATCCGTATACAATACATTGGTTGCAAACACTATAGAAGTACACAAAGGAGCTTTTCACAGATAGTGAATAGTTGTGTTTCAGTGTTCACTGTAGTCTGTGAGCTTTTCATTTTGTGAGTGCAGATTACGCTCCAGTTTGTACTTCAACCACTGCCGGTTGTAGTCTGCTGAGCGTGTGTCACTGCCTCATCCTTCACATTTTTCTCTAATTGGTGCTGCTCCATTTTAGTGGAAAAAAATCTAATCTATTAGTGTGACGCGCTTCCATCCGTATACAATACATTGGTTGCAAACACTATAGAAGTACACAAAGGAGCTTTTCACAGATAGTGAATAGTTGTGTTTCAGTGTTCACTGTAGTCTGTGAGCTTTTCATTTTGTGAGTGCAGATTACGCTCCAGTTTGTACTTCAACCACTGCCGGTTGTAGTCTGCTGAGCGTGTGTCACTGCCTCATCCTTCACATTTTTCTCTAATTGGTGCTGCTCCATTTTAGTGGAAAAAAATCTAATCTATTAGTGTGACGCGCTTCCATCCGTATACAATACATTGGTTGCAAACACTATAGAAGTACACAAAGGAGCTTTTCACAGATAGTGAATAGTTGTGTTTCAGTGTTCACTGTAGTCTGTGAGCTTTTCATTTTGTGAGTGCAGATTACGCTCCAGTTTGTACTTCAACCACTGCCGGTTGTAGTCTGCTGAGCGTGTGTCACTGCCTCATCCTTCACATTTTTCTCTAATTGGTGCTGCTCCATTTTAGTGGAAAAAAATCTAATCTATTAGTGTGACGCGCTTCCATCCGTATACAATACATTGGTTGCAAACACTATAGAAGTACACAAAGGAGCTTTTCACAGATAGTGAATAGTTGTGTTTCAGTGTTCACTGTAGTCTGTGAGCTTTTCATTTTGTGAGTGCAGATTACGCTCCAGTTTGTACTTCAACCACTGCCGGTTGTAGTCTGCTGAGCGTGTGTCACTGCCTCATCCTTCACATTTTTCTCTAATTGGTGCTGCTCCATTTTAGTGGAAAAAAATCTAATCTATTAGTGTGACGCGCTTCCATCCGTATACAATACATTGGTTGCAAACACTATAGAAGTACACAAAGGAGCTTTTCACAGATAGTGAATAGTTGTGTTTCAGTGTTCACTGTAGTCTGTGAGCTTTTCATTTTGTGAGTGCAGATTACGCTCCAGTTTGTACTTCAACCACTGCCGGTTGTAGTCTGCTGAGCGTGTGTCACTGCCTCATCCTTCACATTTTTCTCTAATTGGTGCTGCTCCATTTTAGTTGAAAAAAATCTAATCTATTAGTGTGACGCGCTTCCATCCGTATACAATACATTGGTTGCAAACACTATAGAAGTACACAAAGGGGCCTTTCACAGATACTGAACAGTTGTCTGCAGGGTTCACTGTAGTCTGTGAGGAATAACCACACTTAGGCCTTAACTTTTCTGACTTTCTTTATCAATCTACCAAGATGAAGAAGTCAGTGAGTAAGGCACGTGGTCGTGGTCGAGGCCGTGGATTTGCAGCAGGGAGAGGACGTGGGGATTCTGTGGCTGCTGCCGCACCCAGTGACACAGCATCCACCAGTTTTCCCCGTGAGCGTTCCTTTATGCGCACTTTTGTAGGAGCTCAGCGTACCCCCCTGCTGCGTGAAGAACAAATTGAAGCCGTTGTTGGTTGGATGGCAGCCAATGCATCGACTTCAATACCTTCCACCTCCTCTCAGGACCACAGCACTGTTGAACAACCATCAGTCTCTTCACCGCCTGCCAAATTGCCCAGGCAGTCAGAGAGCTCTGTACAGGAGCCAGCTGAGTCTCTGCTTCTGTTCTCAGAATCTGTTGGCTTGGAAACAGGGGCCCAGCCAAGCAGCATTCTGGAATGTGAAGAAGAGGCAGTATGCAGTGATGCGCAACAGCTGTGTCTCTCTGAATCTGAAGAAGCGGGTGAGCCAGTGCCGATGGTCAGCACACCGCAGAACGCATCTGATGATGATGAGACTCAGTTGCCAGTTTCTGTTGAGCATGGTGCTGGCCAGACCACCCAACAACAGCAGGTGTTGGAAGAGGGTAGTGGTGGAGATGATGAGGTCCAAGACCCAACATGGCGTGAGGAACAGGAAGGTGGTGGGAGCAGCTCTGAGGAAGAGATTGCACCAACGGTCCAAACAGTAGGGAGAGGTAGGCTGCAGACTCGCTTGCCTGTAGCCTCCAGTTTGGCACCCGTTCGGAGCAGTTCTCTTACAACAGCCAAACCGGGCGCTCCCAGGACTTGCTCTGCGTGGTCCTTTTTTGATACAGTTGCAGATGATATTTGCTATGTAAAATGCAAGCTGTGTAATCAAAAAATTAAAAGAGGTAAAAGTGTCAGTAACCTTAATACAACAAATATGTGGAAACATGTGCGGTCAAAGCACTTTGTTGAGTTACAAAGACACACTGGAGATGTAGGCCAACCTACAGCAGCACCTACATCTTCAGCTCCTGTTGGAGCCTCTTCCTCCAGTTCACACACAGCTGGTAAGGCTTCCTCAAAGGATCGCCATGGAAGAACCTCTGTCACTGTTGTCCAGAGACACAGTGTTATTCCACCCACAGCTGCAAGTTCCCTGTCAACCTCACACACCCAGGCCACAAAACAGCCATCGGTAGCACAGGCATGGGATAAAAGACGGCCATACTCGGCAAACCATCCACGAGCACAGGCTCTGAATGCTGGCATTGCAAAACTCCTGTCCCTTGAAATGCTGTCATTCAGGCTGGTGGAGACTGACAGTTTCCGTGAATTAATGGCATTGGCAGTCCCACAATACAATGTGCCCAGCCGATTTTATTTCAGCAGGCAAGCCGTCCCTGGTCTGCAAAAGCATGTTGAGGCAAAAATTAAACATGCGCTACTAAACGCCGTCAGTAGCAAGGTCCACCTGACCACCGATGCGTGGACCAGTACCCATGGCCAGGGACGATACCTTTCACTCACTGCCCATTGGGTGAATGTTGTGGAGCCGGGTACAGATCTTGCGAGTGGCGCTGTACGTGTTCTGCCAACTCCAAGGATTGCCGGAATCAAGTCTGTCCACATTGACTCCTCCTCCTACTCCAGTTCCTCAGAATCATCGCTGCAGGAGCCGTCACGGTCTACCTCCACATGGATCCGTGGACGCTTACCTGATGCGACCGATATGAGCACAGCCGTGGCCAAACGGCAACAGGCCGTTCTGAAATTAATTCCCATGGGGAATCGAAGCCACACAGCGCAGGAGGTCTGGAATGCCATCAAGCAGGAGAGCGACGTGTGGTTTTTGCCAGCGAATCTCCAGCCAGGCTTGGTAGTGTGTGACAATGGCCGAAATCTGGTGGCAGCTCTGGGCCTTGGCAACCTCACTCACATACCATGTCTGGCACATGTGCTCAACTTGGTCGTGCAGAGTTTTTTGAGGGACTATCCGGATCTTGATGCACTGCTGCACAAGGTCCGCCTAGAGTGCGCTCACTTGCGACGTTCCAGCATGGCCAGATCGCGCATTGCAGCTCTGCAACGCAGATTGCGCCTTCCTGAACATCGCATCATATGTGACGTATCCACCAGGTGGAATTCAACGTTACATATGTTGGAGCGGTTGTGTGAGCAGCAGCCAGCAGTTATGGAGTATCAGCTGCATCAGGCGCAATCAACACGCAATTTGCGCCGTCCACACTTCACCATTAATGAGTGGGCCACTATGAAGGACATGTGCCACGTTTTGCGTGCGTTTGATGAGTCAACGCGGATGGCGAGTGCAGATGATGCACTAGTCAGCCTGACTGTCCCCCTTATCTGCCTGCTTCAAAAAACACTGCAAGCAATAAGGGATGAGGTTTTGGAAGAGGTGGAGGATGAGGAGTCACAAATTCCATCACCTTCTGGAAAGTCAGCGCAACGTGGTTCCTCACAAAGGGCTGGGCAGGGCTCACTCTGTGAGGAGGATGAGGAGGAGGAGTCAATGGAGGAGGAAGACATCGCTCCAGAGGGAGGTACACAACGCTCTAGTCAGTATGTAGAGCGAGGGTGGGGTGATGCAGAGCAGGCAGAGATAACGCCTCTTGCAGAGGACAGCGTTTCTTTGCCAGTTGGGAGTCTGCAGCACATGGTTGATTTCATGCTGCAGTGCCTAAGAAACGACCGCCGCATCGCCCACATTCTCACGACGTCTGATTATTGGGTGTACACCCTCCTAGACCCTCGCTACCGGGACAACGTCAAAAGCCTCATCACACCGTTGAACCGGGAGCGTAAAATGCGGGAGTACCAAGACACACTGGTGCAATCCCTAATGTTCTACCTTACTGCCGAGAGCACTGCTGCTGCTACTGCTTTACAAAGCAGCTCTGTGCGTCGAGGCAGTGTAGAGAGCTCTGCAACAAGAGGGAGCACACGCAGTGCCTCTGCACAGGGAAAGACCAGTATGTTAAAAATGTGGCAAAGTTTTGTGGCAGCGCCAAAAATGTCTACACCATCCGAGAGGGCTCCAGTCAGCGGGAGGCAACGTATCCGTCAGATGGTGACAGACTACTTGGCTTTGCCTCTCAGTGTACTCCCAGATGGCTCTTCCCCATTCAAGTTTTGGGTCTCTAAGCTGGATACATGGCCAGAGCTTAGCCAGTATGCATTGGAGGTGCTGGCTTGCCCTGCTGCCAGTGTATTATCGGAGCGCGTCTTTAGTGCTGCAGGTGGTGTACTAACAGACCGTCGCATGCGACTATCCTCCGATAATGTAGACCGGCTTACTTTTCTGAAAATGAACAAGGCATGGATCTCGCCAGAATTTGTCTGTCCGTTTTCAGATTAAATAACTGGTTCGCAACGTTATCCATGTCTCCTGTTATGTTCATCTTTCTACCACCTGAACTCTACTCCCTGGGCTCCAACACTGCCAGTTGCTGCTCAGAAGTGTCGTGTCCACAGAACAAAACACAAGCTCTACTGTTAGTGGGGTTCAGTAACGCCAGCTGTTCCCCTGCTGTGTCAACGGCAAGAAGTCTCCTGTTCCCGACACATGGACAGAAAAACACATGACCAACATGCTCCAAATAGGGAAGAGCCGTCACCCTGCTTGTTATGCTGAAAACATGAAATTGTGAAGTTTTGCAGGCCTAGAATGATAAATTTTTATGACAAATATGGACAAATAATAATTTGTCATCACAGCGCATATCTGCACATGTCTATTAGAAATGGTAACAAAAAATAAAACATAGTCTACTCTTCACATTTTGAAATTAATGCATAAAAGTACATTTCAGACTTATGAATTAATGCTTTTTAAGGAACTTTATCTGTACCTGTAAGATAATGCAGTCAATGGATGTACGAATCATTAAATCCTCATCATCATCATCACGAGTTTTATTTATGACAGACATTATAAAATACACATACTGATGCCAACTGTAACTTCAAACACCATATATGAAATGGCCAGCATGTAAACATGGTAATAATGTCCAATAATAAATTATTACATCTAGAAAGTGCATCATGCATACTGACAATAGGTAGTTATACCTGAAAGTGCTGTTGAAACAACCACAAGAGATATAAATTAATACTGGTATATAGGTATCACAGTGCATAGTTACTCATGGACAATGTTGATGTAATACTGTATCTCAATTAAGTCAGCGTCAACCATTAGGCTTGTTAGTCTTGTACATTGTTAAAGAGGGAACGTAATTTTTTTGTTTGTCATAGGTGGAGTATTACACATTAAATTATTACTGCTGTATTTTTTTTTGCGTCCCTAGTGCGCAATAACGCAGCCTAACCTCACATTTGATAGTCAGCTAATTGCCACACGCTACCCTACCCTACGCGTGACAGTAGGAAGGTAGTGTTGACGGATAAAGCTTTGCGCAACCAGACATTCTTTTACCCTCTTCAACACTCTACAAGCAAAAAATGCATGATTTCAGCCGCAGACTTTATTGACGTACAGTATAACATCGGCATTACCCATCAGAGGCTGTCCACTGTCTGATACAGACATAGAATATACCTTTGCTATCCGTAGCCTTTGTTTCACCTACACTTGCAGGCACACACTTAAATTGTGACAAACAATGCCTAATGTTTTTTTAAATGGTTATTTTTTATTGTACATTATTGTGTCATCAATCACATTGATGAGTCCATGCTGGACATGTCATACATGCTATAGAAAGTTACGATTTTATGAACTTAAATAATTGAAATGTCTGTGACTGTCACATAAAATTTGCGATGATGATGATGAGTGACTATTACAAAATCCATTGTCTTCACTATGTTATGGTTTAACATAGCGTTCCTTAAGCATTATTCATAAAAAAAAAAATGTACTTTTATTCTTAAATTTACAACACTATATTTTGTTACCAATTTTTTGGGTGTTGTGTTGTTCCATTTATTTTTGGCATGTGCATATATGCGTTTCTATTTGTATTTTCTTTATTTTTCCTTCTTGAAATTAGAAAACATGTGTATCTTTGTACCGTGTTAGCCAGTAGATAGAAAAATATTTAGACTTCAGAGTCAGCAGTGGTTGATACCTTTTAATGGATAACTGAAAAGATGGAAACAAATTGCAAGCTTTCAAGGCTACTCACGTCTCTTCATCAGGGAAAGACTAACTAAAAAAATTAAGCATCACATATTTCTATACACAACAGGACACAGGAATAGTGCAATAGGTAAGACAAGTAAGTGACGTGTATCAGAACTGTCATTATCTCACAGGGATGAACATAAATATTGGAACAGTTCCTAGATAAGGATAGAAAGTTTGATTGCCCTCTCATTGGCGTATTTTTTTGGGTTTTCATGACCCTGGAAGGGCATAGACGCAGATTCCTTAATTGATATAGAATGACATAAATCCATGTGATCTATTCATTCCATCACTAACAGTGTCAAAGGTCATGATGAGCTTATATTCTGAAACCTTTGTACGTTTCTCATATTTGAAGTTATATTTTAATACCAGTAATTCCATATCCATGATGCTATGACCGGGCAAACAAAAGTCTTTTGCCACAGGTAAATTCATTAATTTATCTGTGATTGTGTGGCGCTGATAATTCATCCTTGTTCTCCTTTTTGTGCCGGTCTCCCCTCACTTGTCCCTTCCTCACTTGTCTTAGCTATTCCTGTGTCCTGTTGTGTGTAGAAATATGTGATTCTTCATTTTTGGCTTTACTCTTAGCCTGATGAAGACACCTGAGTAGTCTCGAAAGCTTTGAATTTGTTACCATATTTTCAGTTAGCCATTAAACGTTATCAACCACAGAGGACTGTCAAGTATAAATATTTTTCTATTCTTGTAATTGAAATTTATCATTTTATTGTTGTAGTAAAAGTTCATTTATTCTTGTTTGAAGTACATACATTTGCAATGGCCACGTAACAAGGCAATAACTCAATATTTTGTGCCTACACCCTCCTTGACCCTGGGCTTCAACAGCGCCAGTTGCTGCTCAGAAGTGTTAGATGCACAGATGAAAACAATCGCTGATGTGTTTGTGGGGTTCAGTAACGCCTGCTGTTCCCCTGCTGTGTGTCTGGCAAAAATTACTGCTGCTAACTACAACTTCAACTTCAAACGTCTCATACTAGGCCTCTGCCTACACCCTCCTTGACCCTGGGCTTCAACAGCGCTAGTTGCTGCTCAGAAGTGTTAGATGCACAGATGAAAACAATCGCTGATGTGTTTGTGGGGTTCAGTAACGCCTGCTGTTCCCCTGCTGTGTGTCTGGCAAAAATTACTGCTGCTAACTACAACTTCAACTTCAAACGTCTCATACTAGGCCTCTGCCTACATCCTCCTTGACCCTGGGCTCCAACACCGCCAGTTGTTGCTTGGAAGTGCTGTTAGCACAGTCTACACTTGCTCCTGTGTTACTGGGGTTCAGTAATGTCAGCTGTTCCCCTGCTGTGTGAACGGCAAACAATCCTGCTGCCTCCACCATGTTCTCTTCTCATCCCTGTTCTCTTCTCATCCCTGGGTTACAACACCGCCAGTTGTTTCTCGGAAGTGCTGTTAGCACAGTCTACACTTGCTCCCGTGTTACTGGGGTTCAGTAATGTCAGCTGTTCCCTGCTGTGTGAACGGCAAAAAGTCCTGCTGCCTCCACCATGTTCTCTTCTCATCCCTGGGTTACAACACCGCCAGTTGTTTCTCGGAAGTGCTGTTAGCACAGTCTACACTTGCTCCTGTGTTACTGGGGTTCAGTAATGTCAGCTGTTCCCCTGCTGTGTGAACGGCAAAAAGTCCTGCTGCCTCCACCATGTTCTCTTCTCATCCCTGGGTTACAACACCGCCAGTTGTTTCTCGGAAGTGCTGTTAGCACAGTCTACACTTGCTCCTGTGTTACTGGGGTTCAGTAATGTCAGCTGTTCCCCTGCTGTGTGAACGGCAAACAATCCTGCTGCCTCCACCATGTTCTCTTCTCATCCCTGTTCTCTTCTCATCCCTGGGTTACAACACCGCCAGTTGTTTCTCAGAAGTGCTGTTAGCACAGTCTACACTTGCTCCTGTGTTACTGGGGTTCAGTAATGTCAGCTGTTCCCCTGCTGTGTGAACGGCAAACAGTCCTGCTGCCTCAACTTTAATTTCCATGGGTACCTTCTGCTACCCATCCGGGTTCCAGTACCGTCAGCTGGTTCTCCGCAGTACCTTTGGCCTAGGTGCCTCCATGTCGGTATCCGAGTTCCAGCAACGTCTGCTGGTCCTTGGTAGTGCTTTGGAGCACAGGTACCTCCTGCTTAGTAACCCTGTCCCAGTAACGTCAGCTGGTCCTCGGTTGTGCCATTGGCTCTTTTCCTTCTGCTGACCCTCCGGGTTCCAGCACAGTCAGCTGGTCCTCGTTACTTCCATTGGCTTTTGTACCATCACCAACAGGACAAAGAAGGTTAAGACAAACTACAAGATACAGAACAAGAGACAGAAGAACAATAAGCAGAAGATCAAAAAGCAGAAGAACATTAAGTATAAGACCAAAATGAAGAGCAAAATATATGCTCTAAATTCTAAGCAGAAGAAGACTAAGCAGTGTATGGGGGTGAGTCCGTTCCTCCTCGTGGTGCCCCTGGAAAATGCCTGATGCTGCTGCAGGCTAAACTGAACGCGGACAAATACTGTTGTAATTAAAATCTTTCGTGACAGCAAGAACGGAAGGATGAAAATTCAGAGTTTTACAGATTACAAGTACAGGAATGTCTGTCACAAATAAGAATATGATGAAAAGGATGAATAGGAAGAAGATGAAGAAGTAGAATATGAAGAATAATAACTGTTTAATAAGAACAATATAAGTAATGTTAACAAAAAGATGAATAGCAAGAAGTTTTAGAAGATTAAGAAGGTGAAGATGAAGAATAATTTGATGAGAAAGATGATGCTGCTGAAAATTATGAAGGAGAAAGTGTGTGAAAAGTTAAAAAGGTGAAGACCATGGAAGTTGTGAAACAGACATATTTGACAAAATAGAAAAAAGGTTAACAACATTGTCAATTTGTTCGTCAATCCGAACGTATTTCCTAAAAAAAAAAAATTAATGCTATTCCATTGGATTGGGTCAAACATCTATGCCTTTAATGTCTCCTCAACCTCCCCCAATACATTCTACATTACTCTTTCTTGTTTTCCTTCATGTACAATTAACCAACAAGGCAAGAATGGTTTTTTTTTAATTTCGATATTTTGTTCCCATAGACTTACATGGGACTTCCGGTATCGGTATCGGGTATCGCCGATATTTTAGTGATATCGGCGATACCATTCCGATTCCGATACTTTAGGATATCGGAAAGTATCGCTCAACTCTACTACTGATATGTCTGTTTAAATTATTATTAACTGTTATTCAGTGGTACACTACACTCATAGAATCAGGACACGTTGTCTCATCCATATTAAGAGCATAAGACACCATTGCTGTGTATGAATTTTTCTATAAAAACGTGCTGTTATGCAGGGATCAGCCGTTCAGATTTCTATTAGTGAGGGATCTCAGTTATTTAATTAAGATGCATTATATTAACCTGATCACCTTTAACCTGTCATCAACAGGTATATTCTGCCACTTTTGCCACCTATAATGGGTGTATTTTCATCTGTTGTGAGAGATATAAGGCTCACTTGTTGATAGGGCAATTATAGGACCTTAGGGTCAGCCTACGTTGAGCGGGGGCGCCAATCTCGTGTGGGCTATCTTAGGGTGCCAACCTCCGCGGCAAGGCAGTATACAGTTTAGGGTTGCATTTCAGGGTCATTTCAGTGTGCACTTTTTAAATTATGTGTGATGTTTTGTGTGTCCCTTTTAGCATTTAATTAATAAAAGTTATATTTTATATATTTTTTTCATTCTTGGGGTTCCTATATATGATTTTCTCTTTTTTTTTTTTTTTTTAAATTTGAGTATCCCAGTATGCACTGGGATTCTCAAAGCATTATCAAAGTTAAAAAAGCAGTTAGATAGTGTGGTTAGGTAGGATAGGGAATTTGTAATTGAAGTATACAAGAAATTAGCTTAGATTATAGCACTAAATAGATAGGGCTTTAGGATTAAAATTCATTTGGACTTCAGAAAACCCTTTTAACATGTTTTTAAAGCCAACATATCTCAAGACGTATTGTTCAAGAAGTTGAATAAACAAGAATAAAGAATGTACAAGACTGACAGATGTGAATTCAAGAATCAGAACAGGAGTGGCAGGGAAATGGTTGAGTACCACTTTTGCATTTTTTTTAAATCTCCTCCCCACTAGACAACATATAACAGAAGAAAATATCTATACCACTGTAAGATGAAAATCTAGGAAATGATCTTTGTATTCTGCATTGATTTGCCCTGGTGATGTACATACAATGATATGTAAAAGTTTGAGCACCTCTGGTCAAAATTAAATATGTTCTGATGCAAAAGTTTGGGCCCACTGCATGGTTAGTACTTAATACTTAATAGTACACCCTTTTGAAAGTATCACAGCTTGTTAATGCTTCTTGTAACCAACCAAGAGTCCTGCTAATCTTGTTTGAGGGATTTTCAGCCATTTTTTTTGGAAAATTCTTCCAGTTTTGTGAAATTCGTGGGTCGTCTTGCATGCACTGCTATTTTGAGGTATAGCCACAGATTTTCAATGATGTTCATATCAGTGGACTGTTTGGATTTTGACATGTATCTAGGATCGTTATCCATTTGTAGAAGCCATCCTCTTTTCAACTTCAGCTTTTATTACAGATGGTGTTATGTTTGCATCAAGAATTTGTTGAAATTTCATGGATTCCATTCCTTCCTCTACACGTGAAATGTTCTTCATGCCTTTGGTTGCAACACAATCCCAAAGGATGATTGATTCACCTCCATGCTTAGTGGTTGTTGAGATGTTCTTTTCCTGAAATTCTGTGCTCTTTTTTTCCCCATACATGCAGTTGATCGTTGTGGCTAAAGAGCTCTATTTTAACCTCATTGGTCCAAAGGACTTGTTTCCAAATTGCATTAGGCTTGTTTAGATTTTCTTTTGCGTACTTATGACGCTGAATTTTATGATGAGGATGCAGCAGAGGCTTTCTTCTGATGGCACTTCCATCAATGCCATATTTGTGCAGGTGTTTATAGGAGATTTGCAACAACAGGCACGGGGGTCCTCTGCAGTCATGCCAGTCCATCAGCTCTCTGTGTTCATGTGACAGGGGTGCTGATGGACGGGGTTTGTGACACGCTTCCTGTAAGCTCGAGTTAAATGCTGCTGCCAGAGATTGACAGCGATATTTAACATGCTAACAGCCATGGGTGGATCACAATTCCACCCATGGCAATTAGGAGCACAAGTCAGGTGCCTTAAAAGATATGGGCTTAGCGCCGGAGCATGGCAGCCATTTCCACTGTAAAGAAGAACAAAGAGTCCTAGATCTGATGATATGGTCTTCACAGAGCCCTGATGTAAACATTATCGAGTCTGTCATGAAAAGTTGAGAAAAATTAGATCTATACAAAGCATCAAGATTTGAAGGTTTGCTTTGAATATAATTTTGCAAAATTTAGATTTTTGAATTGAATTATGGTAAGTGATTGTACAATCAGTGCTTACATGTAGCAATATTTGATATGATGGGGGCAACTTCTTTATATGATGTGTAATTATTTCTAATTTTATTACAGGTAATGTGTGAATTATAATAATTATAGTTGGGCATATTTTATAAATCCTTCTGTCTGTAGGTAAGAGGTAGATTTTAAGATTCTAGTCATATTTTTTTTGCTTGCTAATTTATATGTCTACAAAGTGAAGGTCATTGACAAAATTTTTACTCAAAATTGCTCTTTATGAATTACTGAACAACTTATTTTTCTCTGTCTCTTATTTTTATCATTTCTAAATATGCATTTTATGGAGGTAAGTGAAACATTTTTTTTGACAGACTTGCTAGAATGTGGACAAGAAATTCAATTCACATTGATTTTATTGAATGTGAATCAAATGTGCTCCAATGTCTAGTAAAATTTGTTTTAAGAAAATGCTAAAATATACCCCTCTTGCCCCTCAACTGTCTCTTCACAGCATCCCATCGCCCGATCTCCCAGCTGGCTTCGTTCCTTCTTCTGTTTTATTTTCACTATAAATGAGTGAATCGATTAGATGCTGTTAATTGACTGCAAGTCACCTAGTGGATGGGAGATAAAACTGGAGTAATGCTTTAGTTCATGCTGGACTAAAAGGGGTTAATCAGCCTTGACAGGTTGACTATGAGCAGCTAAAGAGTTGTGAGAGAAGGCTGCTCACCATATCTCCACCCCTGGGTATGATTCAGTTTGTAAAATGAGACATGTTTGACTCACATATGTCTGTGTGTATGGAGAGGTGCAGATATCCTAGAATGAGTGCCTTTGCCAAAGGACTAAGAAGCTGAACTTTAACCCTTAACCCCAAGGGTGGTTTGCACGTTAATGACCGGGCCAATTTTTACAATTCTGACCACTGTCTCTTTATGAGGTTATAACTCTGGAACACTTCAACGGATCTTCGCGATTCTGAGATTGTTTTCTCGTGGCATATTGTACTTCACGTTAGTGGTAAAATTTCTTCCATATAACTTGCGTTTATTTTTGAAAAAAACGCAAATATGGCGAAAATTTTGAAAATTTTGCAATTTTCAAACTTTGAATTTTTATTCCCTTAAAACAGAGAAATATGTCACACAAAATAGTTAAGAAATAACATTTCCCACATGTCTACTTTACATCAGCACAATTTTGGAACTAAATTTTTTTTCTCTTAGGAAATTATAAGGGTTAAAAGTTGACCAGCGATTTCTCATTTTTACAACAAAATTTACAAAGCCATTTTTTATAGGGACCACCTCATATTTGAAGTCACTTTGAGGGGTCTATATAGCAGAAAATGCCCAAAAGTGACACCATTCTAAAAACTGCACCCTCAAGGTACTCAAAACCACATTCAAGAACTTTATTAACCCTTCAGGTGCTTCACAGGAGCTGAAGCAACGTG
>JARQOD010000006.1:258997669-259277600 GCA_033576555.1 Oophaga sylvatica | reverse complement strand
CCCAATTATGCTATGCATGGTCCCTTCATCCCCAATAGTGGTATGCATGGTACACCTCACCCCCCTATCCTGGTATGCATGGTACCCCTTGTGATGTTGTTACTATATCTGTGATTGGTTTGCTGTTATCCTTGTTTCAGTTTCTGCCTAGTAACGATGATGTAATGGGGAGGAGGGGACAAGGCAGGAGCGGGAAGTCCTGGGTAAGGGGAGCAGGAGAGAGGAACGGAAAATAAAGTATGGCTGTTTAAACCTACCATCCAGCATCTCTGTGTGGCCTTCTGGAGCTCCCTGCATCTGCACAACAACACTACAACTGGCGACGAGGAAGCGTTCATCATCAGCTAAAGGTATTTCAGCTCTACAACAATGGCCTGTTTACCTGCCTTCCCTGCTTTTGATGTGCAACAGTCCCCAGCTAACCTAGCAGCATGTTGGGAGAAATGGCTGAAGCGTTTTGATATATTCCTACAAGCCATGAACATATCAGATGATACCAGGAAGAAAGCCATGCTATTACATTATGCAGGGGAACAAGTCTATGATATCTTCACTACTCTGCCTAATACAGGAGAAGACAAAGACTATGAGCTCAGTAAGGCAGCATTAAGCAAGTATTTCTCCCCACACAGAAATGCAGCATTTGAAATCTTCAAGTTTAGACAATTAAAGCAGTCAGCAACAGAAAGCATTGATGAATATCATGTCCGACTACGGCACCTTGCAGCTTACTGTGAATTTGCAGATGTCGACAAAGAGATCCAAATGCAGATTTTACAAGGCTGCATCTCCTCTAAGTTACGGAGACAAGCACTCAGAGATCCCACCATGACTTTAGCAAAACTGCTTGAAACAGCACGTGTAAATGATACCGCCGAAAAACAAGCTAAACTCATAGAGAACATTGAGTGCGAGGCGGAAGCACCATCTTGTATAGCAAAGCTGACACAGAGACCGCCTGTGCCTCGTATGCATGGGGCAACTTGCTACAACTGCGGAGGGTCGTATCCTCACCAGAATGTCTGCCCAGCAAAAGGGGGGACCTGACATAATTGTGGAAAACAAAACCATTTTGCAAAAGTGTGTAGATCCAAACCACAATCCCCTCATCCCACAGTACAACCCAGGTCACAGAAAATCCAAACGCTGCAGCTTACTGACGAGCCTCACAGTACTTATCTATTCTCAGTGACTGCAGAGGGATCTCAAACACTGCACGCACTTACCAGTCCAAGGCGACTTATCCAGATAAATGGTAGACCGGTGGAAGCCCTAGTAGACACGGGGCATCAGTAAACGTCATCAGCCGTGCAGTCTATAGCCGACTCCCGAACAGACCTGCTCTACAAAGCACTAGCCTAAAGATTTTTCCTTATGGTTCAGCATCTGCACTACCCCTGTGTGGCAAATTTCAGTCAGAACTTGCAGCTGACGGGAAGTCCATCACCGACACTGTATATGTAGTAGAGTGCTCCGCAGACACGCTTCTCAGCTGCAGGAGTGCTATATCTCTGGGTCTGGTCAACCTGGTCAATAGCGTCACAGGTCCTTCGGCCCAACACATCATGCAGAGATACCCCAATCTCTTTAAAGGTCTCGGTAAGCTAAAAGACGTTCAGATAAAATTGCATATTGACCAGTCAATACAGCCGTCTGTTCAACCTCACAGGCGCATCCCATTTCATGTCCACAAACTTGTGGAGCAAGAACTGCAAGATCTGGAAGCGTCTGATGTTGTTGAACGAGTTGAAGGCCCGACTCCTTGGGTATCGCCCATTGTTGTTGCACCAAAACCAAAGCAGCCTGGTAAAATCCGGCTATGTGTGGATATGCGGCATGCCAATTTGGCTATTCAAAGAGAAAGGCACATCACGCCCACTATCGATGACATTATCACAGACCTGAATGGTGCAAAAGTATTTTCTAAAATTGATTTAAAATCAGGTTATCATCAACTTGAGTTGCATCCAGATTCCAGGTACATTACAACTTTTAGTACCCATGTGGGCTTACGACGATTCAAGAGGTTGAACTTTGGTATCTCATCTGCGGCAGAAATATTTCAGAACGTTATCAGTCAGGTTCTATCTGGAATAGCAGGAGTTCTAAACGTCAGTGATGACATTCTTATATATGGTACAACCCAAGAGGAGCATGACAGTCACTTAGAGCAAGTGTTTCAGAGACTGCAAGCCTGCAATCTAACTGTCAATCCGTCAAAATGTGAGTTTAACCAAAAGTCATTAAGCTTCTTTGGATATATCTTTTCGGAGCAAGGAGTTTCAGCAGATCCTCAGAAAGTTTCTGCCATAAAGTCAGCTAGCCAACCTCAAAATGTGTCAGAGGTTCGCAGTTTTCTAGGACTAGTCACGTACTGTGGGCGATTTATGCCTGATCTGGCCACGGTCTCCGAACCCCTGCGACTACTCACGAAAAAAGACACTCCTTGGACATGGACGACTGAACACCAAGCAGCATTCGACTCCATGAAGTCCGGTCTGACTGGCGACACCGTCATGGCCTATTTTGACCCTCTAAAGTCCACAGAGCTGATCGTGGACGCTAGTCCGGTGGCCTGGGTGCAATTCTCACACAAGTGTCCAAAGAAGGCAACGTTTCTACCATTTCCTATGCAAGCAAAGCCTTAACAGAGACAGAACAACGCTATTCACAAACTGAAAGGGAAGCTCTTGCGGTTGTGTGGGGATGCCTTCATTTTCATCTGTACCTTATGGGACATAAATTCACAGTGATAAGTGACCACAAACCTCTCATTCCGCTTTTCAACAAACATTCTTCAAAGCCTCCCCCACGACTTGAACGCTGGTTGCTCCGCCTACAGAACTACCAGTTTCGGTTGAGATACGAGGCAGGAGCTGATAATCCGGCAGACTACTTTTCGAGACACCCAACACCACAAACTACCGAGGATGACATCCCAGCAACTATCCTTGCAGAGGAACATATCAATTTTATTGTTGCACATTCTGTGCCAAAAGCTATGACTATGGAGGAAATACAACAAACGGTGGATTCCGATCACCAACTTCAGTTAGTTATAGAGACTGTTCGATCTAAAAATTGGAGCAATTTTCTTGCTGAAGCCCGCCTCCAAACACCGGATCAAACAACCTACTTGACAGCCTTCTTTAGTGCACGACATGATCTCTCCGTGTCTGATTCAAATCTACTGTTGCGTAACAATCGGCTGGTGATACCCCAGAAACTTCAAAGCAGAGTACTGGATCTGGCCACGAGGCTTATCAAGGGGTGGTGAAAACAAATCAATTACTGAGAGAGAAAGTCTGGTTTCCAGGACTAGACAAAAAAGTAGAGGCACTCATTGAAACTTGCATACCTTGCCAAGCAACTACAATTGACCATAGACGCGCACCCTTACAAATGAAACCCCTGCCAGAGGGCCCGTGGTCTGCTGTTAGTGTTGACTTCTGTGTTTTACTGGATCACTCCTATCTGCTGGTTGTCATGGATGACTATTCGAGGTTCCCAGTCATTGAACATGTTTCGACAACCTCTGCCAGGGCTGTTATACCAAAATTAGACAAGATCTTCTCGGCATATGGCATACCGGAAACAGTGAAGTCCGACAATGGACCACCTTTTAATAGCACAGTGTTGTAAATGGACTTGAAATGAGTTCTGAGCAGAGGCTCCCTCTGGTGGTTACAAGCGGTACTGGACTGTCCAGTGAAGATTGTGAGGATTGGGAATCAGGTGTTACTGACTGGTCTTATATAAGGGAGTCGCCTTCCCATCATGGTTGCCGGTGATCAATTGTTCTGGTCTCAATCCTTGATTCCTGCTTCCTTTGTAGCCTGCTGTGTTGTGTCTGCATCTCCTGCTAACAGATAAGACATTTTCTTCTTTTTGTTTTTTGTGCTTGATTTTTGCATTTTGTCCTGCACTTCTGTGGGGGCCTTCAGGGTCCCCTCCGGGGGCTTTTGCCCTCTCAGTTTAGTTCAGCCACTGATGTTTGTACATTTGCTTTTTCCAGTTTTTTCAGTGGCTGCTGTTTTGATTTTGTTACACCAGAGAACTAATTTAGGTGGTAGAGGTCGTGTGATCTCAGGTGTTTTTGAAATTAGTAGAGTTGGTGCTTTTCAGGGTTTTTTGGGATTGCAGTAAGTGCCCTTCCTATCCTTTTCTATTTAGGTAGTTTGGGCCCCAACGTTTGCTCATACTATTTTCTGTCTGTGTCAGTATTTCTTCTTGTCTAACCGCCATTACATGTTTGGGGGCTTTCTATGTTCTTTGGGATCTGCTCCGGGGCAGATAGCTTTCCTCTTTCTATCTTTAGGTGTAGTTAGTTTCTCAGGCTGTGACGAGGCGTCTAGGACCAACGTAGGAACGCTCCACGGCTGCCTCTAGTTGTGGTGGTTAGTCAGGGTACTGCAATCTCATAGATTCCAACTGCTCTGGTGTATTGCCTTTTTTACCTGCACTCCTCAGCTACCGAAACATAACAGTATCACCGGCCTAAAAATTGAAAATTGTATGGTACTCACAGAAGGGAAAAAATATTGTAAAAGAAAAAAGGTTGTCAGAGTTGTCAGAGATATTTTTCGGTTTGTTGCATTTTTTTTTTTTTTCCCTCTGTATCTCTGGGTGCTGGGGAGGATTTTTTCTCTCAATGGAGTTTGCACAGTTATCTGGCCGTGTGGATCAGCTTGCCACTGAGGTTCAGAGTATTGCTACCTATCTTGCTAGGTTGCCTGTTGTGGAACCTAGGATTCCCATGCCAGATTTGTTTTTGGGGGATCGAGCCAAGTTTCTGAATTTCAAAAATAATTGTAAATTGTTTTTTGCCTTAAAATCTAAGTCCTCAGGGAACGCAGCGCAGCAGGTTCAAATTGTCATCTCTCTCCTGCGCGGCGATCCTCAGGATTGGGCTTTTTCCCTGACACCTGGGGATCCTGTTTTGAGTGATGTTGATGCATTTTTTCAGGTCTTGGGGTTATTGTACGATGAGCCTAATGTCACTGATCAAGCTGAAAAAGCCTTGTTGGCATTAAATCAGGGGCTTGATGACGCTGAGTTATACTGTCAGAGATTCCGTAGGTGGGCAGTCCTGACCAAATGGAATGACGACGCTTTGGCAGCCATTTTTCGGAAGGGTCTGTCAGATAATGTAAAGGATGTTATGGTGGGATTCCCTGTCCCCTCTGGTCTTAATGATTCTATGTCATTAGCGATTCAAATTGACAGACGTTTGCGTGAGCGGAGAAGTATGCGTGGTATAGTGTTGCCTTGTGAACCTGCTTCTGAATCCATGCAGTGTGATAGAGTGGTTTCTGGGGCACAGCGTAATGAGTTTCGAAAGCGCAATGGTTTATGTTTCTACTGTGGTGATGCCTCTCATGCTATTTCAGTCTGCCCTAAGCGGGGAAGACGTTTTGCACGCTCAGTTGTCTTGGGTAGTGTTCAGACTAAGTTTTTATTAACTGTTACTCTGATATGCTCTCTGTCCTCATTTTCTGCTCAGGCTTTCGTTGATTCGGGAGCAGCTATTAACCTGATGGATTTTGATTTTGCTAAACGTTGTGGTTTCCCTTGATACCCCTACAGAAGTCTATTCCCCTACTGGGGATCGATTCTACCCCTTTGGCTGAGAATAAACCTCAGTTCTCTACTCAGGTGATAATGATGGTTGAACCTGATCATCAGGAGAGCTGCAAATTTTTGGTTTTGTATAATCTGCATGACATTATCGTGCTGGGTTTCCCTTGGTTACAGTCTCATAATCCTGTTTTGGATTGGAAATCTGTGTCTGTAACCAGTTGGGGCTGCCAATGTGTTAATACCAACACTCCTGTTTTTTCTTTCCTCCCCCCAGGCTCAGGATGTTCCTGACTTTTTGATTTATTTTTCTGAAGTGTTTAGCGAAAGTAAATCTGCATCCTTGCCTCCCCATAGGAGCTATGACTGCGCTATTGAATTAGTGCCTGGTAGTAAATTCCCTAAAGGTCGCCTTTTTAACTTGTCTGTACCTGAACATGACGCTATGCGGTCTTATATCAAGGAGTCATTGGAGAAGGGTCATATCAGACCATCCTCTTCACCCTTAGGTGCCGGTTTTTTCTTTGTGGCCAAAAAGGATGGTTCATTAAGGCCGTGTATTGATTATCGTCTTTTGAACAATATTACTGTGAAATATCAATACCCTTTACCCTTGATTTCCGACCTGTTTTCCAGGGTGAAAAACGCTACTTGGTTTACCAAGCTTGACATCAGGGGGGCATATAACCTTATTCGCATTAAGCACGGGGATGAATGGAAGACGGCATTTAACACCCCTGAAGGGCATTTTGAGTACCTTGTGATGCCCTTTGGGCTCACTAATGCTCCTTCTGTCTTCCAGTCCTTCATGAATGACATTTTCAGGGATTTTGTGGATAAATTTCTGATTGTTTATTTGGATGATATCTTGATTTTTTCCAATGACTGGGACTCTCATGTGAAACATGTTCGAACTGTATTCCAGATTTTGAGAGAGAATGCTCTGTATGTGAAGGGATCAAAGTGTTTTTTGGCGTACAGAGGATCTCATTTTGGGATTCATTTTGTCCCCATCTGTTATTGAAATGGACCCGGTCAAGGTTCAGGCCATCTGTGATTGGGTCCAACCTACTTCATTAAAGGCTCTTCAAAGATTTTTGGGTTTTGCCAATTTTTATCGTAAATTTATTGGTAATTTCTCGGTTATTGTTAAACCATTAACTGATTTGACCAAAAAGGGTTCTGATGTGGTGAATTGGCCTCCTGAGGCAGTCTCTGCATTTCAGGAACTTAAGCAGAGATTCACTTCTGCTCCTGTTCTATGGCAGCCTGATGTTTCTCTGCCATTTCAGATGGAGGTTGATGCCTCTGAAATTGGGGCAGGTGCCGTTTTGTCCCAAAGAGATCCTGAGACCTCTAAAAGTAACCCTTGTGCCTTTTTCTCTCGAAAATTTTCTCCTACTGAATGTAATTATGACGTGGGTAATCGGGAGTTATTGGCCATGAAGTGGGCTTTTGAGGAGTGGAGACATTGGCTGGAGGGAGCCAAACATCAGGTGGTGGTCCTTACTGACCATAAGAATCTGGTTTATCTGGAATCTGCCAAGCGACTTAATCCTAGACAGGCCAGGTGGGCCTTGTTTTTCACACGTTTTAATTTTGTGGTTTCCTTTCTTCCTGGCACTAAGAATGTTAAGGCGGATGCCCTTTCGAGGAGTTTCCTTGCGGACTCTCCTGAGTTATCTGATCCTTCTGTTATTTTGAAAGAAGGGGTAGTTCTTTCCGCCATCTCGCCCAATTTGAGATGGCTCTGGAGGGGTGTCAGGAGGATAGGCCCGAGCGCTGCCCTGTTGGGAAATTGTTTGTCCCGGACACTGGAAAAAGAGTGTGATGTCTGAGATTCATTGTTCCGCGTTGGCCGGTCATCCCGGAATTTTTGGTACCAGAGACTTGGTTAGTCGGTCCTTTTGGTGGCCTACCTTGTCTCGTGATGTCAGGGAATTTGTGCAGTCCTGCGGGACTTGCTCTCGCTCCAAGCCTTGCTCTCGCTCTAGTGGTTTGTTGATGCCATTGCCTGTGCCCAAGAGACCATGGACCCATATCTCTATGGATTTCATTTCCGACCTCCCTGTTTCTCAGAGAATGACCGTCATCTGGGTGATTTGTGATAGGTTTTCCAAGATGATACATCTTGTGCCATTACCTAAGTTGCCTTCCTCCTCTGAATTGGTGCCTTTGTTCCTTCAGCACGTGGTTCGTTTACACGGCATTCCTGAGAACATTGTGTCTGACAGAGGAGTCCAGTTTGTTTCCAGATTTTGGAGGACCTTTGTTCTAAACTTGGTGTTCAATTGTCTTTCTCCTCGGCGTTTCATCCTCAGACCAATGGTCAAACTGAGAGAACAAACCAGACATTGGAGACTTATCTAAGATGCTTTGTGTCTGCTGATCAGGATGACTGGGTCTTTTTTTGCCTTTGGCTGAGTTTGCTCTTAATAATAGGCTAGCTCTGCCACTTTGATGTCTCCATTTTTCTGTAATTCTGGGTTTCACCCTCGATTTTCTTCGGGACAGACGGAGGCTTCTGTCTGTCGGGTGTTGACTCTGTTGTGGAGCGTATGCAGCAGATTTGGGACCAGGTAGTGGAGAGGTTGTCCCTCTCTCAGGAGAGGGCCCAGCGGTTTGCTAACCGGCATAGGACTGATGGTCCTCGGTTTAAAGTGGGGGACTTGGTCTGGTTGTCCTCAAAAAATATTCCTATGAGAGTGGCATCTCCTAAATTTAAGCCTGGGTTCATTGGACCTTATAAGATCATGGAGATTCTTAATCCTGTTTCTTTTCGTTTGCTTCTTCCAGGGACATTTAAGATCAATAACGTGTTCCACAAGTCCTTGTTGAAGAGGTTTGTTGAGCCAGTGGTTCCTACTGCTTTGCCTCCTGACCCTGTTCTGGTTGAGGTCAATATGGAGTTTGTGGTTGAGAAAATATTGAATTCTCGTTTTTCTAGACGGAAACTCCAGTATTTGGTTAAGTGGAGAGGTTATGGTCAGGAAGACAATTCTTGGGTGTTTGCTTCGGACATCCATGCTAGGAGACTCATCCGTGAGTATCATAGAACTCATCCTGACCGACCTGGTTGCTCAAGTGAGGGTTCGGTGACCCCTCCTCAAGGGGGGGGTACTGTTGTGAATGGATTTGAAATGAGTTCTGAGCAGAGGCTCCCTCTGGTGGTTACAAGCGGTACTGGACTGTCCAGTGAAGATTGTGAGGATTGGGAATCAGGTGTTACTGACTGGTCTTATATAAGGGAGTCGCCTTCCCATCAGGGTTGCCGGTGATCAATTGTTCTGGTCTCAATCCTTGATTCCTGCTTCCTTTGTAGCCTGCTGTGTCGTGTCTGCATCTCCTGCTAACAGATAAGACATTTTCTTCTTTTTGTTTTTTGTGCTTGATTTTTGCATTTTGTCCTGCACTTCTGTGGGGCCTTCAGGGTCCCCTCCGGGGCTTTTGCCCTCTCAGTTTAGTTCAGCCACTGATGTTTGTACATTTGCTTTTTCCAGTTTTTTCAGTGGCTGCTGTTTTGATTTTGTTACACCAGAGAACTAATTTAGGTGGTAGAGGTCGTGTGATCTCAGGTGTTTTTGAAATTAGTAGAGTTGGTGCTTTTCAGGGTTTTTTGGGATTGCAGTAAGTGCCCTTCCTATCCTTTTCTATTTAGGTAGTTTGGGCCCCAACGTTTGCTCATACTATTTTCTGTCTGTGTCAGTATTTCTTCTTGTCTAACCGCCATTACATGTTTGGGGGCTTTCTATGTTCTTTGGGGATCTGCTCCGGGGCAGATAGCTTTCCTCTTTCTATCTTTAGGTGTAGTTAGTTTCTCAGGCTGTGACGAGGCGTCTAGGACCAACGTAGGAACGCTCCACGGCTGCCTCTAGTTGTGGTGGTTAGTCAGGGTACTGCAATCTCATAGATTCCAACTGCTCTGGTTATTGCCTTTTTTACCTGCACTCCTCAGCTACCGAAACATAACAGCACAGACTTTCGATCATTCGCAACCTATCTTGGTTTGACTCACAGGAAAATAACTCCTTACTGGCCTCAGGCCAATGGTGAAGTGGAACAGTTCATGCAATCAATCAACAAAACTTTGAGGATCGCTACCATGGAGCACAAGGATTTACAGCAAGAGTTACACAGATTTCTTAGACAGTACAGAGCTACACCCCATTCTACTACTGGGATACCACCTGCCACTGCGCTGTTCAACAGGCCCATGCGTGTCTAACTCCCGAGCGTTCCGCTGAGCCCTGTTCAAACCCCAATTGCTACTAAGGATGCCATATCCAAACAGAAGATGAAGAGGTATGCAGATAAGAGCAGTCATCGTTGCAAGCCACCGGAAGTATTGGTGGGAGATGGTCCTAGTAAAGGCTAAGACTAGAGACAAGTTTGCATCACAATACTATCCTGAACCCTTTCAGGTCACACAAGTCAAAGGCACCATGGTTACTGCTCAAGATCACGGTCGCCGGGTCACAAGGAACGTGTCCCATTTTAAAAAACTTTGCGACTATGTCCCAGAAACAGACGAGGCAGATAGAGATGACGTCCTGCCGGATCCCCAGAGCTCAGCAGTTCCAAGGGAGGATACCTCAGGGGACTCAGAAAGTTCATCTGGGACTGTGATGTCTCACCGCTATCCAGCGAGGGCAAATCGTAGACCGCCAGCCCACCTCTTGGACTATGTTCTGCAGTAAAAAGAAAAAAAAAAAAAAAAAAACCTTCGTACTAATGTGAACTTTTGGACCGTTATCCAGTTCTAATGTTGTTTTGTTTGGTGAGAAGAGGAGAGATGTGATGTTGTTACTATATCTGTGATTGGTTTGCTGTTATCCTTGTTTCAGTTTCTACCTAGTAACGATGATGTAATGGGGAGGAGGGGACAAGGCAGGAGCGGGAAGTCCTGGGTAAGGGGAGCAGGAGAGAGGAACGGAAAATAAAGTATGGCTGTTTAAACCTACCATCCAGCATCTCTGTGTGGCCTTCTGGAGCTCCCTGCATCTGCACAACAACACTACACCCCTCATCCCCCAATCCTGGTATGCATGGTCCCCTCACCCCCTATCCTGGTATGCATGGTACTCTCACCACCCATCCTGGTATGCATGGTCCCCTCACACCCTATCCTGGTATGCATGGTCCCCTCACCCCCAATCCTGGAATGCATGGTCCCCTCACCCCGAAATCCTGATATGCCTGGTCCCCTCACCACCAATCATGATATGCATGGTCCCCTCACCCCCAATCCTAATATGCATGGTCCTCTCACCCAGCAATCCTGGAATGCATGGTCCCCTCAGCCTCCCAATCCTGGTGTGCATGGTCCCCTCACCCCCAATCCTGGTATGCATGGTCCCCTCACCCCCCAAAACTGGTATGCATGGTCCTCTCACCCATCATCCTGGTATGCATGGTACCCCTCACCCCCAATCCTGGTATGCATGGTCCCCTCATCCCCTATCCTGGTATACATGGTCCTCTCATCCCCCTTTCCTGGTATGCATGGTCCCCTCACCCCCAATCCTGGCATGCATGGTCCCCTCACCCCCCAATCCTGGTATGCATGGTCCTCTCACCCTCTTATCCTGGTATGCATGGTCCCCTCACCCCCAATCCTGATATGTATGGTCCCCTCCCCCCCAATCCTGATATGCATGGTTCCCTCACCCCCAATCCTGGAATGCATGGTCCCCTCACCCCCAATCCTGGTATGCATGGTTCCCTCACCCCCCATCCTGGTATGCATGGTCCCCTCACCCCCCAATCCAGGAATGCATGGTCCCTTCACCCCCCAATCCTGGAATGCATGGTCCCCTCAGCCCCCCAATCCTGATATGCATGCTAACACTCACCCCCCTATCCTGGTATGCATGCTACCTCTCACCCCCATCCTGATATGTATGGCCCCCCTCACCCCTACTAAACTGCACACATACAAAAAAAAACATTTATACTCACCTTTCTTCTTTGTGCTCCAGTGCTGTCCTGTTCTGCCGGAGGCTGGTGGAGGAGTGTGTGGCCAGAGTACGCTCATGCCCATATTGCGCTGTCCGGCGCCATATTGCTGAAGACACACTGCAAATGTGTCTTCAGTAAAATGGCGCCGATAGCGCTATGCGCATGTGTGATTCCGACGCGCACTCCTGCCACGGTCCCTGGCAAGTGAAGCGCCGCGGCAACGCTCCTCCTGGTCAGGTAAGTATGAATGTATGGCGCCGGAGATCTTGGTATGCATTCAGTGTCTATGCGTACCGCAATCTCCGGCGCCATACACAATCCTCACAGCTGGATGCCGTCTTCTGTCTGGAGCCAGACTGCGCAGGCGCGTCGCGCTTGCACAGTCTATAAAAGCTTCAGACAGAGTGACGCTCTTAGCGTTATATTATAGATGTGTACAGTATGTTTTGCGAAATCTGGTGACAGATCAGCTTTAACATGATTTACATGAATATCTAATCGTTTTTGACTTTGCAATTTTTTTAAGCATTTTACAATTATTTTCTCCCAAGTAAGTTAATTTCATTACAATTTCAGTTTTTAACTAATGTGACTGCTTTGAAAATCTTCCACTATTAGTATTGTCATAATTTTAGTAGCAATAATATAGGTCGATCGTCAGACCAACATTATTTCTAATTAGTACAAAAAAATCCTGGAAACACCCTTTCAAGCCAGTGGGAGATTTCATATGATGAGCTTCTGATCTTTAGGACTGCAGATAAGTATTTAACCCTAAGGGCACTTTTTAGACCTGAACAATGTAAATTGACCATGCTGTGCTTTGTGTAATTGTGCAATTCATATTAAACTGCAGAACTACTGTCTAGTTATAAAACAGAATTAACTTGGTTAACAAACAAGGCATTTTAGATGACAACAAAATGTAGATTGCGTGCCATAGGATATGACATTATGAATTATTATCATTGCTATTTAATCATGATATTTAAAATATATATTAATTTACAAATATAAATAATTAAAATATATATATAATTATATATATATATATATATATATAATAAATATTATATATATATATAAATATATATATATATATGTAAAATAACATGTCATTTAGATAAATGTAAGATCAGGACTGACCTATAATCCTATAACCTAAATTAATATCTTGCTTTTCATCCTCCAATTTTCAGTAGCATGCTCTGATTATTCTGGCCGGCCACAGTCATACTTTGAGTGTTATAGCAGAGAACACATGCTGTGCTGTGTGGGAGAATAAAAGGTGGCTGACCTTATACTACGCCCTAGCAATTCATATAGAAATCAAACGGTGACAGCTGCCTAGAAAAAAAAAAGTCACATTGAAAAACTGTAATGTAAAAGGCTGCTGGAGTGTTTCCACAATTCTACTACCCCGCTCACATTTATTTGGATTCTGTCACATTGGTGGATGATGCTATTTTTTTTGTATCAGCAAATGAAGTAAAAAATATAAAAGATGCCACTTTTAATTATAACATATTTAAAATTCAATTGCTAGAAAATAAATATCTTCATCTTTAAATTGCATCAATATAATTTCCACGGACGGAAATGTGAAATTTTATGGTGCATTAGTCTTAATTTTGTTTTTCTCCGCAGACTAATTTGGGTAGATTTTATATTTAATAGGTACGAGTCCCAATCAGTAGGTGGTTACAGTAGATTGAATCTGCCAAGTGCTGTCAGCATGGTAACTAATATTATCTCGCTGAATTTTCGAGCTTCGATTTTATTCCAGCAGGCACAGCTAGAGACAAAAAAGCCGGAGGGCATATTAGCTTCTGCCAATATAGGTGCCACCACCCAACGTAGCTGATGGGTTAGAGTAGAGCGATGGAGAATGAGATGGCATCACAAGTCCCTGCAGAGTTTTGATTCATTGGTGTTCTTGTGTTTTGATGGTGTGTGTGTGCATGCATCTGCGCCTCGTGCTCAATGTATGCAGCTTGCTGCACAGTGGGAGCACAGACATACAAGTCAGCCCGTGTAACAGATGCAAGGTTCCCATGCTCTCGTCCACTTGGGACCAGACACTGTAAAGCAGATATAAATCACATGAAACTTGCTGTCATTTCTCGACTTTGCTTTCGAGTCATCAGACGCCGCCGTCTGAAAGGCTGGAGTTGTGGTAGTTTTTAAATGGAGACTGGCATCAGCAGCACTGGCTAATTTTTAGCTAATACCTTAGCGACTTCAGCGTTCGCATCTGGCCGGTGTGTTCATGCTGGGTATGATTATAATATGCTGCTGCTTTTTCCCAAGCAGGAAGCTGGGGCACTGCTACTGACAGACTAAACAGAGGCTTGTTCCAAACACAACAGCACATTACAGCCAGCGAAGGGTCTGCGGTGCGGGACTTCTCCCAAGGCATAAAGAAAAAAAAATGTGTTAACTGTGCTAACAGTGCCAAGTAATATGCTTCGTTAAAAATTTAATCACCTGCAAGTGCAAAACAAGTGCAAAACAATCATGTTGTAATTAGCACAGCAATTAACACCTCCCTTTTTTGATAGCACATGCATCCTTGGAAGTGCATGATTGCAAGTGTTTATGCTTCTGACAGCCAGACTTTCGTATAGAGAGACGGAGAAATGGCTTGAATAGATTTTGGGGGGCTTTGAAGGAAATTACGGATGCCACATGAACAAGTCTAAAATGAAAATCATTAGCAAAATACATTATAATATATAGCAAGATAAAGACATGATAGTATAGAGCTAGATATCGCAGCAGTAAGTTTTATTTAAATCTCTGATCGGATGAGCAAATATGTGAAATATTTGGTTGAGTCTTTCCCCTGTCAAATGTCAAGTCGCATTAACAATACAAAGAGAAGTATCTGAACATAATCTGAATGATCTGAAATGTCACGCAACCGCGCTGAACTGAACATTGTGGACACTAAAGGTTCCCAGAACTTTCAATAGTATTTGACTGCTCTTCTTCAAGATCTCATTTTTTTTTGTTTAACCCCTTCATGTACATAAACTTCAAAATCAAATTGTTATATTTTTTAATTAGCTTATAGAAATCTCTGTATTTAGTAAATGTGACCCATCACAAAATAATAGATGTAAATGCTGATTATGCGATTAACTGGGATGAAGGTTGGGCAGCACGGTGGTTCAGTGGTTAGCACTGTTGCTTTGCAGCGCTGGGGTTCCAATCCCACTAAGGACAACATCTGCAAGGAGCTTGTATGTTCTCTCTGTGTTTGTGTGGGTTTCCTCCATGTTCTTCAGTTTCCTACCACACTCCAAAGACATAGTGATAGAGAAGCGAGATTGTGAGCCCCAATGGGGACAATGATGATAATATATGTAAAGTGCTGCAGAATATGATGGCATTATATAAGCAAAGCATAATAAATAATAATAATAATAGAATGTAGAGTAGTAAATGTCAAGCTACTACTTGTTTAGATATTTATAAACATGTACACATATATTGTTCATGGATATTTTGATCTTTTGTTGCAGTTTTTGTTCTTAAAACAACTAGGTCTCTACACCCAGTAAAACCTGGTGTGACAAAGCCACTGGCAAAATACTGGTGGGGAGATATGTATCACTACGGTTGTTAGCTTCAATGATATGAACCTAGGAAAACGCTCCAGCACACTAAGTGCTGAAGAGGTTAATCGGCCATGTTTAGGACTAAGTTGAGTGAACAGTTGTACAGTGGATGGTGTCCAGAGGATAAATACACAACCTTCTTGCTTATTCAGTGTTGGGTTCATCTGGAAGTTAAAGCTCCAGAGCTGTGTTTTCATGATAAGGAAAGCTGAACTTTTTTCCTGTTTTTTCCTGAGCGGGTGGATCCCCACAGCAACGCGGACTGTGCCATGTGTTATGTTTTAGTTTCCCCATTAGACCAGAAAGGCCATGTTTGATTTGCTAACGCTGCACTGATTTATGCAGTACCTTTAATAAACTAGTGGAAGATTTAAAGAGACTACCTGTGTCTACCTCTATGTGCAGCCGAGTCAGCCAATCTACCACAATTGGTGTTAGAAGTACGGGCAAGATCCATAGAAAGCAATTGTGATGGCTGTGACAAACTACATGTCCAGGGTAAAGGTGGCTATAGGAATGGAACAGCGATCAGATAAATGGAGAAGCTGATCAAGCACCTGGTCCACAGCCAGCAGCACAACCAGCAGCTCCAGCAGCAGCAATCCCAACATGAGATGACTAAACCCCTGATGCAGCAGATCCAATGCAGCAACGGCAGATGGAACTCCTGGAGGGGATGTTGGCAGCAGAGAAATCACCCCTTACCCAAGTTCAGGTGATGTCTCATACATCCGAAAGGCGGTAAAATGAGCCATGCAAAAAATTACCCCAAATGATTTTGAGGCATTTTTGACTGTTTCAAAGGTTAGAAGGGTGAGAGAAGCTGCCACCGGAGCATTGGATGGAGGTACTGGCCCCCTATCTAACTGTGGAGCCCCAAAAGGCTTATTATGACCTGGCCTTACAGGATGCCCAGGAATATGCCAAGTTAAAAACTGAGATATTTGTTCGACCTACTACAGTACATCTGGTACAGAAGTGTTTGCAGCCGGAGTCCTCTACCTCAGTCCGGACATTCAATCAAGTTGTTAGGGACAGAATCATTCATTCCCTTCATAGCATCGTTGCTCAGGGAGACGCCAGGAATGCGGACATCCTGGTTGGCCTAGTGGAAAGGTACCAGATGGTAAAGAAGTCCTTATGGAAACCAAGTGGTGTTGCATTCCTGTACTGGGGTACCCAGAAAGAGATTGACTCTCTAAAGAAGGGTAATAGAGCAACAACTGGGGGGAATCCGTTGTCCCTAGGGCCACTGATGAGTTGCCAAAGGCTGCTGCTAAGGACTTAATGGACTTTTGGACTCGGGAGTTTGGTGACCCTGGTAAGGGCCACACTCCCCAACCAGTTAATCCCCTGAAAAATTGAGGGTATCCGCTGTATTCACAGGTATGCCAAGAACTACCCCATTGCTAGAGTGTCTATAAAAACTAACTGTGGCACTGAGTCCCATGAGGTCAGAGTAGTTAAATACCTGCTACACCCAGTAATAATAGGGTGGGACTTTAGCTTGTTCTGGGACTTATGGTGAAAGGCAGAGACACCAAGTTACTCAGAGGAGCCGATTTAACCATAAATAATCCCCATTGCAGTCGGAAGCGGATTAGTTCCCCTGTGTGTCCTTGCTGGAGACGAGGACGAGACGGTGACCTGTGAGGCCAAGATTCCTTAGTTGGCGGTTTCTGGGGGAATTTTGAGACTGCTCAAATGGATGACCTTAACTTACAAGAGGCATGGTACAATCTTACTGTGATCAATGGGGTTGCCCAAGAGTCGGGAGCCGACACAAGGTTAACATATTTCGCAGTAAATGAGGATCTGCTATATTGGGTCACTAAACTGAGAGGGGAATTATTAGAGCAGCTGTTATTACCGGAACCCTATAGGCATAGGGTACTGGGTAGTAGACCTGGCCAATTCTCATGTCTTGGGTTGAAATCTGGGCATAGAAAAACCCCAGGAGTGGGTATTTCAAAAGTTCTACTGGCCCGGGTGTCACCAAGAGATTATTATTTATTGCTGGTCCTGTCCTACCTGTCAACTAACTGCTCCTGTCTCCAATTTCCAAAGTCCTCTGGTGCCATTACCCTTCATAGAGGTCCCATTTGACTGAATGGTCAGGGCCCTTAGTTAAGTCTACCAGAGAGCACCAATATGTCCTTGTGGTAGTGTTGAGCATTCCGATACTGCAAATATCGGGTATCGGCCAATATTTGCTGTATCGGAATTCAGATTCTGAGTTCCGATATTTTTGTCATATCAGATACCGGAATCGCAGTTTTCCGACAAAGTCTATAGGAGTTCCTGTGTCACAGAACGAAGTACGCTAATTATGCAAATTGTCTCTTCAGAGAGGAAGAGAGCTAGAACTCTAGTGCCACCTTTTGGAAGGTAGCAATCCTACAAGTCAATGTCGACCCTTTAACGAGCCTTATCACATGACCTAGGGTAATAGCCAAACCAGAATCTCAATTTGCAGACACTGTTTCGGGGTTCAGCCCCTCGTCAGTGCAAAGCGGAGATCTGGTTTGGCTGTGTGAGAGGCGTCAGACCATTGTCCAAGAAATATCGTCTGAAATTGTCTGAAGAGACAATTTGCATAATTAGCATATTTCCCAGAGGAGCATTGCGGCTTTAAGTCTCCTCATCTCGGCATGCTTAGCATGTTGATCTCCGCAAGGAGTGACGATATTTCTTGGACAAAGAACGAAGTACGTGACACAGGAACTTCCCGAAACTGTCACTGTCAGTGTCGGTCGGGTCTGTCAGGTGTCAGGACTCAGCAGAGTCAGCACTTACCTGGCAGAAGATACCCTTCCCCGGTGGTCACGTCCTCCTGGATGGCCGCCTTTACCCTGTCCCTTGCGGTCACGTGTAGAATCTTGCAATAACTGCAGTGACTGCCGGGTACAGGGTAATCTCGGCCAGCTGTACTCTCGCGACAGATGGCCGTAAACCAGTCCGGATGACGTCACCGCTGGGGAAGCAGCTCTGGTAAGCAGCTCTACTCTATGTGGATGTCAGGCTCAGCCTGTCATCCAGATGTAGCAGAGCTGGACTCGTCGTGGGACACTCGTGATTTTGGACTGCGTCGGACAGGGAGTATTTGTGTTGGTTTGTTATTTTTGTTTTTTTACAGGAGAACGATGGCGTCGCAGGATGAGCGTGTAATAAAAATAATGAAAACTGTGTGGTGTTTTATTTCATTAAAAGACTTTTTTCTGGCTGTGTCTTTTTTTAAAAATTTTCAAACTATGATTAATAATGGATCGGTGTCTTATTGACGCCTCTCCATTATTAACGGGGCTTATTGTCACCAATCAATCAAAGGTGACATTAACCCCTTATTACCCCACTTGCCACCGCTACAGGGCAAGTGGGAAGAGCCGGGTAAAGTGCCACAATTGGCGCATCTTTGGATGCGCCATTTGTGGGACTGCTACCGCCTGGTATTTTTAGGCTGTTGAGGGCCAAAATCCATGGGCCTTGACAGTCTTTTAATACCATGAAAGAAAACCGTGAGCACAACCTGAATGAAACTGGTGCTTTAAAGTCTAGGTTCCCACACCAGGTACTAATAATGAAAAAAGGCTTAAGCACTCAACTTCAAAGGTTTATTAGTAGTATCTCCAAACGTTTCGGTCAGAAAAGACCTTCATCAGTGACTACTGTAATCATAATATAAACGCATAAGAATATGTACAAACAAAATAAGAAACATTGCGATAAATAAAGTATATACAAAAAAGTGAGACACGGGTCACAGGACGGACAATAGAAAAAACGGTGGGTCAGCTCTGAGTATACCAAGACAGTCAAAATAGTATCCAAGAAGAATGAATGGGTAATAGTGCCATACCTTATTTTTATATAGAAGATTGTCTCCTAAAAAGGGGAGAGGTGCGTGCCCCAAGGAAAGTGTGCTGCCTGGATAAGAGTATAACATGGTGAGCATATTATGCCACAGCTGTGAGTCTAATGTGACTAATCAAGTAGTACTTACTTAAAGACAAACGTAGCTTATAAGAATGCTGAGGAGATTGAAGAAAATGAGCAAATTTGAGTAAATAAGGAATATCTTGTGCTCCTAAACAAATGGTATCCGGTCAATATATATATATATATATATATATATATATATATATATTACCTCAGTAGAAATATCCAGTGACTAAGCTTGCGGTATCCACCGCTATGTAGACTGGAGCTGTCATTAGCAAAAAACAAAATCAGGGGCATAAAAACCATTGTAGGTAAGAGTTATCAAAAGAAATCCCTTGTAGTGTCAAAACCGCTATATTACCTCTGCCAGGACGCTGTCTGAGCCTGCTGATTTGATTTCCATGAGTATGTGGGGCGGAAGTGAGGTAATGGCTCAGAGGGTTCCTTTATATGGAGCAGAGGTGGGACTAAGAGCACTGCTGTCAGTCAAGAAGCACAACCAGGAAGTGACTGAGCAGAGATGGGCAACATAAAAAAAAAAAAAAAAAAAAAAAGGCTTTGGATCGCTTATATGTATAGCGCTACTATATACAGCGCTGTGTTGCCATGGTAACTCTGAGGCACTAAATAGTGAAGGCAGGGAGGGAGAAGGGGAAGAAAACAGGAGAAAATGATTAGAGAAGTGCTCAGAAGCCATTTATTTTATAGACAAAGGCAAAGAAACATACATAGTGAAGTGAATCATAATTTTGCCGTGAAGTATAATGGTCACAGTGAGACTCCCAGAAATGAGTGACGTGGTGACTTGTGATAAGTGGTCCAACCATTCTAATATAGACGACTCAGTTTCATTCAGGTTGTGCTCACGGTTTTCTTTCATAGTATTTTCCCATACGTGATTGCACACCTGGGGTCATGTCCACCAACACTTTCTCGTATAACGCAGAGGAAGCCGCGAGTATCCTCGCTCAGTCTAAATTATCCAGCGATTTCTTACAAATCCCATCACACGAAGTTCGTGGCAGGGATTGGGAAAGGGAACTTCGGTCACTTACTAATACGGAGCTCCATTGTGCTACCCTATCAGAATACTTACGCGTCCAACGCATTCCACGAGGCCTCCGGGATCCTTTGCGACCTACACTATTCAGGGATTCACCAGAGTTCTGCACTAAATTCGAGCACATCTTAAACAAATGCTCCCTTGATATAATAACACTGACAGTTGAATTTCTACAGAGAGCTATTATTTCCAGTTCTGAACATGTAAAAACGATTGAATCCCAACTGGCAGCAACAAGTACTCCAGAGGAACTCGGTATACTTAAATCAGAGATACAGGAACGCATCAATCAACATAAACGCGACATTGAGACGAGGAAACGTAATAAATTTGCCAGAGACGCAGAGGACTACCGCTCAAATCAAGTTTACAGATGGCATACCAACATCAAGCGCAGCGGTCCGAATTTTGGCCAACATACATCCACCGACTACTCAACCTCTGGATCAGACCAGGAACATGGTCCTACGTCGTCCACCATATCTCTTCCTTTTTTAGGACAACGTCGGGGAAGGGACTACAGAAGAAGACCAGAAGGGGACAGAAGAAGAGAACAGGAACAAGGTCGGATCACCCGCTCGAAGGTACGGACAATCTGGTAATAAACATATCCTCCAGAACTCTTAACCAGATTGAACACAGGGTATTACAGAAAGGTCTCTCTTTCTGTCCATCCTACCACTGTCGGACGTTTGATCTTGATATGGATTTACAAAAATTCTTTCGTCGTATCAGACTCAAAGCATATTATGCTTCTAGACCTGATACTTCTGAGCCACCAACAACATCTAATCCTAAACTTTTATCTGCGCTTAGCTTAGGCTTACGCAGTAAAAGTTTCTTTCGTCCACCTCAGAATTCACATGCTGTTGAAACGTTTATTAATTTTGTGTATAACTCTTTTCAATCTTTACGCTGTGATATTGATAAAGGTAAACTGTTTTATCCATCGAATTTCACTGTTGAGGAACGCACGGCTTTTAAATGTTTACAGTATGATGATTCTATTATACTGAAGCCAGCCGACAAGGGAGGTGCCCTAGTTGTAATGGACAAATCCATGTACCTTGAAGAGGTTCAACGCCAACTAGATGACAGATCCATCTACCAGCCTCTTTCTAAAAACCCAACACCTAATATTGGCCAGAGGATCAGGACGATTCTCCAAAAATACTCTAATCTGGGAGTATTAGATCCTAAAACTTGCGAATTCCTCACTAATACGAATCCCCGCACGCCAGTATTCTACACTCTCCCGAAAGTCCACAAAAATCTTGAAAAACCCCCAGGGAGGCCAATTGTAGCATCTACTAATTCTATCTTGTCTCCTCTAGCAATATTCTTGGAGAAAATTCTTACTCCCCACATTAAGCAAACAAGGTCTTACATCTTGGACACAGGAGCATTTCTTAAACTAATCAAGGAACTCCAATTGATTCCCCCAAATTCGTTACTTGTTACACTGGACGTAAAAGACCTGTATACCTCTATCCCTCATAACGAGGGCATTCAGTCAGTAACTCGGCTGTTATCATCTACCACTATGGATAGTGACCAGGTTGACTTGTGTGTTGACTTATTGAAAATTATTCTTACTTCCAATTTCTTCCTCTTCCAGGATGATTTTTACCTCCAAACGCGTGGGACCGCTATGGGGTCTAACGCAGCACCTCCATATGCAAATGCATACATGGCAGACTTTGAGGAGAGCATCATATATCTACATCCTTTATTCCGCGACCATGTCATTACATGGAAGCGCTATATTGATGATGTCTTCTGTATCTGGTCAGGCCCAGTAGAACACTTACAGAGATTTTTTGAACTGCTAAACTCATCCTGGCCAGGGATACAATTCACCATGAATCATGATTTCTGGCGTATCAACTTTCTTGACACCTTGGTCATGAAAGACCCTGAAGGTAAACTCTCAACTGATCTTTTCATTAAGGACACAGATAAAAACAGTTTACTACATTACCAGAGTCTCCACCCACCTGCTACTAAAAAAGTCATTCCCAAATCTCAGTTTCAGAGGGTGAAATGTATCGTCTCTGATGAGGCTGTACAACGCCAACGCCTCTCAGAAATGACACACAAATTTAAGGCCAGAGGGTATCCTGTCTCTATCCTTGAAAAATCTATGGAATCTGACACAAGACCAATCAAGAAATTTTTTTTTTTTTTTTTTATGTTGCCCATCTCTGCTCAGTCACTTCCTGGTTGTGCTTCTTGACTGACAGCAGTGCTCTTAGTCCCACCTCTGCTCCATATAGAGGAACCCTCTGAGCCATTACCTCACTTCCGCCCCACATACTCATGGAAATCAAATCAGCAGGCTCAGACAGCGTCCTGGCAGAGGTAATATAGCGGTTTTGACACTACAAGGGATTTCTTTTGATAACTCTTACCTACAATGGTTTTTATGCCCCTGATTTTTTATGCCCCTGATTTTGTTTTTTGCTAATGACAGCTCCAGTCTACATAGCGGTGGATACCGCAAGCTTAGTCACTGGATATTTCTACTGAGGTAATATATATATATATATATATATTGACCGGATACCATTTGTTTAGGAGCACAAGATATTCCTTATTTACTCAAATTTGCTCATTTTCTTCAATCTCCTCAGCATTCTTATAAGCTACGTTTGTCTTTAAGTAAGTACTACTTGATTAGTCACATTGAGGGTATGCCACACTGAACAATATCGCTAACGGGATCGCTAAAAAACGTCACTATTTAGCGATCCCGTTAGCGATGTTGTTCAGTGCGGCAGCTGCCAGCGACGAGCTTCCTGCTGTGATCTCGCTCGTCGCTGGAATCGTTCCGGACCCTATTTTCTCGTCGGCGCTCCCGCTGGGTAAGTATATATCGCTAGTGTGGCACCTTTTCTTAGCGATTTAGCGGTACTTTTGTACCGCTAAAGTCGTTAAGAAGATCGCTAACGGCGATAGCGTCGTTAACTATATCGCTAAATGTGGCCGCACTAGCGATATAGAAACAATCCCGCTAGCGATCGCATTAGTATGCGTCGTTATCGTGATCGCTAGCGGGATTGTTTAGTGTGGCAGTACCTTTAGACTCACAGCTGTGGCATAATATGCTCACCATGTTATACTCTTATCCAGGCAGCACACTTTCCTTGGGGCACGCACCTCTCCCCTTTTTAGGAGACAATCTTCTATATAAAAATAAGGTATGGCACTATTACCCATTCATTCTTCTTGGATACTATTTTGACTGTCTTGGTATACTCAGAGCTGACCCACCGTTTTTTCTATTGTCCGTCCTGTGACCCGTGTCTCACTTTTTTGTATATACTTTATTTATCGCAATGTTTCTTATTTTGTTTGTACATATTCTTATGCGTTTATATTATGATTACAGTAGTCACTGATGAAGGTCTTTTCTGACCGAAACGTTTGGAGATACTACTAATAAACCTTTGAAGTTGAGTGCTTAAGCCTTTTTTCATTATTAGTCTTTTAATACCAGGCTGCAGCAGTCTGCATTTTACTTGGCTGGTTAACAAAAATAGGGGGATCCCCACGCATTTTTTTTTTTCGAGGGGATCCCCTATTTTTGTTAACCAGCCAAGCTAAGCAGACTGCTGTGGCCTGGTATTATCAGGCTTGCAAGGTCCATGGATATTGGCTCCTTAACAGCCTGAAAAACCAGGCCTCAGTAGTCTGCTTTATCAGGCTGGTTAACAAAAATAGGGGGGACCCCACGCCATTTTTTTTTTCGAGAAGATCCCCTATTTTTGTTAATCAGTTCACTTCAGGTCAGCCGGGATTCCCTCTGATGCTGTGGGTGTCCCTGGCTGACCTGAAGTGAAAGTGGGAAGCAATCAATTATGCTAACCACTTTCTCTCCTGTCAGCCAGGAGAGGAGATGATTCAGTCGGGGGTTTACTGTGAGACTGTCAGCATTAGCTGCGGTCTCTGCAGTAAACATTAACCTTTTCAGAAGGATTACATCGAGGGACCTGACTGAACATCGGATAGGTAAGAATAATGTTGCTTTATTATTTTATTTTTATTACAGGTGAACAAGGGCTTCGCAAGGAATGGCAGTAAAATAAAATATGGTCAAAAACTGTGTGTTTATTTCATTAAAATGATTTTTAATGTGTCCGTGTTTTATTTTTATTTCATACAATAGGATTAATAATTGATAGTTGTCTAATTGACAGCTCTCAATTATTAACCTGGCTTAAACTCACCTTTCAATAGCAAGGTGGCTTTAACCCCTTATTAACCCATTCGCCACCGCTACAGGGCAATGGGAATAGACTGGCAAAGTGCCAGAAAGGGCGAATCTAATTATAGATTTGCCTTTTCTGGGGTGTCTGGGGGCAGATGTTAGTAGCCAGGGGGGGGCCAAAAATAATGGTCCCTCTCTGGGCTATTGTTATCTGCCCCCACTCGCTGGCTTTGTCTGTCTGGTTGAGAAAATAGGGCGGGAGCTCACGCATTTTTTTTCAACAATTTTACATCTCATATATATATATATACATGTGATTGAATTTGTAACACACATATATATATATATATTTATATTTATAGTTCATACACTTCTACATAGTATAATAGCCGCTAATTCAATTGCCGGCTTTTGTGAAATCACAGAAGCCGACATGAAATGATACATTGTTTCCACACAGTTAACCATGTAATTTCATGTAGTTTGATATATTGTTTTCACTAACATTTACATGAGTGTATGTGTGCAAAATTTGACACATGTAGGGGTTAATTAAAGGTGTAAATTCGTAGCAAAAAAATTTGTTTTTTTCACAACGAATTTACACCTTTAATTAACCCCTACATGTGTCAAATTTTGCACACATACACTCATGTAATTGTTTGTGAAAACCATATATCAAACTACATGAAAAGACATGGTTAACTCTATGTAAACCATGTGTCATTTCATGTCGGGTGGTTCTGTATTTTCACAAAAGCCGGCAATACCCGGCAATTGAATCAGAGGCTATTTTACTATGTAGAAGTGTATGAACTATAAATATATGTATATATATATATATATATATATATATCACAATGACGTATATATATATATATATATATATATATATATGTATTCTATGTGTGTATATCTAGTGTTTACAAGGAAAGAAAGAGGTTTTTTTAGTTCCGATATTTCTGTCCCATTGACTTGCATTGAGTTTCCGGTATCGGATCGGCGATACCCAATACTTTTTGAGTATCGGGCTGATCCAATCCGATCCGATATTTTAGGATATCAGGCAGTATCGCTCAACACTACCTGGTGGTCATGGACTATGCAACACTGTGCCCGGAGGCGGTAACACTAAGAAACTACTCCGCTCAGAACATAGCCCAAAAGTTAGTTCATATTTTCTCCAGAACAGACCTGCCAAAGGATATCCTGATGGACCAAGGAACGCCATTTATGCCTAAGGTAAAGAGAGAGATATGTCAAATTCAAATTCAAATTCAAAGAAGCTTTATTGGCAGGACTAAATACACATTAGTTTTGTAAGTCTCTCCAGATTACATAACTCAGGATATCTGTGTACCATCCGCAGATGGACGGCCCAGTGAAGAGGTTCAATAAGTACTTGAAGTTCATGATTAAAATGGTGGTGGAAAAGGATGGCTGAGACTGGGATTGCCTACTCCCTTCTCTATTAGGGAAGTTCCACAGACCACACGGTTCAAGTTGTTATACAGACTGCACCCTTGGGGACTTCTGGATATTGTGAAAGAAACCTTGGAAACAGGGGTTACACCACACTAAAGTATCATTGAGCATGTGGCCCAGATGCAGGACAGGATTGCAAGGGTGTCGCTGATCGTGAAGGAGAGATTCCTTCAAGCACATGCGTTCCAGGCAAGGGTATATAATTGATCGCTGAGGATGAGACAGTTTAGCCCTGGAGACTGAGTGTTGGCATTTATCCACACGGTTGAAGGTAAATTTCTGGCCAAGCCACAGGGTCCATATGAGGTGTCTGAAAAGCTGAATGACATCAACTACAAGGTCCACCAAGGGAAAAGAAAGCTTTACCAAGTGTACCACATCAACCTGCTTAAACCATGGTGAGAAAGGCAACCGGTGGAAGCTACGTGCCTGGGGACAATCCTGATGCCAAGGTCATAGATGTCACAATGGCAGAGACACTGTCACCAGCCCAGAAACAAAAGTGCAGAGAACTGCTTCAGTGGTACCAAGGCATGTTTTTGGAGTTGCCAGGATGTACGCAAGTTGTTGAATATGAAAACCTGACAGAACCACATGTGCTGGTGAACCAAAAGCCGTATAGAATACCCAAAGCCCACTGCGAGGTGATTTTGAAGGAGGTGAGGAGAATGTTGAGCCTGGGCGTAATCGAGGAGTCAAAGAGTGGCTGGTCCAGCTCCATTGTACTCATGCCTAAGCCTGAATGAAAGTGGTGTTTCTGCAATCACTACAGGAAACCAAATTAGGTGTTTATCCAATGCCCCATATCGATGAACTCATAGAGAGGCTAGGGTCAGCCAGATACATCAACATCCTGGACCTGACAAAAGGTTACTGGCAAATCCTTCTTTCTCAAAGTGTCAAGGAGAAGGTGGCCTTTCCTACACCTGACAGTTGCTTCCAGTATACTAGAATGCCATTTGGGGTGCAAGAAGCCATAGCTACCTTTCAGAGGGCCATGGATCGGATCATAGCCCCTCACAAAAAGTACACCACAGCTTACCTTGACAATATTGTAATATTCAGCCCGGATTTGGGAAGTCAACTGCAGAAGGTCCAGGCCATGCTGGATCTGCTGATGGTGAGGTTTACAATAAACCCAAAAAGTGCGCTATGGGGAAAGAGGAGGCAAAATACTTGGGCTACATCATTGGAAGAGGTGATAGCAAACCACAAGGGAATAAGTTGGAGGCAAGACAAAATTGGCAGCAACCAATCACCAAGAAACAGGTTTGGGCTTTTTTGGGAATGGTGGTATACTATCTTCGGTTTATCCATAATTTTGCCATGATAGCCGCATCCCTAACAGACCTTCTGAAGGGTATAGAGATGACAATGGCCAAATGGTCTCCTGAAGCAGAGATGGCGGGCGTTCCAAGAGTTGAAGCTCGCCTTGTGTAAGCAGCCGGTCTTGATTGCACCTGACTACAAGAAGTAAAGGAGGAGGAACATCCAGTCCTCCAGTCTCTCCTCCTGTGAGAAAAAATATGCCATTATAAAAAAAAGAATTCTTGGCCATCAAATAGGCAATTGACACCCTGAGGTACTACCTGTTAGGTCGGAAGTTCAAGCTAGTGTCAGATCATACACCCCTGAGATGGATGAGGGAAAGGAAGAGGAAGAATGCCCGCATAGCTAGATGGTTTCTAGGGCTACAGGACTTCAACTTTCATGTGGAAAACAAGCCTGGTAAGCTGCATGGTAATGCAGATGCCCTGTCTAGACTTCCCTGTTTGGTGACTGAAGGTGCCAAAAAATTTGGGCAAAGGGAGAAGGATATGTGACAAAGTACTGCAGTAGATAGCTTCAGTTATATGAAGCTAGGAAAACACTCCAGCACACTAATTGCTGAGAGGGGTTAATCGGCCATGTTTAGGGCTAGGTTGAATGAACATCTGTAGAGTGGGTGAGGTCCAAAGGATGAATACACAGTCTTCTGGCTCATTCAGTGTAGGATGTGTGGTGCCCCTGAGGGTTCAGTCGCCACAGAGGTATTGCACCTCATCCAGAGGTGTGGTATCCCACTCTCTGGTAAGGAGGGAGCACCACCCAGGACATTAACACCTGCACCCAACACAGACTGTAGCAGCCGAGCACACTGGACGTATACTACGGGAGGATGGTCTCATCCCAGGCTGGGTAGTAAAGAGTGAATGGGTGGGTGGAGCTAGTAAGAAGGATGGGAAGTGAAGCTTTAGAAAGCAGGAAAAAGAGTCTAGTCAGACAGTCTGGGAGGGGACATGGAGCTGAGAGAGGCTGTCCCCAGACAGAGAAAGTGAGTTACAGAGAAGCATAGAAGGAAGCTTCTGGAAGGAGAGAAGAGGTCCTAGGGGTACGGATAGTGAGTGATCCATCCGTGGGGCCCGATCCAAGTGTGGAGGGACCAGGTCGCAGAAGGAACTCGGCTCCTAGCCTAGTGGAGAGCTTTATGACTCAGCTAGCAAGCCGACAGCTGTGATAACTTTAGGGATCACAGCCAACAACCACATTCATCTTCTCCGGACAGGCAGCTATATAGACTCAAGGAAACGCAGAGAGAGAACGTTATCTAACATGATTCCCAGCAGCCGATCTGGGACACTGTTTGTGGTGTGCTGGAAAGGAAGCAGGAGTGGGAATCAGCACATTGAGACGGCCAGTGAAAAGAAGACATATTGAAAGGAGTCCTGGAAAGGTGTATCCCAAACTACCCGGGAGTTTGCTGAGCCCCTCACCTGGAGGACACTGTACCAAGTGGGCATCTGTGTGCACCAGAACTGTGAGTAAAGCCTTGGAAACTGCAACTGACTGTCTCCTCAAGTTCTTCATGCGACGCACACTCCACTCTGCTACATCTCCCAGCACCATCATTATTCTTTATAACATCTTTCTGCCCTGAGACAACCATCTTCACCTGTGGGAAGCTATTTCAACTCTGCTGCATCATACCATAAGTCTCAGAGGATCTGCACCGCAGTGCTGGTCACCTCTGACCAGAAACCACAGGTGGCGTCACGAACACTTTACTACAAACTCATCCCCTGTAAATATTCCCCTTTTCATTGGACGCCCAGGGCCACGACCGGGTCACTGCTGCCGTGACACATCCCTTTAAGACACCGGCCCGGTACCGAGTATCCCACTGCCAGATGCATCAGGAGGTGCAAGCTCCAGAGCTGTGTTTTCATAATAAGGAAAGCTGAGCTTTTTTGTTGTTTGTTCCTGAGCGGGCATATTCCTGCAGCAACACCTACTGTGTGGTAAGTTATGCTTTTGTTTTTCCCTTAGGCCAGAAAGGCTGTGTTTGTTTTGCTAATGCTGCACTGGTTAGTGCAGTATTTTTAACCCCAGAGCCTGTTTTCATCTTCCTGACCAGGCCAATTTTTCAGTTCTGACCACTGTCAGTTTATGAAGTCATAACTCTTGAACGCTTCAATGGATCCCACTGATTTTGAGAAAGTTTTTTCGTGACATATTGTACTTCATGATAGTGGTGAAATTTATTTGATATGACTTACGTTTGTGAAAAAAATCTGAAAGTTGGCAAAAATTTTGAAAATTTTGCAATTTTCAAACGTTTAATTTTTATGCCCTTAAATCAAAGAGTCATGTCACACAAAATAGTTAATAAATAACATTTTACCCATGTCTACTTTACATCAGCACAATTTTTTAAACAATTTTTTCTGTTAGGAAGTTGTTAGGGTTAAAAGTTGACCAGCGATTTCTCATGTTTACAACAAAATTTACAAAACCAAGGGCCCACATTACATTTGAAGTGACTTTGAGGGGCCTATATGACAGAAAATACCCAAAAGTGATGTCATTTTAAAAATTGCACCCATCAAGGTGCTCAAAGCCACATTCAGGAAGTTTATTGACCCTTCAGGTGCTTCACAGGAATTAATGGAATGTGGAAGGAAATAAAAAAAAAATTACATTTTTTCACAAAAATTTTCCTTTAGACCAAATTTTTTGAACTTTCACAAGGGTAACAGGATAAAATGGCTTGCCTATACCCCATATGTGGGGGAAAACCACTGTTTGGGCACACTGCAGAGGTTGGAAGGGAAGGAGCCCATTTAATTTTTTAAAGGTAAAATTTGCATGCATAATTAGCGGATGCCATGTCGCGTTTTGAGAGCCTCTGATGTGCCTAAACAGTGGAAACCCCCCACAAGTAAAACTATTTGGAAACTAGATTCCTCATGGAATTTATCTAGATGTGTATTGAGCACCTTGAAACCCCAGGTGTTTCACAGAAGTTTATAACGTTGAGCCGTGAAATTAATAAAATCACATTTTTTCCAAAAAAATGTTTTTTAACTTAAAATTTTGCATTTTCATAAAGGTAACAGAAGAAATTGCACCACACAATTTGTTGTGCAAATTCTTCTGAGCATGCCTATACCCCATAAGTGGGAGAAAACCACTGTTTGGACACACGGCAGGGCTCGAAAGGGAAGGAGCGCCATTTGACTTTTTGAATGTAAAATTTGCTGGCATAATTAGCCAACGCCATGTCACATTTGGAGAGCACATGATGTGCCTAAACAGTGGAAACTCCTGACAAATGACACAATTTAGGAAACTAGATGACTCAGAGAACTTATCTACATGTGTATTGAGTACCCTGAACCCCAAGGTGCTTCACAGAAGTTTATAACGTTAAGCTGTGAAAATAAAGAAATCAAATTTTTCCCACAAAGATTGTTTTTTACCGACAAATTTTTATTTTCATAAGGGTAACAGGAGAAATTGCACCATAATATTTGTTGTACAATTCTCCTGAGTAGGCCGGGGTCCAACTTGCGAGAAACTCGCATGAGTCTCGCACCTCAATACCCGGCACTGCCGCCAGCACTCGGACTGGAGCGTTCAGCTGCATAGAAATACATGCAGCCGCAAACTCTGGTCCCGAGTGCCGGGTATTGAGGTGCGAGACTCGTTTCTCACAAGTGTGACCCCGGCCGTACGCTGATACCCAATATGTGGAGGAAAACTACTGTTTGGGTGCGCAGCAGGGCTTGGAATGAAATGAGCACCTTTTAACTTTTTGTGTGCAAAATTTGCTGGAATAATTAGCGAACACCAGGTGCTTCACAGAAGTTTATAACTTTGAGTCATGAAAGTAAAAATAAAATCTCATTTTTCCCACAAAAATGTTTTCTAGCCCCAAATTTTGTATTTTCACAAGGGTAACAAGAGAAAATGGACCCCAAAATTTGTTGTGAAATTTCTACTGAGTAAAACGATACCCCATATATGGTTGAAAACTTTTGAGGCATAGTGCAAAGCTCAGAAGAGAAAGAGCACCATATTACAGCGCATATTTTGCTGCACTGGTTTGAGGGTGCCATGTCAAATTGGCAGAGCCACTGAGGTGCCAGAATAGCAGAATTCCACAAGATTGTGTGCTAGCCCCAAATTTTACATTTTTATACTGGGAAATCGGTAAAAATGGCACCAGAATGTGTCCCACAATTTCTGCTGAATGTAGAAATGTCCTATATATTGCTGTACAGCACTGCTTAGCCACACGGTGAGACTTGGGAGGAACAGAGCTCTATATGCCTCTTGGAGCATAGATTTTCCTAGAATAGTTTGCAGACTCCATATACAGAGCCCCTAAGTGCTAGAAAATAAGAATTCCCACTCAAGTGACCCCATTTTGGAAATTTTACCCTTTTGGGAATTTTTAACCAAATATTCATTATGATTTTATAAGCGTCGGGAATCTATTCAAAACAGTGCCACATTATGACGAGAATGCAAAACTGGAGTAGTCCTAAAACATTAATGCCAGAGAGAGAATGGAGTAACCATAAACCACAGAAAGTAAAATAAAAGATGACATTTTATTGAAAATTCACATAAAAACATCAAGTATCAAACAGTAAATTTATGAGGCTAAGGAGGAACACATAGGATCAATCAAAAAATGATATATATGGGAAGAGAAAACATCATGTAACAAAATCCTGTAACAGACCTGATGGAGAAACTCTACGTGCATAAAAACAGACGTGGAAGAAAAAACGAAAGAATGCTGGTAACATGTGTGCCAGCATTTGGTAAGTACTATCCAGTTAACCTAGGCATAAGTATAGTGCCCAGGCTTCCACATATGTCCCAAAATGACTACCAGTAGTGTATCATAAATGAAGTCTGCCACTTACCCATATTAAAGTAAAGCTGGAAGTCCCCAATCTGACCCGACGTGCTTTTCGCTACCACTTTCTCAAGGGGAGCACCTCCCCTTCTTTCCTTTTTTCTTCCACGTCCATTTTTATGCATGTGGAGTTTCTCCATCAATGAAACAATAGAAGAAAAAGAAGTGCAAACGTTGCGCACACCCAGATCTACATAATAATGCTCAAAAGTTATTAACATGAGAAAGAGAAAGGGGGTATACATACAAATAAAATTAATTAAAACCAAAACAAAAAAACAGAGTCCTATAGACATATATCTAACAATATATTGCAATACCATAATAAGCACTCCAAAATTACCTACGAGCTCTGCATATGAATGCCAAAATAGAACCATGCAACATGTAAGTTATAATAGCACCCTGACTCATCTAGCACAGAATAGTAATAACATGTAAAGCCAAAAGAGGCTAGATATGAATTCAAATCCGTGCTCGGAGATCAAAGTTCACACATGGGAATCATGTGTGTGTGCTCCAAGAAAACTATGTGGAGAAAAGCAGAGCATGCACACAGCACTGGGGCAGTGGTTGCCCAAATAAATCAAAAAGGACATAGCCCAGGTCCTAGAATAATGGTAGTAATAAAGTATTAAAAAGGGTATGACAGAGTCATACCTACTGACACCCAGGCTGCACGGTAAGGAGGAGTGCAATAGCTAGTGGCACACAGGGATCAGGGGCAGAGCCCCACGTGTATCACCGTGTCAGGCACGGCTTCATCAGGGGAAGTGTGAAGGATCACCTCCACTCATGTTTAAATAATGAGATGATTAGCAGTAAATGACCTACCAGTCCAAATCATGTGACTGCCGTACAGAAGCTGGGATGTAAGACAACATGGATGCGGACAGAATCCCATGCCCTGAAGTTGTGACTACGCTTGCGCAGTTGAGTGTGCGGCGCTCAAGCACAGTGCAGCACTTGTGTAGAGGAAGGTACAGTTCGGCGAATGCGCAACTCCTGGGAGAAATCTAGAGGCATACTTGGTTAGTGTGTAGAACAACTCATATCCCAGTCTGCATGGTGTCATCCGGACATAAAGTAGGAGTAGCACCACTGGTGCCAAGAGAGCAGTCCCATAAGCAAGAGAAGTACACTGTGTTCCAAATTATTATGCAAAAATTGTTTAGGAGTGATAAGGTAAGAATTTTTTTGTTTGTCAGTTAAACTCATTGATGGTGATGTGTGTCAGGGCTCTTTATATCACTGTAAGCAATTTCAGACACCTGTGCTAATTAGTTTGGCAGGTGTGTCCAATGAAAGGCAAGACTACTTAAGAAGGCTGTCCCACTGTATTAAGCAGCCTACATTTTCTGCCAAAATGGAAAAGAAAAAGGATGTGTTGGCTGCTGAGAAGCAACAAATTGTGGAGTGTTTAGGTCAAGGCATGACTACAATCAACATTGCCAAGACACTTCATCGTGATCATCACACAATCAAGAAGTATGATTCACAGTACACACGTGTGCGTGCTGATAATGGAAAATTGAGGACTCTTTCCTACAGGCAATTACGTCAGGTTAAAAGAGCAGCAGCAAAAAAGCCTTGTCATAGCAGCAGACAAGTTTTTGAAGCTGCTGGTGCCTCCAACGTCCCCCGAACAACAAGATGCAGGGTCCTTTAGAGGTTTGCAGCTGTGTGTAAGCCATCCTGTCGACCTCCTCTATCCACTGCACACAAGCAGAAACGGCTCCAGTGGGCCAAACAATACATGAAGACTGACTTCAAAACTGTTTTGTTCACCGATGAGTGCCTTGCAACGCTCGATGGTCCAGATGGATGGAGTGGAGGATGGCTGGTTGATGGACACCCCATGCAAACATGGCTACGGCGTCAACAAGGAGGAGGTGGAGTAATGTTTTGGGCTAGAATCATGGGGAGAGAGATTGTCGGCCGATTTAGGATCCCTGAAGGGGTAAAGATGAACTCCATAGTGTATGTTGAGTTTCCCAAACAGCACTTCCTGCCATGGTTCAAGAAGAAGAACCGTGCATTCCGCAGCAAGATCATTTTCATGCATGATAATGCACCGTCTCATGCTGCACATAACACATCTGCATCTCTGGCTGCTATGGGCATAAAAGGGGACAAACTTATGGTGTGGCCCCCATGCTCACCTGACCTCAACCCCATTGAGAACCTCTGGAGCATCATCAAAAGGAGTGTCTATGATGACGGGAGGCAGTTCACTTCTAAGCAACAGCTCTGGGAGGGTATTCTGTCCTCATGCAAAACAAATGAAGCAGAAACCATCCAAAACCTGACAAATTCAATGGACGAGAGAGTTCAGAAGCTCCTTTCGAACAAGGGGTCCTATGTGCAAATGTAACATCACCTAGAATAAGGTTTTGAGTTGAAAAATGTTTGATTTCAGTTTGTAATAACCTGCTAATGCTTATAATTTCAAAAATGACCATTTTTTTGTTCTTTATTAAAATGAAAAGGTAGAAAACTCTGCTGTGCATAATAATTTGGAACATGCATTTTGAGTGCAGTTTGAGTGTCTTATTTTTTAAAAAATATACTGTTATCATAGGCAATTTGTACAAAAACCTTTCAATTGTACTCTAATAGTTATTTGACTGGAAAATTACAATGACTGCAATTCATATAGGTAATTTGGGAAAATCTGAGAAAATATTATTTGCATAATAATTTGGAACACAGTGTACAGGTACAGTACAGACCAAAAGTTTGGACACACCTTCTCATTCAAAGATTTTTCTGTATTTTCATGACTATGAAAATTGTACATTCTCACTGAAGGCATCAAAACTATAAATTAACACATGTGGAATTATATACTTAACAAAAAAGTGTGAAACAACTGAAAATATGTCTTATATTCTATTTTCTTCAAAGTAGCCACTAGAGATGAGCGACTTTGCCTCCGGGAGGGTCGAGTCGGTTTCGGACCATGCGACTTTACCAAAAGTCGAGTCGAACTAAATCGGCCGACTAACGACCGGCAAAAGTCAGAGTTTCGACAAAAAACGAAACCCGACCCCAATGCAAGTCAATGGGGAATAAAAGTCGTCAGTGAGTGGAGGACAGTAAACACACCTACAGTGCCCATTTCAATGCCAACTACATTAATTCTTATGACTTAAGCTTGTCAACCTTAATTTACTTTATAATAATAGTAACGCATTGAAAACTGCAGGTTATTTGGCTAAAGTTGTGGGGGGCGCAGGGCTGGCTCCAGGTTTTCGTGGTACTTGGGCGAAAGAGTCTCAGTGGGCCCCTTTAACACATACCACAATTCATGATGCTCCGATACGGCAGAGAAATATAGGTATAGTACAATGCCAAATACTTCACTTCTTACATTACATGAGTGATATCTATTGTAAATTCTACAATAGCTCAAAAACCGGACAGTATAGTCCTCCATACAGTATTATGGGCACCACATAGTGCGCCATACAAAATAATGAGCCCCATATATTGCTCCATACAGAATGGGCTCCATATACTCTTCCATACAGAATAGGCCCCATATGTGCTCCATATGATGCTCCATATATAAAGGGCCCATATGATGGGCCATATATAATGGGCCTCATATGATGCTCCAGTATATGATGGGCCCCATGGATGATGCTCCAGTGTATGATGGGCCTATATAATGCTCCATATATAATGGGCCCCATATGATGCTCCAGTATATGATGGGCCCCATGGATGATGCTCCAGTGTATGATGGGTCTTTATAATGCTCCATATATAATTGGCCCCATATGATGCTCCAGTATATGATGGGCCCCATGGATGATGCTCCAGTGTATGATGGGCCCCATTTATAATGCTCCATATATAATGGGCCACATATGATGCTCCAGTGTGTAATGGACCCCGTATATGATGCTCCAGTGTATGATGGGCCCCATTTATAATGCTCCAGTGTATATTGGGCCCTATGTTTGATGCTCAAGAGTATGATGGGCCCCATATATAATTCTCCAGTGTATAATGCTCCCCATATATTGCTCCAAACATTTAAAAAAATGAAATACCTCTCATCGCTGGGCACTGCTCTACTCTGGACTCCTCAGCATCACCATCTTCCAGCTCTCTGCACTGTGACTGTTCTGGCAGATGGCGCACAGACGTGACATCATCGCATTCTCTGACCTGAATGTCACTGTCAGGAAATGCAGAAGACGTCACAGGGGTGGAGCAGGGAGAGGTAAGTATTGCAAGTGCTGGGGCCCTGAGCAAGCACGGGAGGCCCACTCGTTGACAACGGCACTGGCACAGGCCCCTCATAGTATGCCTGTGTCTCTGACAGCGGGTGGGCCCCCACACCTGCTCAGGGCGCCGGCAATTGCCCGGGTGCGCCAGATGCTGAAGCCGGCTCTGCGGGGGTGCAGCCCTGTTAGGGAGGTGGAAAAGCTGGCATATGTTGAGGTGTAGGCTGGACATTCAGCAGCTGCAAATGGAGGAATTGGAAAAGTCGGAGTAAGAGGAGGACAAAGCGAGCCATTTTGCTGGCAACCTATGTGTCATCAGGGGAAGGTGGTACAAAAACCTTTGAAACCCAGGCATGGTTCATTTTAATGAAGGTGAGATCACCAACATTTTGGGTCGACAGCCGGGTCCTTCTTTCTGATAGCACACTACCAGCAGGGCAAGCGAGCTCCTGTAAGGCATATTGTGCCAATTCAGTCCAGGTGTCCAGTTTACAGGCCCAGTAGTCAAAGGGGAATGAACTGTGAGGGAGAACATCGTTAGGGGATGAGAGGTAATTTTGAACCATAGTTGACAACTGCTGTCTCCTGTCTGTTGCAATCGATTCAGTATTAACAGTCATGTGAGTGGTACTCGAGAAATCAGTCCACAACATGGTCATGAAACCCCTGTCTCCAACGCCACTTCGGCTGTGTGCACCACGAACACCTCTTCCATGTTGCCCAGTACGACTCATGGTAGAACCTGCACCGTTGCTATGTGCTGGTAATGCCTCTAACAAATGGTTTACCAGAGTTGCTTGTTTGCTCGCCAATATTAGCTCTAGGTTCTCCTGTGGCATGATGTTCTGTAATTTGCCTTTATGGCGTGGATCGAGGATGCTGGCCAACCCTACCAGTAGTCATCATCCTTCATTATTTTGGCAATGCCCTTTTTAGGATCCGCAAGACATAATCACACATGTGTGCCAATGTTCCAGGTATCAATGATGCACAGCCACTGGTGGGTGGAGGAGCACTTTCTGCCGAATCCACATCCCTCCAATTACGCACAAACCCTGTACCTCACCTTGGCAAGCCAACATTTTCTCTTGCCCCCTGAGAAGCATCCTCCTCCCCAAAATAATCATCCCCCTCATCCTCCTCCTCTTCCTCTTCTTCCTCCACCTCATCCAGGACAGTTCCCTGAGCAGACAATGGCTGACTATCATCAAGGCTTCCCTCCTCCTCCTCCACTGCAAACGCCTGATCCTTAATGTGCGTGAAAGTTTGCATGAGCAGACGCATAAGTGGGATGCTCATGTTTATGAAGGCGTCGTCTGCTCTTACCAGCCGTGTGCATTCCTCAAAACACTGAAGGATTTACAGAAGTCTTTCAGCTTTGACCACTGCACACTCGACAACTCCATGTCTTCCCTCAAACTGCCTGCCCGTGTATCCTCCCACAAATGCACTACAGCCTGCCTCTGTTTGCACAGCCTCTCAACCATGTGCATGGTGGAGTTCCACCTTGTTGCAACGTCTATGAATAGGCGGTGCTTTGTGAGGTGGAGTGATCACTGCAGCCTCTGCATATGACTGGAGTCTACGGGCAAGCGACGGATGTGCGAGCACAGTCTTTGCACCTTATGAAGCAGGGCTGGTCACTCCGGATAATTATTTATGAAGCACTGCACCACCAGGTTCAAGGTGTGAGCCAGGCAAGGTATGTGTCTGAGTTTTGCCAGGGCTATGGCCGTCACAAAATTACAGCCGGTATCACTGACCACCTTGCCTGGTTCAAGATGTAGACTGCCCAGCCATGACTCAGTTTCTCGCTGCAAGTAGTCGGCCAGTACCTCCGTGGTGTGTCTGTTGTCGCCCTAAGACATCATCTTTAAAACAGCCTGCTGATGCTTACCACTAGCTGTTCGATAGTGGGACACCACGTGTGCAAAACTGGCAGCTGCGGATGGAGTGCTCGTGCGACTGCGCTCTGTCGACGAGCTTTCGCTTCTGGAGGAGGTGGAGGAGAAGCGTCGAACGCCTACAGCCAACTGTTGCCTAAACCGTGGGCTAGGCAGCACTGTCTCACCGGCGCTGTCCCCTGTGGACCCTGCATCCACCACATTCACCCAGTGCGCAGTGATGGACACGTAAGGGCCCTTGCTATGCCTACTGGCCCATGCATCTGTTGTGAGGTGCACCTTTTCACTCACTGATTGTTTGAATGCATGGACAATGTGGTCTTTCACATGCAGGTGGAGGGCAGGAATGGCTTTTCTAGAAAAGAAGTGCTGACTGGGTAGGTCATAGCATGGGACAGCTTAGGCCATGAGCTCTCGGAACGCTGCGCTTTCAACCAAACGGAAAGGCATCATCTCCAATGAGATCAGTTTGGCAATGTAATCGTTCAAAGCCAGTGAGGTTTTGTAGTCCGTCCACGCTTGCAAGTGCATGGTGTTTAAATGTCTAAGCATGCAAGTGGTATTCAAATTTCGTAGATTTTTCCCTCGGCTAAAGGTCCTTCTGCACTTCTTACTATGGGGTAAATTCTCAGGACTAGCACGCAGTGCTAATTTGACCGTCTGGCCAAGCTGTCCTGCAACTCTTTCTGTTTTTTTAACACGTTTTTGGACTGCTATGGGCCTGTCAGATAACCGCAGAGGCGATATTGATGCCTGTCTCGGATCCTCCTCCTCTTCTGAGCTATAGCCAGCGGCACCCTCTTCCCCCAATGGATGCCAATCCGGGTCAACAACTGGGTCATCCATCACCTCCTCTTCAATTTCATCTGCACCTTCCTCTGTGTCACCTTTTAAGGTGGTATAGTATGCGGGAAGGGGCACCTGAGTTTGATCAGGGTCAGATTCTGGCTCAGTAGACTGCGAGGGCAATGTAGTGCTCTGGGTGAATGTACCAGCAGAATCATATAGCAGTGGCTGTGCATCAGGGCACTCCATGTCAGATTCATCTTGGACAGGGGAATTCAGGATTTGACTTGATAACCCAGGCATGGTATGTGAAAAGAGCTCCATGGAGTAATCTGAAGTGTGGCCTGCCGCATCCTTCACTTTTGGTGGGGGTGAAGGACACAAGGAAAGGTGCCGTTCCTGACCAGGAGCCTGCACTGACGACTCAGTGCTTGCATTTTTTGAAAAGTTCAGAAGAGGAGGCGATAGAGCTGGAGGCTGTTTCGGCAATGTAAACCAAAACCTGTTCCAGATGCTCTGGCTTTAAAAGCAGTTTACGTACTCCTAGAAAATGGAGCTTTCCAGGCCTTCTGGAGCCAGATGATGATGTAGGATCAACACCTCTTGCCTTAGGTGCTATTGTGCTTTTGGCACTACCAGCAGATGCACCACCACCATGATTCCCAGCTGGCCCCCACACCCACGTCCGCGGCCTCTTCCACCATACTTCCTCATGTTTGGGAAATTGTACCAAAAATACCAGCAGATATATGGTACTGTATGAGTAGCGTACAGCTGTATATAGCATAGGGGAAAATTTAAATCTCCGTATATATTTTCGGAGTTACACACAGACGCTCACTCATTATGGATTTGACCGTAATACAAAGAGCAGATATACAGTACTGTATCAGAAGCGGAGAGCTGTATACGGTGTAGGGGAAAATTGCAATCTCTGTATATATTTCCGAAGTCACACACTGACGCTCACTCAGTATGGATTTGACCGTAATACAAAGAGCAGATATACGGTACTGTATCAGAAGCGGACAGCTGTATATGGTGTAGGGGAAAATTGCAAACTCCATATATATTTCTGCAGTCACACAAAGACGCTCACTCAGTATGGATTTGACAGTAATACAAAGAGCAGATATACGGTACTGTATCAGAAGCGGACAGCTGTATACGTGTAGGGAAAAATTTAAATCTCTGTATATATTTCAGGAGTCACACACAGACGCTCTCTCAGTATGGATTTGACCGTAATACAAAGAGCAGATATACAGTATTGTATCAGAAGCGGACAGTTGTATACTGTGTAGGGAAAAATTTAAATCTCCCTATTTATTTCCGGAGTCACACACAGATAGTCAGCATGTATTTGTCCATGATACCAGCAGGTACACGGTAGTGTGTGAGGAGCGTACAGCTCTATACGGTGTGGGAAAAAATGAACGGTCGGTAACTGTGCAGAAAAAAAGAAAGTATTAGTGCTGTGTAAAAAGCAGTCTGCACAGCAGTGTACACACAGCAATACAGCTATCAGGCAGCCTAATAACCAGCGCTGCTGCACACAAGAAAATCCTCCCCTGTCACTGCACACTAACTGTACAGCACAAATGATATCAGCACAAGCACATAAGAACTTCTTTTTCCAGCCCTAACTCTCTCCCTACTGATAAACAGCGTCAGCAACCTCTCCCTACTGTTAAGATTGGCAGAAGTAAAATGGAGGTCAGCGGTCAGTGCTTTTACAGACACTATGGTGTCCCCAAAGCAAGCCTATCACTGCAATAACCTTCTCTAAGATGATGGTGGACGCATCACATGTCATCTCGTTTCCCACAGTGTACGTCCTTACTCACTGGCTGAAAAAAGGCGACTGAAAGCATTCTGGGAAAACCGACATTGGCGCTCGTTTTGCCCACCGCATGGCCGACTTCACGCTATGGTCGTGTTTCGGTCAACGAAACCCGATTTTGGTGAAAGTCGGCGACTTATGAATCTGACCGACCTGTTTCGCTTAACTCTAGTAGCCACCTTTTACTTTGATTACTGCTTTGCACACTCTTGGCATTCTCTTGATGAGCTTCAAGAGGTAGTCACCGGAAATGGTCCTCCAACAGTCTTGAAGGAGTTCCAAGAGATGCTTAGCACTTGGCCCTTTTGCCTTCACTCTGTGGTCCAGCTCACCCCAAACCATCTCGATTGGGTTCAGGTATGGTGACTGTGGAGGCCAGGTCATCTGGCGTAGCACCCCATCACTCTCCTTCTCGGTCAAATAGCCCTTACACAGCCTGGAGGTGTGTTTGGGGTCATTGTCCTGTTGAAAAATAAATGATGGGCCAACTAAACGCAAACCGGATCGAATATCATGACACTGCAAGATGCTGTGGTAGCCATGCTGGTTCAGTATGCCTTCAATTTTGAATAAATCCCCAACAGTGTCACAAGCAAAGCACTCCACACCATCACATCTCCTCCTCCATGCTTCACGGTGGGAACCAGGCATGTAGAGTCCATCCGTTCACCTTTTCTGCGTCGAAAAAAGACACGGTGGTTGGAACCAAAGATCTTACATTTGGACTCATCAGACCAAAGCACAGATTTCCACTGATCTAATGTCCATTCCTTGTGTTCTTTAGCCCAAACAAGTCTCTTCTGCTTGTTGCCTGTCCTTAGCAGTGGTTTCCTCGCAGCTATTTTACCATGAAAGCCTGCTGCACAAAGTCTCCTCTTAACAGTTGTTGTAGAGATGTGTCTGCTGCTAGAACTCTGTGTGGCATTGACCTGGTCTCTAATCTGAGCTGCTGTTAACCTGCGATTTCTGAGGCTGGTGACTCGGATAAACTTATCCTCAGAAGCAGAGGTCTTCCTTTCCTGGGGCGGTCCTCATGTGAGCCAGTTTCTTTGTAGCGCTTGATGGTTTTTGCAACTGCACTTGGGGACACTTTCAAAGTTTTCCAAATTTTTCGGACTGACTGACCTTCATGTCTTAAAGTAATGATGGCCACTCGTTTTTCTTTACTTAGCTGCTTTTTTCTTGCCATAATACAAATTCTAACAGTCTATTCAGTAGGACTATCAGCTGTGTATCCACCAGACTTCTGCACAACACAACTGATGGTCCCAACCCCTTTTATAAGGCCAGAAATCCCACTTATTAAACCTGACAGGGCACACCTGTGAAGTGAAAACCATTTCCGCTGACTACCTCTTGAAGCTCATCAAGAGAATGCCAAGAGTGTGCAAAGCACTCATCAAAGCAAAAGTTGGCTACTTTGAAGAACCAAGGATATAAGACATATATTCAATTGTTTCACACTTTTTTGTTAAGTATATAATTCCACATGTGTTAATTCATAGTTTTGATGCCTTCAGTGTAAATGTACAATTTTCATAGTTATGAAAATGCAGAAAAATCTTTGTATGAGATGATATGTCCAAACTTTTGGTCTGTACTGTATATGCATTGTGTATCAAGGCACTGGGCTGAAGGATAAGTAAGAGATGGTAATGAAAAAGCGCATAACAGACCATAAAGAAGATAATAAGTAAATATATATAATTATCTGTGTGTGCAAATTGGTAAGGAGGCCCAAGCTATAAATTGTAGGGTACTGAAATAGGTTAGTAAAGGAGTGGAAACAAAAAACCTGGTCCCTCTGAGGGAAAAGCAGCCCATGTAAAATTAAAGGAGACCCATATAGTGCAGTCTAGGGCCTATGTATATAGACCATGCATATAAGCATGGCGTAAGTCAATCATAGATGGAGGTGGTCAAAAGAAAATATACCCACCATTCAGAACCAAATGATAAGTGCAAGGAAGCATAAGAAGAAGACCCCACAGGATATATATGGAAAATTATTCACACAGGAAAGCACCAGACATCTATTAATAATAATATTAATAATAATTTTATTTCTATAGCGCCAACATATTCCTCAGCACTTTCCATTATAGAGGGGACTTGTACAGACAATAGACATTACAGCATAACAATATACACAGATCAAAGTAGATACCAAGAGGAATGAGGGTCCTGCTTGCAAGCTTACAATCTATGAGGAAAAAGGGGAGACACGAAAGTTAGATGGTAATAGTTGCTTTCATTGTTCGGACCAGCCATAGTATTCGAAACGGGTGTTCATGTAATTCTGCATGAACCAGTTAACAGCCAAAGTATGTAACAGTACAGACACAGAACAAAAAAGGGGGAGAAGCCCGCGCCGCACATGGTCAGCATGAAATACATTAAGTGCATCTGCACATATTAGTTTCTAACTGTTTTTTTAAAAATGAGACATTTGGCAAATAATTGATCAATTCTTTGAGCCACCCCGCCACGACAAGGCATTCTCATATGGGGCAGTCCTACTCTACGTTTTCTATTTTCGCTGTGCCAATACGGCCTCCTAAATATATTAAAAACAAGACTGCAAAAAAAGCAAAAATAAGACTGCAAATAAACTGCAAAAGTACCTGAAGCATTGCTGAATCACTCCCATGGTGCCAGTAAGGCAAGCGCAGGTAAAAGCCGACCAGGTCCAAAGATGGACATTTCAGATCTGACCTCCACACTTGCCAAACCAGCAACCACAGATAAAGGGTGAAACAGGCCCAGACACAGGTGCACAATTACACAGAGCCTGGGGCAGGGCAGGGCTGCTGTATGTGTGTACAGCAGCCTAGGTCAATCACAAAAAGAAAAAAAACAGATAAAATGGCATGCATAACCCGGCGCGCACGGCAACAAGTGGTGGTCAGCCACGTACCAATATCGAACAAAAAAGGGGAGAGAAGCCAGCGCCGCACATGGTCAGCATGAAATACATTAAGTGCATCTGCACATATTAGTTTCTAACTGTTTTTTTAAAAATGAGACATTTGGCAAATAATTGATCAATTCTTTGAGCCACCCCGCCACGACAAGGCATTCTCATATGGGGCAGTCCTACTCTACGTTTTCTATTTTCGCTGTGCCATTACGGCCTCCTAAATATATTAAAAACAAGACTGCAAAAAAAGCAAAAATAAGACTGCAAATAAACTGCAAAAGTACCTGAAGCATTGCTGAATCACTCCCATGGTGCCAGTAAGGCAAGCGCAGGTAAAAGCCAACCAGGTCCAAAGATGGACATTTCAGATCTGACCTCCACACTTGCCAAACCAGCAACCACAGATAAAGGGTGAAACAGGCCCAGACACAGGTGCACAATTACACAGAGCCTGGGGCAGGGCAGGGCTGCTGTATGTGTGTACAGCAGCCTAGGTCAATCACAAAAAGAAAAAAACAGATAAAATGGCATGCATAACCCGGCGCGCACGGCAACAAGTGGTGGTCAGCCACGTACCAATATCGAACAAAAAAGGGGGAGAAGCCAGCGCCGCACATGGTCAGCATGAAATACATTAAGTGCATCTGCACATATTAGTTTCTAACTGTTTTTTTAAAAATGAGACATTTGGCAAATAATTGATCAATTCTTTGAGCCACCCCGCCAAGACAAGGCATTCTCATATGGGGCAGTCCTACTCTACGTTTTCTATTTTCGCTGTGCCATTACGGCCTCCTAAATATATTAAAAACAAGACTGCAAAAAAAGCAAAAATAAGACTGCAAATAAACTGCAAAAGTACCTGAAGCATTGCTGAATCACTCCCTTGGTGCCAGTAAGGCAAGCGCAGGTAAAAGCCGACCAGGTCCAAAGATGGACATTTCAGATCTGACCTCCACACTTGCCAAACCAGCAACCACAGATAAAGGGTGAAACAGGCCCAGACAAAGGTGCACAATTACACAGAGCCTGGGGCAGGGCAGGGCTGCTGTATGTGTGTACAGCAGCCTAGGTCAATCACAAAAAGAAAAAAAACAGATAAAATGGCATGCATAACCCGGCGCGCACGGCAACAAGTGGTGGTCAACCACGTACAAATATCGAACAAAAAAGGGGGGAGAAGTCAGCGCCGCACATGGTCAGCATGAAATACATTAAGTGCATCTGCACATATTAGTTTCTGTTTTTTTAAAAATGAGACATTTGGCAAATAATTGATCAATTCTTTGAGCCACCCCGCCACGACAAGGCATTCTCATATGGGGCAGTCCTACTCTACGTTTTCTATTTTCGCTGTGCCATTACGGCCTCCTAAATATATTAAAAACAAGACTGCAAAAAAAGCAGCACCCTTCATCTGTGGTTGCTGGTCTGGCAGTGCAGAAGTCAGATCTGAAATGTCCATCTCCGGACCTGGTCGGCTTTCACCTGCGCTTGCCTTGCTGGCACCATGGGAGTGATACAGCAATGCTTCAGGTACTTTTGTTTTGATTTTTTGCAGTCTTGCTTTTATACATTCAGGAGGCCGTAATGGCACAGCGAATATAAAAAACATAGAGTAGGGCTGCCCCATATGAGAATGCCTTGTCGTGGCGGGGTGGCTCAAAGAATTGATCAATTATTTGCCAAATGTCTCATTTTTAATACAGTTAGAATCCAATATGTGCATATGCACTTTATGTATTGCATGCTGACCATGTGCGGCGCTGGCTTCTCCCCCCTTTTTTTACCCAGTACAGACACAGAGGGCTATTAAATGCATAAAGTGGTTGAGAACATAATAGGGGGTATCTGATGATAGAAAATTTTTTGAATAGGCCAACAGGGATACTTAGGTTAATGCATTGAGGCGGTATGCCAGTATGAACAAATGCGTTTTTAGGGCAAGCTTAAAACTGTGGGGATTGGGGATTAATCGTATTAACCTGGGTAGTGCATTCCAAAGCACTGGCGCAGCACGTGAAAAGTCTTGGAGACAGGAGTGGGAGGTTTTGAATATTGAGGATACTAACCTCAGGTCATTAGCAGAACGGGGGGCATGGGTAGGATGGTAGGCTGAAACAAGGGAGGAGATCTAGGGTGGTGCTGAGCCATGGAGTGTTTTGTGGGTGAGGGTAATTTGTTTGTACTGGATTCTGGAATGGATGGGTAACCAGTGTAATGACTGGCACAAGGTAGAGGCATCGGTATAACGATTGGAATATTGGAATATGATTCTGGCTGCAGCATTCGAGATAGATTGGAGAGGTGAGAGTTTTTTAAGAGGGAGACCGATTAGTAGATAGTTACAATAGTCCAGATGAAAATGAATAAGAGAAACAGTAAGAGTTTTTGCAGAGTCGAAAGTAAGAAAAGGTCGAATTCTAAAGATGTTTTTATGGTGGAGATAACAAGAGCGAGCCAGTGATTGGATGTGGAGGGTGAATGAAAGATTGGAATCAAGTATGACCCCAAGACAGCGGCATGTTGCAGGGGAGTAATGGTGGAACCACACACGGAGATGGCAATGTGAGGCAAAGGTAGGTTAGTAGAGGGAGGAAACACAAGGAGTTCCGTTATTGACAGGTTCAGTTTCAGATAGAGGGAGGACATGATGTTAGAGACAGCGGTAAGACAATCACTGGTGTTTTCTAAAAAGGCAGGCGTGATATCAGGAGAAGAACTATATAATTGGGTGTCATCAGCATAGAGATGGTTCTGGAATTTACTGATTGTTTGTCCAATAGAGGCGGTGTACAAAGAGAAGAGGAGAGGGCCTAGGACTGATCCTTGAGGAACCCCAACACTAAGGGGAAGATGAGAGGAGGAGGAACCAGCAAAAGATACAGTGAAGAAATGGTCAGAGAGATAGGAGGAGAACCAGGAGAGAATGGTGTCCTTGAGGCCGATGGAGTGTAGCATAGTGAGGAGGAGCTGATGGTCCACAGTGTCGAATGCTGCGGAGAGATCCAAAAGAATTAGTATGGAGTAGTGACCATTAGATTTAGCAGTCAGTAGATCATTAGAGACTTTAGTGAGGGTAGTTTCAGTAGAGTGTAAAGAGCGGAAACCAAATTGAAGAGGGTCGAGAAGAGAGTTATCTGAGAGATAGCGGATAAGACTGGTGTGGACCAGACGTTGCAGGAGTTTAGAGATGAAAGGAAGATTAGAGAGAGGTCTATATTTAGCGGCACAGTTTTGGTCGAGGGATGTTTTTTTAAGTAATGGATGTATGATGGCATGCTTAAATGAGGAGGGAAAGATACCGGAAGAGAGAAAGAGGTTGAATATTTTTGTTAGGTGAGAGGTGACAGCAGGGGAAAGGGACTGGAGGAGATGTGACGGAATTGGGTCACTGATGCAAGTGATAGGGCGGGAAGATGCAAGGAGCCTGATTACTTCTTCTGTGACTGGTTCAAAATCAGAGAGTGGGGGCATGGCCTATGTCCTTGCACATGTAGGACACAGGATTTGGGAGCTCTGAGGGAAAACCTCCTAATTCTACTTATATCTCGACAAAAAACAAACATTCAAGCTTAAAAACTCCCGGAACAGGTCCCCAACAGCAAAAGGATCACTTTGATGCGAAAACCAGCGATCCAGACCTGTCAGAAGTGAACTTATAAACAGAGGCCTACTCCACCAGGCTGCTCCTATAGCCTAACAGCGTGTTAATGATTTTATCTGCGCAGAGAATACCACCGCGAGAGGAGACAGCCCGACCTACCGAGGGTAGGAGAAGGAGCGACAGGCAGCAGACGGCGATCCAGGGCGGCAGCTGCATCATTGGCGACACTCAAGAAGGACACAACACGCTGGAGTGACACATCGCCGCCGTATATCCGACACTCAGCAGAGGAGACAGCCCAGTATACAAAGGGTAAGAGACATGCGCCCTCTGATGTACCGCTCTCCCCCTCCCTCCTGCGCTGAATCCTTGGCGGTAACACAAAGCGGCCGACTTCCCCAGCTTACCCAAATAGAGCCTGTGCCCTGGATATCAGCGGCCACAGAGTTCTGTCACAGCCGGCTCCCACACGCCAACGTAGCAACAGCACAGAAAGCGTGAGGCGACGCTCAGGCAACCTAGCCGCAAACAGCTGAGGCTCCGTTACATAGTACCACTTGGTCTCTCAGCAGAAGAGCGGTCGGAAGGCAGAACAACGCACTGCAATAGCTGCTTAGACTGACTGATTATTTACTTATAATTCGGCGCCCTATGCCTCAGGTGACACAGTAAAGCAAGCTCCAGGGCTTAATAACATCAGCTACGACGTGCTGCAGTTTTGGCACTTTGTTTCAGACGCCCTGTCTCCTACAAAAGGCAGAAGGGCGGGCCACCTTCCAGCTGCAGTATTCTGACAGGTACATACTGACTGAGGAGATCCACAGAGGATCCTCCACACCTCCTCCCTACTCCTCCTACTCCTTCTTCCCTGGTGAGATCTCACATCCTAGTGCAAGCAGCATAAATTATACAGCTACACAAAAACCTAGGCACAGAAGCCATAGTGCCATTAAAACAGATCCATATCACAGACAACTTCAAGTCACTCGGGGAATCAAAAGCATGAGTAACCAAAAATTTAAGGGAAAACTAACCCCACAACACCATCCAAACCACAAGTTGGCCCAAAACAGGATAAATCCTTCGGACATCGTAACCAAACTAGGGACCGGGTTAATACCCTAAGTTCGCCCAGACGCAGGTCTCGGTCACCACGTGGGGATAACTATCATCCTCCAGACCACAAGGTTAACTCTAAACCCCTAGGGAGTAAACCATCTCCAGTAAAAATGGACTCCTCATTAAATTTAAAAAGGACAAACCCAGGGGATTGGAATGAGAAATTCTCCTTCTCCAGGGAGACCTTGGAAGCTGAAAATGACACTGAATCTAGCGATACTTCACCCAATCTGTCCCCTGCAAAAAGCAGAATCAAGCATGATGACTCTGGGCCCCATCTGGGTGTAAACCCGGCAACCTCACACATATCTCCACACTCTATGATAATGGGCCAACCCAACAGGAGACCTTTTTGGATTCCATAGTAAGCAAGCTGAGCGCTATAATGGATAGTAAGCTTGACTTACATAGCAGAAAGATCAAAGCCGACTTGGACTCTAATTTTCAAAAGTTCTGTGAAAAAATTGATAAGATCGATAAGCAGTTATCTAAACATGAAGATCGGATAAATAGGTTGGAACATAGATCCTCAATTACCTATGATGAACTGGATTATCTTACATCAGAAGTTTGCAAACTTCGAGCCAAACTGACAGATCTTGAAGACAGAGGTCATCGGAATAATTTGAAGATCAGAGGTATTCCGGAAAGTGTCAACCAAGAGGGTCTATCGAATCATATCAAAACTATTTTCAAGCAGGCCTTACCTGACCTCTCAGAGGCGGACTTAACAATTGATAGAGCCCACAGGTTGCCGAGACCTCCTAAACTTTCTACTGATCTTCCGAGGGACACTATTCTCAGAGTGCATTTCTTTCAAACGAAAGAAAGGATTCTCAACTATTTGAAAGACCAAAAAACATTCCCCGAACCACACAAAGACCTAAAGGTTTTTCCTGATCTATCCAAGGACACACTGGAGGCACGGAAGAACTTTAGGAATATTACTACAGCCCTTTGTGACAAAGGACTTATTTACAAGTGGGGCTTTCCGCTGAAACTTTTGATGCTTTTCAGGGGAAGAACAATTCCAATCTTCACTCCGGATGAAGGATTCAACTTCCTCAGCTCACTGGATTCTTCTCAACCCGGCAATGGTTGAGATTTCCTCATTATGGAAACATCTCCTATGAGGCGGGGGCCTCTGTTTTATACACTGCGTTGAGGTTTTCCCTCTATTCCCACCCACATTCATTAACCCCACTTTATTGAGGTAGTTCTGCCTATGCGTTCTACTTGAGCAGTGTTTTTCCCATTAATCTTATAGTCATTCTCACTGACTTCTGGTCTACATTTCTGATTAGCCATATTGTAAACTGTTATAGATTTAGACTACTAACCAAAAGGTTAATTGTTATACTGTTATTGTTGCTATCTTGCCCTTTAAGACTTTTTCTTGTCTTCAGGTCTCCAGTCAGTTTACTCATCAACACTCTTCATATACTTTTATTATACTTACTAATACTACTGACATGAGTTTCAAAATTTTGTCCTATAATATTAGAGGTTTGAACAGCCCACAGAAGAGACACACCTTATGGAGAGAACTGGTTCACTCACAGGTCGATATTGCATGTATACAAGAAACAAAGTTTTTAGATGGAAATCACCCTTACTTTAATCATCGCAGGTTCCCCAACATCTTTGAGGCCTGCAATTCCAGTAAAAAGGCTGGAGTGACTACCGTGATCAGGAACTCTGTCCCCTTCATCGCCCTAGAGGAATACGGGGATGAAGGGGGCAGATTCCACATTTTGGTATGTGAAATTAATGGTCAAACATACACTTTAGTAAACGTTTACGCACCCAACAAAAATCAAACTAGGTTTCTTTCAAAGCTTATGAAGAAAGTAGTAGAGGTTAAAAAAGGTAATCTCCTAATACTAGGAGACTTTAATCTCACTCCCGAAAACGTCTTGGACTCCTCCTCTGTCTCTAGACCGGCATCGGATAACTTAAATAGGTGGTTGGACAGAAATGAGCTGTACAATACGTTTAGATGTCTGAATTCCACCTCCAAAGAGTTCACTCATTTCTCTACAGCTCACCAATCGGCGTCTAGAATAGACCTGATTGTGACGGACATTTTCTCTCTCACAAAAATCGGTAAGGTGTATATTGGAAACAGGACGATTTCAGATCGCTCCCCGGTCATTGGGGAAATACTAATAGGTCCCACCCTAAAAAACGCCAGATTGTGGAAGTGCAATGCCAGCATTATACATGATCCGATTCATAAGGCGACAATCCAGAAAGCATTAGATAATTTTTTCCTTGAAAACAACCCAGATCTCACCAATCCTTCTCTCAACTGGTGCGCCCATAAGGCGGTCGTCAGGGGCATTTTTATGAGTATCGCATCTAAAGTAAAAAGAGAAAGTAGGGAAAAAATAAACAAGGTTCAATCGGCAATACGTACAATGGAAAAGAGTTTGCTAGGCCTATCTTCTCCTTCCCCTCAAAAACAATCTGATCTAACCCACCTAAGACAGGAACTTAGGTCACTGCTTTATTCCACATATGAAGCAGCCATCAATTCTTCCAAGTATAAATTCTATACATCTTTGAACAAACCCACACGTTACATGGCCAACAGGATTAAAAAGAAGAGAACCTATAATCAAATACATAGAATAAACTCTATTGAGGGTAATACTAAGTTATCTATAAGCGATGGCGATGGTATTCAATCCAAGAAATGGTTTGAGAAGTAGCTGATTGAAATGTTAAAACTTAACCTTTAATATATTAACTAAAAAAAACCAAAAGTGCAAAATGTGCTGATGTGCATGTGCCACACGAAACAAAAACCAAAGCGAAACACAAAGTCTATGACCTAAAAACAAAGAGACCAATGGTTCACCAGAAACCTAATAATGGACGATAGTGCCTCTATACCGACAATATAACCGCACTTATTAAATGGGACTGTATAAAGAACAAATTCCCCTGTTCTGGCGGTATTTGTAGGAGTATTATTCCTTTTTATTGGGTAAGCTAATCGTGCTGGAATCAGCGTTTTTGTATCAAAGATATTGCCCCCTTTATATGCACTTCGTCCATATACATATATTATACAATTGGTTTTTATGGATTTTATATATAATGCTCATTTGGGTTTGGAGCCATAAATAAATGTGCACCTGTCATATAGATGTATCATTAAACATGCCCTTAATAGACAGGTAAATGCAGTACCATCAGGAGAGTGACAGTAGAAATGTAATTCTGTCTATATTAACCCCCACTGTGGTTTAAACATTTGCGATTGTCTACAATACTCATCTGCGTTTTCGTAGTATGGGCATGATTCATCTCTCCTGGGGGAGATCCGTTCCATGTGCATGTATCATGTCCGGTAGTCTCTACCCCAGGGGCGTCTCCCGACGCGTTTCATCACATTAAGAATCTTCAGGGGAGATATTAGAGCATAAATGCTGAGACAGGACTTAGCGGCGCGTGCACGCTCGTGCTTTTTATAGATACCGTGTGTATCGATCAGTTTCCTGTTCCAGACGCTTGCGGGCGTCATATCCGGTAATTGGAACGCATGTGCTGTTCATCTAGCGCATGCGCTGTGATTACGACTATTTCAACCTCGAGGGACGTCATTTCCTGTTTAAGGAAGTAAGAATCCCAATGCGCAGTGCATCTATAGTGTGTCTGCAGAATGTGGCGATTCGTCCCTATTGAGTCTGCTTATGCGTTATAGAGGAAGAAATAGCAAATTTGTCCTAAATCACAAAAATGAAATCTGGAGAAATATATCTGCTGTGGTATATAATCTTTACATATAAGATCTACCAAACATAATATAGTGCCTCTTTGTGGAAATTTGCAAGAGATAACAAATCTGTTTCTGGCAATACTTGGAGCAGAGTGTCAGTCACATTCATAAATAGATGACGGAGGTATGGTGTAGCAGAAAAAAATATACAAAATCTATGATGGTCAATTGCGTATGTGAAATGGAATATTGAATTATTGCATGCAAGTATTAACACGACGGACCTTCCTGTTGAAGGATAGAAAGGGTGCACACTAAGGAATCCCTGTTGAACCCTATCTGTTAAATCCCTACCTCACGCGGAGGTTGGCACCCTAAAACCTGCGCAGTGGCGCCCCCACTCGACGGCGGCTGACCCTGTTCTAGAGGCCCTAGTGGTCCTTACTCTACAAGAAGGAAGAATAGGTTATAAGTTTATTCAATCCTTTCGGATGGGTCGTTTGGAGATTGAATATCCAGAATGTTTCTCTTTGAAGGATACGTTTATCCCAATCTCCTCCTCTTTGATTTTGTCTGATTTTTTCAATTCCCATAAATGCTATGGATTTTGTGTCACCTCCATGCATTTGATTTACATGGTTCGCTACAGGGGTATCTCTTCTGTTTATGATGTCCCTATGATGTTCTCCTATTCTCTTCCTGAGTTCTCTTCTTGTTTTCCCTACATATTGTACGCCGCATTTGCAGGTGATGTTGTAGACAACCCCAATGCTTTTGCAGTTAATGAATTGTCTGATGGGGTATATTTTCTTGGTAATGGTGCTGTTGAACTCCTTGCCTTGTTTAAGGGCCCCACAGTATTTACATCCTCCGCATTTGTAACACCCTTGTATTGTGCTTTTCAGCCATGTAGGGTTTTTTGGTTCAGAGGAGGCAAAATGGCTGCGTACTAATCTATCTTTAATAGATCGTCCTTTCTTAAATGTGATCTGTGGAGTGGTGGAGATAACACTAGACAAATCCTTGTCCATGCAAAGGACTGGCCAGTGGCGCATAATAATATCCCTCATTTCTTTTGATCTATTGGAGAATTTTGTTATGTACCTGGTGATGTTATCTCCTTCTGTTTTCTCTTTTGGGGTAAGGAGATCTTTCCTCTCTCGTGTCAAAGCTGTTTTGTAGGCGTCCCTAAGTACATGATCAGGATATCCTCTCTCTGAAAAACGATGTCTCAATTCGTCTGCTTGTTGTTTAAACAGGTTCGGGTTTGAACAGTTTCTTTTGATCCTGAAATACTGTCCTTTTGGTATCCCTTTTTTGAGAGGGAGGGGGTGATTCGATTCCCATCTTAAAAGAGAATTTGAGGAGGTGGGTTTTCTATATGTTTTGGTGACCAGATGACCTCCTTCACCTCTCTCAATCAAAATGTCCAAAAAAGGGAGACTCTGTGCATTGGCCTCAAAAGTGAAGCGGAGGCCAATGTTGTTGTTAAGACCTTGCACATATTCCCTGAAACTCTCCACATCACCTCTCCAGATCACAAAAACATCGTCAATGTAGCGGAGCCACATGACTATTTTGTCCTCCGCCTCACCGTTTGATTCACAGAAGACGATGTTTTCCTCCCACCAGCCCAGGAGCAAGTTGGCATATGAAGGTGCACATGGGCTACCCATGGCTGTGCCCCTGGACTGGTGGAAGTACTTGTTATCAAAAAGAAAATAATTTCTGGTCAAACAGAATTCAAGGGCTCTCAAGACAAATTTATTGTGTTCATTATACTGGCAGCCCTTAGTTTTCAGATAATATTCCGCAGCCATTATGCCTTTCTCATGGGGAATTGAAGAATAAAGAGCCTCAACGTCAATCGATCCTAGGATCATATTGTCGCCCAACTCGATATTGTCAATTTTGAGAAGAAGGTCCGTCGTGTCTCTAACGTATGAGCTTAATGATGAAACAAAAGGTCTAAGAATTTTGTCTATGTACAGTCCCAAATTTTGAGTGAGACTATCAATGCCTGATACAATCGGCCTACCTTTAAGTGGACAGAGGCCTTTGTGCACCTTAGGCAGACAATAGAAAGTCGCTACCATAGGATGGGTAGGAATCAAAAATTCTTTTTCATCCAGGCTGATAAGTTTTTTACTCAGCGCTTCATTGACCAGTGTTTTTAATTCTTCATGGTAGCGGGCTGTGGGATTTTCTTTTAGTTTCTCATATCCCATGTCCTCGCCTAAAAGGGAGCAACAAAGTGTTTTGTATTGGAATGTGTCCATCACCACGATGTTGCCCCCTTTATCTGAGGGTTTAATAATAATGCTCCCATCATTCTCCAGATATTTAGTGCCTTCATTTCGATTTTAGTGAGATTGTGAAATTTTTTATTTTTACTTTTCTCAAGTTCCAAAAAATCTCTGGAAACAAGATTAGTAAATATATCGATAGCACTAACGTCCGTGACAGGGGGCATGCGTTTGCTTTTGTTTTTAAGATCTGTGAATGGGCCTTCTCCCTCTTCCCCAATGGGGTCACCCAAATGGTAAAGAAATCTAACGTCAGCCAACATGTTGTCGTCAATTCCAAATTCAGCACAGCTTTTTTTGTCCATATTTATAAAGTGCTTTTTCCACTTAAGTCGCCTAGAGAAGAGGTGCAAGTCTTTGGTAGCTTCGAAACATTCGAAATCTGAGGTGGGGACAAATGACATGCCTTTACTTAGCACTGTCATTTCCTCTTTCGTGAGGTGTCTAGAAGAGATATTAACAATTGTATTATCTAATTCGGGTTTCGTGTGTTGAATCTGGTTCTCATATGGTACCCTGAATCTAAAAAATGTTCCCTTTGTGGGGGGCTACGATTTGTACCTCTGCCTCCCCTTGTACCTCCTCTACCCCTTCCTCTTCCTCTGGGGCCCTTGTACCTTGTCTCAGAATCTGAGAACTCAGCTTCAGAAGATGAAATATCGGTGTCTGGAGGTCGGTTTATTTTGATATTGCTTACAGAATATGCTTTATTATCGCGAAATTCCTGTAAATCCCTTATGAAATATTTATGTTTTCTCTCCTTTAGATGGTATTGGAATTTTTTAATAGTGTTCTGAAGAATGGTCTCTTTTACAGTAAATTCCGGTTCAGTAGAAAACTTTTTTGTTATTTCAATTTGCTCTTTGAGTTTCTCATTTAAATTACTGAGTATAGATTTTTCTTCCTCTAAGAGGATTCTCATCAGTTTTAGTGAGCTTTCTGTGGCCTCTTTTTCTAGTTTGGCCAGAAGGGATGTGCTTTTATACCGATAACCGAATGATATTGCAATTCTAAGGTGTCTGGGTACGATCCCTGCTTTTATGTAATTTTCGAAGCTTTGTACCTCCCACCATGAGGTAACTTGCTCCTTATATACTTTAGTGAGTTCTTTAAATGCTGCGTTGAAAGAAGGTGTATATTTTTTCTGAGTAAATACCCCGTCTGAGAATATATCCTTTGCCTCATTGATCCATTGATTAGTATCTAAACCAGTAGACAAGAATCCTGCCATATCCTCAAAACAATTTATATATAAATTGTGACTGACACTCTGCTCCAAGTATTGCCAGAAACAGATTTGTTATCTCTTGCAAATTTCCACAAAGAGGCACTATATTATGTTTGGTAGATCTTATATGTAAAGATTATATACCACAGCAGATATGTTTCTCCAGATTTCATTTTTGTGATTTAGGACAAATTTGCTATTTCTTCCTCTATAACGCATAAGCAGACTCAATAGGGACGAATCGTCACATTCTGCAGACACACTATAGATGCACTGCGCATTGGGATTCTTACTTCCTTAAACAGGAAATGACGTCCCTCGAGGTTGAAATAGTCGTAATCACAGCGCATGCGCTAGATGAACAGCACATGCGTTCCAATTACCGGATGTGACACCCGCAAGCGTCTGGAACAGGAAACTGATCGATACACATGGTATCTATAAAAAGCACGAGCGTGCACGCGCCGCTAAGTCCTGTCTCAGCATTTATGCTCTAATATCTCCCCTGAAGATTCTTAATGTGATGAAACGCGTCGGGAGACGCCCCTGGGGTAGAGACTACCGGACATGATACATGCACATGGAACGGATCTCCCCCAGGAGAGATGAATCATGCCCATATTACGAAAACGCAGATGAGTATTGTAGACAATCGCAAATGTTTAAACCACAGTGGGGGTTAATATAGACAGAATTACATTTCTACTGTCACTCTCCTGATGGTACTGCGTTTACCTGTCTATTAAGGGCATGTTTAATGATACATCTATATGACAGGTGCACATTTATTTATGGCTCCAAACCCAAATGAGCATTATATATAAAATCCATAAAAACCAATTGTATAATATATGTATATGGACGAAGTGCATATAAAGGGGGCAATATCTTTGATACAAAAACGCTGATTCCAGCACGATTAGCTTACCCAATAAAAAGGAATAATACTCCTACAAATACCGCCAGAACAGGGGAATTTGTTCTTTATACAGTCCCATTTAATAAGTGCGGTTATATTGTCGGTATAGAGGCACTATCGTCCATTATTAGGTTTCTGGTGAACCATTGGTCTCTTTGTTTTTAGGTCATAGACTTTGTGTTTCGCTTTGGTTTTTGTTTCGTGTGGCACATGCACATCAGCACATTTTGCACTTTTGGTTTTTTTTAGTTAATATATTAAAGGTTAAGTTTTAACATTTCAATCAGCTACTTCTCAAATCTCTAATACTAAGTTATCCCACCCACAAGACATCACAAATGAGTTCGCAAAATATTACAGTAAACTCTACAATCTCAACTCAGATCTTTCATCCCCCCCGCCTAACCAACTTGATATTAAAAAATATCTTTCAGACATTAACTTAGCATCTCTTACTAGCGACGATTTGATGTCCTTATCATTGCCTTTTACCACCCAAGAAGTAGAAGATACCATTAAAAACCTTGACTTGCATAAATCGCCCGGACCAGGTTATTTTACTAATAACTGCTACAAAGTTTTTGGTAAAACCTTATCTTCCCACTTGGTTGGGATGTATAACTACGCTTCCACAAAGGGTTCATTTCCCCCTGAGATGCTGGAAGCATCAATTTCCCTGATTCCGAAGCAAAATGGAGATCCTGAGTCACTAGGTAGTTATAGACCAATTTCACTCATTAACACCGATATTAAAATATTCTCCAAGATACTTGCCAACAGGTTGAGTTACATATTACCTAGTCTGATAGGTAACGATCAAATGGGGTTTACAAAGGGGAGACAGCCAACTCAACTAGAATACCAACAGTCCTTATCTCATTAGACGCTGAGAAAGCATTCGATCGTATCGATTGGTGCTTTCTCAGAGATACATTGGGTAAATTCGGATTCAATGAAACATTGATTACTACCTTCATGGCCTTATACGTAGGCCCCAAGGCAAGAATCGTGTGCAACAACCATATTTCTGAAACCCTTCCTATTAGAAATGGTACAAGGCAAGGCTGTCCCCTCTCTCCCTTGCTTTTTAATTTGGCATTGGAACCACTTGTAGAACACATAAGATGCAATTCAAAAATAACCGGACTATCCACAAAAAATCGTCAGCATAAGCTCAGCCTATTTGCTGATGATACTATTTTAACTCTAACAAATCCCGAAACCTCGACTTTAGAAGCCTTCACAGAACTAAATAGGTTTAATTTGCTCTCAAATTTTAAAATAAATAATTTGAAGTCAAATATTCTTCCTATCCATGTCAAACCAGAGGAAATTAGTCACATCAAGTCATTCACTGCCCTCAATTGGTGCGAGGAAGAAATATCTTATCTAGGTGTCACCATCAATAAAGATCTTTCAAAGACAGTTAAGTCCAACCTGAAGAAATTAACAGAAATAATTCACAAAGATAGCATTGTTTTTAGGGACAAGGATCTAACATGGTGGGGGAGAAATCTGGCGGTGAAAACATTTACCTTACCCAAGATCCTCTATATCCTGAGGTGTATCCCTCTCCCTATTTCCACTACTCTCTTAAGGTACTGCCACACTAAGCTATCCCGCTAGCGATCTCGTTAGCGTTGCATACTAATGAGATCGCTAGCGGGATTGTTTCTATATCGCTAAATGCAGCCACATTTAGCGATATAGTTAACGACGCTATTGCCGTTAGCGATCTTCTTAACGACTTTAGCGGTACAAAAGTACCGCTAAATCGCTAAGAAAAGGTGCCACACAGCGATTAGATACTTACCCAGCGGGAGCGCCGACGAGAAAATAGGGTCTGGAACGATTCCAGCGACGAGCGAGATCACAGCAGGAAGCTCGTCGCTGGAAGCTGCCGCACTGAACAATATCGCTAACGGGATCGCTAAATAGTGACGTTTTTTAGCGATCCCGTTAGCGATATTGTTTAGTGTGGCATACCCTTTATCCAAACTTCAGTCTCAGTTAAATGCCATTATTTGGGGTAATAAGAAATCTAGAACTGACACTAGATCCCTGTTTAAAAAAAGAATACATGGAGGACTGAGTTTCCCAAATGTTGCAGCTCACTACCATACGCTACTTCTCAAGCAGAGCGCACGGTGGTTTTCAGACTTAGATGCTCCCGCATGGATGGACCTCGAAATATTAATTAATAATGATAAGCATCCCAGAACATTAGTATTCAATGCTATATTAGGTTCCCTCCCGGTCAGTTAGCCCATCCGATATTTCAGGCAATTGCCTTTGCTTGGTATAAAATCTCGAGAGTTGATGGCCGAGCACAAAGCTTAACCACGTTACACAAATTACCTTTGGCTTTTATATTTTCGTTCTTGGGTCAATTACTTTCCCCCAGTGGCTAGATTTGAAGATTCGCAAATTGGGTGACATCTCAGATGGGTCAGATCTTTTGAATTTTAGTCTTTTAAAAAACAAATTCAACGTACCTTCATCTCTTTTATTGGGTTTTTTGTCTTTGAAAGAGAGTATTAGACAATTCCTTAGTCACAAACCTAACTTCTCCGAAGCTTCCCTAAACATACTAAATAACCCTAATCATCGAATTTTTTGGAGCCATAGCTTCCTTTACGATAGTTTCAACAAAGACTCATCATTCTCTAAGTCCCTCTACATGCTTAACTGGGAAAAGGCCCTCAATCACACTTTCTCCTCAGATAATTGGGAAGAGGCTCTTTCTCTGTCTTATAATTCTACATTATCCATGTCCCTACAGGAGTCACACTTTAAAGTATGCTCCAGATGGTATTATACTCCAGCCAGATTGGCACACATGGGTACCTCCAACTCTCCACTATGTTGGAGGAACTGTGGACAAAAAGGCGATATATTCCATGTATTCTGGAACTGTCCCTCAGTTGTTGCCTTTTGGTCTCAGATCACTTCCATAATTACCAAACTGTCAGGAACCAAATTTTCTCTTACACCACAACTAGCTTTGCTCTCCTTAGATAGTGAACTTTTGAACAATTCTTTAAAGTTAATCATTTTACATATTTGCTTAGTTGCAAAAAATTCGATTGCTTTCCACTGGAAGAGTCAAACACTACCTAATTCTAGCGAAATTATCAAATTAATCTCTCAACATAGAGCAATTGAACTTAAATTCGCATTATCTAATAATCAATTTGGTAAGTTTTATAAGAAGTGGTGTAAGTGGGACCAGTCTTTTCCGCCTCCTTTGCCATGATAAGTTGACAGATTTCTGAACTAATTGGCGACCTGTCTCACTAGCTTTCTTGCTCAATTCTCTCATTGGTGTCTCTTATTTCTCGATCTTTAGGAATGTTATGTTATTGATTTCACTATACCTTAAATTGTATAATACAAATCATTTATTTGCAATATTACTGTACTAAAGGGTTGCATCCCTTCATATATTCTGGATAATATGTTGCTAGACATTCATCTTGTGTATGTTATGTTTGTTACCTCTGTCCCTTCCCCTTTACTTACCTTGCTTATCCTCCCCCCACTCTTCCCTACTTTCTCCTTCCCCTGTTAAAATCCAATAAAAATATTGAAAAACAAAATCAGAGAGTGAGCTAGATGTAGATGTAGTGGGGGAGTGGGGACAGTGCATGGTATGAGGGGATTGGGAGATAATTTCCTATCGGATGTGGTCAATTTTTTCTTTCAAATAATTGGCCAGATCGTCAGCGTGGAGATCTATGGTTGGAGCCTGCACTTTTGGGTTGAGTAGGGAGTGAAGTGTCAAAGAGACGTTTGGGGTTTTTGGATAGTGAGGTGATGAGGTTGTAGAAATAGGTTTGTTTGGAGAGGTGAAGGGCAGAGTTGTATGCTTTAAGCATAAACTTGTAATGGATGAAATCTTCGGGTAGATTATATTTTCTCACACAGACATTCGGCGCACCTGGAGCACCGCTGCAGGAAAAGTGTTTGCAGCGTGTGCCACGGTTGTCACTGTCTGTGTCGTATTGTTCTATGTATAGGAGGTGCAATTTCATCCAGGGCACTTTGCAGGGTTTTGTTGTAATGCTTCAGTGCAGAATCTGGACATGAGAGGGAGGAGACAGGGGCCAATGATGACTGCAAGGTCTTCATAAGTTTCTGGATGTTAATGGCCTGTATGTTTCTATATGTGGGAAAGTCGGGGTGACCTGAGCGGAATAGCAGTTTTAGATACAGAATGAAAGAAGGTTGTGGTCAGAGATGTGAAATCATCCACTGAGCAAAGCCGGGAGAAAACCAAGTCGAGGGAGTTTCCGTCTTCATGCGTGGGGGAGTTTGTATGCTGCAGGAGGCTGAATGAGGAGGAGGTTAGAGATAAAAGGTGAGTAGCAGATGGGGAGAGGGGAAGAGCAGTGGGGATTTTGAAATCACCCATGATGAGGGTGGGGATGTCACAGGAAAGAAAATGTGGAAGCCAAGTGGAAAATTGATCCAGGAACTGATGACAAGGGCTGGGAACACGATAAACTACTGCCACTCGCATGGAGAAGGGGATGTAGAGTCTGACAGCATGGACCTCAAAAGAAGGGAAGACAAGTGAGGGTACTTGAGGAATAACCTGAAAATACATTTGGGTGATCAGAGCAGACCAACGCCTCCACCTGCTCTGTTGTCCGATCTTAGGGTATGAGAGAAGTGTAGTCCACCATATAGAGAGCAGCAGCAGCGGTGGTGCCTGACTGCTTGATCCAGGTTTCAGTAAGAGCTAGAAGGTTAACAGAATTTGAAAGGATGAAGTCATGGATGAAGGGGAGTTTATTACACACTGAGCGAGAATTCCAAAGGGCACAATTAAAAGAGACAGAAGGCATGCAGGGAATATTAATAAGATTAGAGGGGTTTCTGAGTGTAGCAGTTGGAAGGTTTGACTTGCTATAACATGGGGGGGGCCGGGGTTTGGAGCGATATCTCCTGCGACTAGAAGAAGAAGAATAGAAAGAGTAAGCAGATGGTTAAGTGATTTGTGAGAGCGTTTTATGTGTTGGATGGTGGGACTGAGTGGATTTGTGCTATTTAGCAGTGTGAAAAGAGCGTGAGTGCTATACGTAGGAGGGGAAAGGACAGAGGGGCCGATATGGATAGAGTGTAAAGAGTTAATGCAGGGGCAGTGGAAGTGAGTGAATGCAGCAGCCAGGATATAAATTATACAAATGCATATGGTGAATATGTGTTGTAATTCAAATGTAGAGGGAATAGATTTTTTTATTTGTCTTACCTGTCTCCTTCCCTGTCTAACTGCCATGTTTAACTGCGGCATACTTTGATACATGTACTTCGATTAAATGTACATAAATGCTACCCCTGCATAAATGCTTCCCCAGACTATGTCTCAATATATAGGAGGTTAGTTCTAAGAACTTTTTTTTCCCTCTCTCCCTCGTTAGCAATCAGTCAAACTAAGTTGAGACAGCAGGACACAATAAATGTAGTGAGCAGATAAACAAGTGTCCAGACCTACGCGGATCATAAACCACTTTGAAAAGTTACTTGACCGCATATCATAAGAGGACAAGCAGAGTAAGTTGAAATAACTATATAACCATTATATATGCTGCTAAGATGAATAACATGGTGGAAACATGCAGGATTCAGTGAAGTAGCTTGCAATAGCTAAATACCATTATAAATGCTGCTAAGATGAATAACATAGGTGGACACATGCAGGATTCAGTGAAGTAGCTTGCAATAGTTAAATACCTGTATGAAGAGAATAGAGATGCATGTTAGAATTAGCCATGTTTAACTGTGGCGTACTTTGATACATGTACTTCGATTAAATGTACATAAAAGCTACCCCTGCATCTATTCATGCTCAGCAGAAAAATATTTATTAGAAAAATGTAAAAGTATATGTATGAGGAAGCACAGTCACTGTCACATCCACAGGGGTGCTAAAAGTACTAGTAGCATGGTAATATTGTCTCTTGTAATGGGCAGTCAATAGTGTAAAGAGTGAGCTAGCCCATGTAATGGAAACTCGAAATGATCCAAGATTTTCAGAGTGGTGAAAATATAGCACTAGGAGAGCATGCATGTCATTCATAATCCACAGTCCCAGATGGAGAGGTACAATTCAAAACGTGGGGAGTGGGACGGAAGAATACTTATATAATAATGGAAAAGTTGCATTGAGTCAAGGCGAAGGCCCAGTTGTATAACGTCCAGAATCTATATACCGTACTCAGAATGTATTGATGTGCACCTACCATTAGCTTGTGGAGGAAAGAGGGTCCTGAGGCTGTCTCAGAGGTGAGAAAGAGGCCACACTATAAGAACAATACTCCCATCCATAATATTCACAATTTCAAGTGTCTCCCAAGATTATAGATATCTGTCACTGTATCAGGGCAGAAGTCTCTAATGTGGCATCCAGTTTCCACATCCTCAGTGTGTGAAGGAGTGTACCAGCCATGGGTGTAGGCCCCTATGGGTCGGAAAGAAAGAGGTAGAATTATGTTCAGGAATGGCAAATTAGCTGAGGAATCCTGTGAAAAGTAACTCCTCATTTAGTCCCGCCGGGGCCACAATTCCCAGTTCAAAGATCCATCTGGTTTCTGATTGTAACAACCGTTTGTGGTAGTGTCCCCCTCTTCCTGACCCTATGATATGCTCTAAACCCACCACCCTTGTGTTGATATGTCTTCCTGAGTGGTGGTTGAGGAAGTGTGAGGCCACAGATGTCAAGGTTTTACCTTTATGAAGATCGCTGGAGGCCAGGTTGATTGTAGAGAAGTGCTTTTGGATTCTCTTCCTCAATTCCTGAGAGGTTTGTCCAACATAGACCTGTTCACAAGGGCATACAATTGCATATACCACACATTTGGTTTTGCCGTTGATGTCTAATTTTAACGGGTGCTGCTCAGTGTTTGAAGGGTTGACAATATGTTATGTCTGGGATGCATAAATTGGCAAATATTGCAATCACCACATGGAAATGTCCCCCTCAAAGTAATTCCCAGTTCAATTTAACTGTGGGCCTAGAGTAGTGACTCCTTGTAAGGATATCCCTAAAGTTGAGGTCCCTTATGGCTGTAAGCAGTGGCCTATCGACTACCATAGTAGATGTCTGTAAATCAGTGGCCAAGATCTTCCAGTGGTTTTGCCGAACCTATCTCACTTATATCCACTGTGAGCTGTAGTTCATGATAAAGCGCAACTTGGTATCCCATGATTTAGACTTCGCTATGAGCAGAGAGTCCTGCATGTGTTCTCTTGTGTGCTGGTATGCTGAAGAGATGAGTTTCTTAGGATAGCCTCTTTTCCTGAACCTGTTAGTAAGTTTCTGAGCCTGACCACCGAAAGTCTGCGTCCATGGTGCAATTCCTTCTGGTTCTGAGAAATTGGACCCCAAGGACACACCTCCTGGTATGGAATAGATGAAAACTGTGAAACTTCAACAGGCTGTTGGTCATGATGGGCTTGCAGTACAGATTGGACGTGAGACAGCACTCTTGTCTTGTGATGGTCAAATTTAGAAAGGCTGCCACAACAGGAGAGATAGAGCAGGTAAGAAAGATGTTTAACGGAGTTTGAGTTAATGAATTCCAAAAAAACGCACTGTGTTGTGAATGTGTTAGAAATGAATTCTGAGCAGAAGCTCCCTCTGCTGGTTACAAACAGTACTGAACTATTCAATGAAGATTGTGAAGATTGGCAATCAGGAGTTACAGACTGGTCTTATATAAGGGAGGTTCCCTCCCATTATGGTTGCCGGTGATCAATTGTTCTTGTCTCAACTTTGGTTCCTGGTTCACTTGGAAGCTAGTTGTGTCTTGCCTCTTCTTCTGCTAACAGATAAGATATTTTCTGCTTTTATTTTTGTGCTTGCTTTTTGCATTTTGTCCTGCACTTCTGTGGAGGTCAGTCAGGTCCCCTCCGGGGGCTTGTGCTCCTCTCAGTTTATCTGAGCCACTGTTATTTGTTCATTTGCCTTCTCCAGTTTTTTCAGTGGCTGCTGCTTAGTTTTGTTACACCAGAGAACTAATTTAGGTGGTAGAGGTCGTGTGATCTCAGGTGTTTTTGCAATTAGTAGAGTTGGTATTTTTTAGGGTTTTTTGGATTGCAGTAAGTGTCCTTCCTATCCTTTTCTGTCAAGAAAGATTGGGCCCCAACGTTTGCTCATACTATTTTCTGTCTGTGTCTGTATTTCCTCTTGTCTAACTGCCATTACATGTTTGGGGGCTTCCTATGTTCTTTGGGGATCTGCTCCGGGGCAGATAGCTTTCCTCTTTCTATCTTTAGGTGTAGTTAACCTCTCAGGCTGTGACGAGGCGTCTAGTACCAACGGAGGAACGCTCCACGGCTGCCTTTAGTTGTGGTGGTTAGTCAGGGTACTGCAATCCAGTAGATTCCAACCTCTCTGGTGTATTGCCGTTTTTGCCTACTCTCCTCAGCTACCAAATTATAACAGTATCACCGGCCAAACTGAAAATTATATGGTACTCAACAGAAGGGAAAAATAGTAAAAGGAAAAAGAAAAAGGAAAGTTGTCAGAAATTTTTTTTTTCTCTGTTTGTTGCATTTTTTCCCTCTTTTTCTCTGGGTACTGAGGAGGATTTTTTTTTCTCTCAATGGAGTTTGCACAGTTGTCTGGCCGTGTGGATCAGCTTGCCACTGAAGTTTGGAGTATTGCTACCTATCTTGCAGGGTTGCCGGCTGTGGAACCTAGGATCCCCATGCCAGATTTATTTTGGGGGATCGAGCTAAATTTCTGAATTTCAAAAATTACTGTAAGTTGTTTTTTGCCTTAAAACCTAAGTCCTCAGGGAACGCAGCACAGCAGGTTCAAATTGTCATCTCTCTCCTGCGCGGCGATCCTCAGGATTGGGCTTTTTCCCTGACAAAATGAAGGAAAAAGGGATCCAGCTTCAATAAAATCTTCATCTTTATTGATTCATAAAAACATGAATAATGGCATGCTCCTGGACAAGCTCAGGACAAGGCTACGCGTTTCGATCACAGGGATCTTTATCACAGTGATAAAGATCCCTGTGATCGAAACGCGTAGCCTTGTCCTGAGCTTGTCCAGGAGCATGCCATTATTCATGTTTTTATGAATCAATAAAGATGAAGATTTTATTGAAGCTGGATCCCTTTTTCCTTCATTTTCTCATGTATCTTCACGTTTGATCAAGCGGAGGATCCGTGCTTCTACAAACCGGTGAGCTGGTTAGCGTTCTTATATTTGTACTTTTTCCCTGACACCTGGGGACCCTGTTTTGAGTAATGTTGATGCATTTTTTCTGGCTCTGGGGTTATTGTACGATGAACCTAATGTCAATGATCAAGCTGAAAAAACCTTGTTGGCATTAAATCAGGGGCTTGAGGAAGCTGAGTTGTACTGTCAGAAATTCCGAAATTGGGCAGTCCTGACCAAATGGAATGATGATGCTTTGGCAGCCCTTTTTCGGAAGGGTCTGTCAGAGAAAGTAAAAGATGTTATGGTGGGTTTCCCTGCTCCCTCTGGTCTCAATGATTCTATGTCATTAGCAATTCAAATTGACAGACGTTTGCGTAAGCGTAGAGGTATGCGTGGAATAGTGTTGCCTTGTGAACCAGCTTCCGAACCCATGCAGTGTGATAGAGTGGCTTCTGGGGCACAGCGTTGAGTTTCGAAAACGCAATGGGTTATGTTTCTACTGTGGTGACGCCTCTCATGCTATTTCAGTCTGCCCTAAGCGGGGAAGACGTTTTGCACGCTCAGTTGTCTTGGGTAGTGTTCAGACTAAATTTCTGTTGACTGTTACCCTGATTTGCTCCCTGTCCACATTTTCTGCTCAGGCTTTTGTTGATTCGGGAGCAGCTATTAACCTGATGGATTTTGATTTTGCTAAACGTTGTGGGTATCCCTTGATACCCCTACGGAAGTCTATTCCCTACTGGGGATCGATTCTACCCCTTTGGCTGAGAATAAACCCCAGTTCTCTACTCAGGTGATAATGAGGGTTGAACCTGATCATCAGGAGAGTTGCAAATTTTTGGTGCTGTATAATCTGCATCCTTGCCCCCCCATAGGAGCTATGACTGCGCTATTGAATTAGTGCCTGGTAGTAAATTCCCTAAAGGTCGCCTTTTTAACTTGTCTGTACCTGAACATGACGCTATGCGGTCTTATATCAAGGAGTCATTGGAGAAGGGTCATATCAGACCATCCTCTTCACCCTTGGGTGCCGGTTTTTTTCTTTGTCGCCAAAAAGGATGGTTCATTAAGGCCGTGTATTGATTATCGTCTCTTGAACAATATCACTGTGAAATATCAATATCCGTTACCCTTGATTTCTGACCTGTTTTCCAGGGTGAAAAGTGCTACTTGGTTTACCAAGCTTGACCTCAGGGGGGCGTATAACCTTATTCGCATTAAGCACGGGGATGAATGGAAGACGGCGTTTAATACCCCAGAGGGGCATTTTGAGTACCTAGTGATGCCCTTTGGGCTCACTAATGCTCCTTCCGTCTTCCAGTCCTTCATGAATGACATTTTCAGGGATTTTGTGGATAAATTTCTGATTGTTTATTTGGATGATATCTTGATTTTTTCCAATGACTGGGACTCTCATGTGAAACATTTTCGGACTGTGTTCCAGATTTTGAGAAAGAATGCTCTGTATGTGAAGGGATCAAAGTGTCTTTTTGGCGTACAGAGGATCTCATTTCTGGGATTCATGTTGTCCCCATCTGTTATTGAAATGGACCCGGTCAAGGTTCAGGCCATCTGTGATTGGGTCCAACCTACTTCATTAAAGGCTCTTCAGAGATTCTTGGGTTTTGCCAATTTTTATCGTAAATTTATTGGTAATTTCTCTGTTATTGTTAAACCATTGACTGATTTGACCAAAAAGGGTTCTGATGTGGTGAATTGGCCTCCTGAGGCAGTCTCTGCATTTCAGGAACTTAAGCAGAGATTCACTTCTGCTCCTGTTCTACGGCAGCCTGATATTTCTCTGCCATTTCAGGTGGAGGTTGATGCCTCTGAAATTGGGGCAGGTGCTGTTTTGTCCCAAAGAGATCCAGAGACCTCTAAAAGTAACCCTTGTGCCTTTTTCTCTCAAAAATTTTCTCCAACTGAACGTAATTATGACGTGGGTAATCGGGAGTTATTGGCCATGAAGTGGGCTTCTGAAGAGTGGAGACATTGGCTGGAGGGAGCCAAACATCAGGTGGTGGTCCTCACGGACCATAAGAATCTGGTTTATCTGGAATCAGCCAAGCGACTTAATCCTAGACAGGCCAGGTGGGCCTTGTTTTTCACACATTTTGGTTTTGTGGTTTCCTTTCTTCCTGGCACTGAGAATGTTAAGGCGGATGCCCTCTCGAGGAGTTTCCTTGCGGACTCTCCTGAGTTGTCTGATCCTGCTGTTGTTTTGGGGGAGGGTGTGGTTCTTTCCGCCATCTCGCCCAGTTTGAGACTGGCTCTGGAGGGGTGTCAGGAGGATAAACCCGAGCACTGCCCTGTTGGGAAATTGTTTGTCCCAGACCGGTGGAAAACGAGTGTGATGTCTGAGATTCATTGTTCCGCGTTGGCCGGTCATCCCGGAATTTTTGGTACCAGAGACTTGGTTAGTCGGTCCTTTTGGTGGCCTACTTTGTCTCGTGACGTCAGGGAATTTGTGCAGTCCTGCGGGACTTGCTCTCGCTCCAAGCCTTGCTCTCGCTCTAGTGGTTTGTTGATGCCATTGCCTGTGCCCAAGAGACCATGGACCCATATCTCTATGGATTTCATTTCCGACCTCCCTGTTTCTCAGAGAATGACAGTTATCTGGGTGATTTGTGATAGGTTTTCCAAAATGATACATCTTGTGCCATTACTTAAGTTGCCTTCCTCCTCCGAATTGGTGCCTTTGTTCCTTCAGCAAGTGGTTCGGTTACACGGCATTCCTGAGAACATTGTGTCTGACAGAGGAGTCCAGTTTGTTTCCAGATTTTGGAGGACTTTTTGTTCTAAACTTGGTGTTCAATTGTCTTTCTCCTCGGCTTTTCATCCTCAGACCAATGGACAAACTGAGAGAACAAAACAGACATTGGAGACTTATCTGAGATGCTTTGTGTCTGCTAATCAAGATGACTGGGTCTCTTTTTTGCCTTTGGCTGAGTTTGACCTTAATAATAGGGCTAGCTCTGCCACTTTGATGTCTCCATTTTTCTGCAATTTTGGGTTTCACCCTCGATTTTCTTCGGGACAGACGGAGGCTTCTGTCTGTCCAGGTGTTGACTCTGTTGTGGAGCGTATGCAGCAGATTTGGGACCAGGTAGTGGAGAGGTTGTCCCTCTCTCAGGAGAGGGCTCAGCGGTTTGCCAATCGGCATTGTTGTGAATAGGCTGGAAATGAGTTCTGAGCAGAAGCTCCCTCTGGTGGTTACAAACGGTACTGGACTGCCCAGTGAAGATTGTGAGGATTGGGAATCAGGTGTTACTGACTGGTCTTATATAAGGGAGTCGCCTTCCCATCAGGGTTGCCGGTGATCAATTGTTCTGGTCTCAATCCTTGATTCCTGTTTCCTTTGTAGCCTGCTGTGTCGTGTCTGAATCTCCTGCTAACAGATAAGACTTTTTCTTCTTTTTGTTTTTGTGCTTGATTTTTGCATTTTGTCCTGCACTTCTGTGGGGGCCTTCAGGGTCCCTTCTGGGGGCTTTTGCCCTCTCAGTTCAGTTCAGCCACTGATGTTTGTACATTTGCTTTTTCCATTTTTTTTTCAGTGGCTGCTGTTTTGTTTTTGGTTACACCAGAGAACTAATTTAGGTGGTAGAGGTCGTGTGATCTCAGGTGTTTTTGAAATTAGTAGAGTTGGTGCTTTTCAGGGTTTTTTGGGATTGCAGTAAGTGCCCTTCCTATCCTTTTCTATTTAGTAAGTTTGGGCCCCAACGTTTGCTCATACTATTTTCTGTCTGTGTCAGTATTTCTTCTTGTCTAACCGCCATTACATGTTTGGGGGCTTTCTATGTTCTTTGGGGATCTGCTCCGGGGCAGATAGCTTTCCTCATTCTATCTTTAGGTGTAGTTAGTTTCTCAGGCTGTGACGAGGCGTCTAGGACCAACGTAGGAACGCTCCACGGCTGCCTCTAGTTGTGGGGGTTAGTCAGGGTACTGCAATCTCATAGTTTCCAACTGCTCTGGTGTATTTCCTTTTTTGCCTGCTCTCCTCAGCTACCAAATCATAACAGTATCACCGGCCTAAGCTGAAAATTATATGGTACTCACAGAAGGGAAAAATATTGTGGAAAGAAAAAAGTTGTCAGAGTTGTCAGAGATTTTTTTTTTTTTCTTTTTCTGTTTGTTGCATTTTTTTTTCCTCTGTATCTCTGGGTGCTGAGGAGGATTTTTTTTTTCTCTCTCAATGGAGTTTGCACAGTTGTCTGGCCGTGTGGATCAGCTTGCCACTGAAGATCGGAGTATTGCTACCTATCTTGCTAGGTTGCCTGTTGTGGAACCTAGGATCCCCATGCCAGATTTGTTTTTAGGGGATCGAGCTAAGTTTCTGAATTTCAAAAATAACTGTAAATTGTTTTTTGCCTTAAAATCTAAGTCCTCAGGGAACGCAGCGCAGCAGGTTCAAATTGTCATCTCTCTCCTGCGCGGCGACCCTCAGGATTGGGCTTTTTCCCTGACACCTGGGGATCCTGTTTTGAGTGATGTTGATGCGTTTTTTTCAGGCTTTGGGGTTATTGTACGATGAGCCTAATGTCATTGATCAAGCTGAAAAAACTTTGTTGGCATTAAGTCAGGGGCTTGAGGACGCTGAATTATACTGTCAGAGATTCCGTAAGTGGGCAGTCCTGACCAAATGGAATGACGACGCTTTGGCAGCTCTTTTTCGGAAGGGACTGTCAGATAATATAAAGGATGTTATGGTGGGATTCCCTGTTCCCTCTGGTCTCAATGATTCTATGTCATTAGCGATTCAAATTGACAGACGTTTGCGTGAGCGGAAAGGTATGAGTGGAATAATGTTGCCTTGTGAACCTGCTTCTGAATCCATGCAGTGTGATAGAGTGGTTTCTGGGGCACAGCGTCATGAATTTCGAAAGCGCAATGGGTTATGTTTCTACTGTGGTGATGCCTCTCATGCTATTCCAGTCTGCCCTAAGCGGGGAAGACGTTTTGCACGCTCAGTTGTCTTGGGTAGTGTTCAGACTAAGTTTTTATTAACTGTTACCCTGATATGCTCTCTGTCCTCATTTTCTGCTCAGGCTTTTGTTGATTCTGGAGCAGCTATTAAACTGATGGATTTTGATTTTGCTAAACGTTGTGGGTTTCCCTTGATACCCCTACGGAAGTCTATTCCCCTACTGGGGATCGATTCTACTCCTTTGGCTGCGAATAAACCTCAGTTCTCTACTCAGGTGATAATGAGGGTAGAACCTGATCATCAGGAGAGTTGCAAATTTTTGGTTCTGTATAATCTGCATGACATTATCGTACTGGGTTTCCCTTGGTTACAGTCTCATAATCCTGTTTTGGATTGAAATCTGTGTCTGTTACCAGTTGGGGCTGCCAATGTGTTAATACCAACACTCCTGTTTTTTCCGCCTCCCCCCAGGCTCAGGATGTTCCTGATTTTTTGATTGATTTTTCTGATGTGTTTAGCGAAAGTAAATCTGCATCCTTACCTCCCCATAGGAGCTATGACTGCGCTATTGAATTAGTGCCTGGTAGTAAATTCCCTAAAGGTCGCCTTTTTAACTTGTCTGTACCCGAACATGACGCTATGCAGTCTTATATCAAGGAGTCATTGGAGAAGGGTCATATCAGACCATCCTCTTCACACTTGGGTGCCGGTTTTTTCTTTGTGGCCAAAAAGGATGGTTCATTAAGGCCGTGTATTGATTATCGTCTCTTGAACAATATTACTGTGAAATATCAATATCCGTTACCCTTGATCTCTGATCTGTTTTCCAGGGTGAAAAACGCTACTTGGTTTACCAAGCTTGACCTCAGGGGGGCATATAACCTTATTCGCATTAAGCACGGGGATGAATGGAAGACGGCATTTAATACCCCTGAAGGGCATTTTGAGTACCTTGTGATGCCCTTTGGGCTCACAAATGCTCCTTCTGTCTTCCAGTCCTTCATGAATGACATTTTCAGGGATTTTGTGGATACATTTCTGATTGTTTATTTGTATGATATCTTGATTTTTTCCAATGACTGGGACTCTCATGTAAAACATGTTCGGACTGTGTTCCAGATTTTGAGAGAGAATGCTCTGTATGTGAAGGGATCAAAGTGTCTTTTTGGCGTTCAGAGGATCTCATTTCTGGGATTCATTTTGTCCCCATCTGTTATTGAAATGGACCCGGTCAAAGTTCAGGCCATCTGTGATTGGGTCCAACCTACTTCATTAAAGGCTCTTCAAAGATTCTTGGGTTTTGCCAATTTTTATCGTAAATTTATTGGTAATTTCTCTGTTATTGTTAAACCATTAACTGATTTGACCAAGAAGGGTTCTGATGTGGTGAATTGGCCTCCTGAGGCAGTCTCTGCGTTTCAGGAACTTAAGCAGAGATTCACTTCTGCTCCTGTTCTGCGGCAGCTTGATGTTTCTCTACCATTTCAGGTGGAGGTGGATGCCTCTGAAATTGGGGCAGGTGCCGTTTTGTCCCAAAGAGATCCAGAGACCTCTAAAAGTAACCCTTGTGCCTTTTTCTCTCGAAAATTTTCTCCCACTGAACGTAATTATGACGTGGGTAATCGGGAGTTATTAGCCATGAAGTGGGCTTTTGAAGAGTGGAGACATTGGCTGGAGGGAGCCAAACATCAGGTGGTGGTCCTTACGGACCATAAGAATCTAGTTTATCTGGAATCTGCCAAGCGACTTAATCCTAGACAGGCCAGGTGGGCCTTGTTTTTCACACGTTTTAATTTTGTGGTTTCATTTCTTCCTGGCACTAAAAATGTTAAGGCGGATGCCCTCTCGAGGAGTTTCCTGGCGGACTCTCCTGAGTTATCTGATCCTTCTGTTATTTTGAAAGAGGGTGTAGTTCTTTCCGCCATCTCGCCCAATTTGAGACTGGCTCTGGAGGGGTGTCAGGAGGATAAGCCCGTGCGCTGCCCTGTTGGGAAATTGTTTGTCCCTGACCAGTGGAAAAAGAGTGTAATGTCTGAGATTCATTGTTCCGCATTGGCCGGTCATCCCGGAATTTTTGGTACCAGAGACTTGGTTAGTCGGTCCTTTTGGTGGTCTACCTTGTCTCGTGATGTCAGGGAGTTTGTGCAGTCCTGCGGGACTTGCTCTCGCTCCAAGCCTTGCTCTCGTTCTAGTGGTTTGTTGATGCCATTGCCTGTGCCCAAGAGACCATGGACCCATATCTCTATGGATTTCATTTCCGACCTCCCTGTTTCTCAGAGAATGACCGTCATCTGGGTGATTTGCGATAGGTTTTCCAAGATGATACATCTTGTGCCATTACCTAAGTTGCCTTCCTCCTCTGAATTGGTGCCTTTGTTCCTTCAGCACGTGGTTCGTTTACACGGCATTCCTGAGAACATTGTGTCTGACAGAGGAGTCCAGTTTGTTTCCAGATTTTGGAGGACCTTTTGTTCTAAAATTGGTGTTCAATTGTCTTTCTCCTCGGCGTTTCATCCTCAGACCAATGGTCAAACTGAGAGAACAAACCAGACATTGGAGACTTATCTAAGATGCTTTGTGTCTGCTGATCAGGATGACTGGGTCTCTTTTTTGCCTTTGGCTGAGTTTGCTCTTAATAATAGGGCTAGCTCTGCCACTTTGATGTCTCCATTTTTCTGTAATTCTGGGTTTCACCCTCGATTTTCTTCGGGACAGACGGAGGCTTCTGTCTGTCCGGGTGTTGACTCTGTTGTGGAGCGTATGCAGCAGATTTGGGACCAGGTAGTGGAGAGGTTGTCCCTCTCTCAGGAGAGGGCCCAGCGGTTTGCCAACCGGCATAGGACTGATGGTCCTCGGTTTAAAGTGGGGGACTTGGTCTGGTTGTCCTCAAGAAATATTCCTATGAGAGTGGCATCTCCTAAATTTAAGCCTAGGTTCATTGGACCTTATAAGATCATGGAGATTCTTAATCCTGTTTCTTTTCGTTTGCTTCTTCCAGGGACATTTAAGATCCATAACGTGTTTCACAAGTCCTTGTTGAAGAGGTTTGTTGAGCCAGTGGTTCCTACTACTGTGCCTCCTGACCCTGTTTTGGTTGAGGGCAATCTGGAGTATGTGGTTGAGAAAATATTGAATTCTCGTTTTTCTAGACGGAAACTCCAGTATTTGGTTAAATGGAGAGGTTATGGTCAGGAAGACAATTCTTGGGTGTTTGCTTCGGACATCCATGCTAGGAGACTCATCCGTGCTTATCATAGAACTCATCCTGACCGACCTGGTTGCTCAAATGAGGGTTCGGTGACCCCTCCTCAAGGGGGGGGTACTGTTGTGAATAGGCTGGAAATGAGTTCTGAGCAGAAGCTCCCTCTGGTGGTTACAAACGGTACTGGACTGCCCAGTGAAGATTGTGAGGATTGGGAATCAGGTGTTACTGACTGGTCTTATATAAGGGAGTCGCCTTCCCATCAGGGTTGCCGGTGATCAATTGTTCTGGTCTCAATCCTTGATTCCTGTTTCCTTTGTAGCCTGCTGTGTCGTGTCTGAATCTCCTGCTAACAGATAAGACTTTTTCTTCTTTTTGTTTTTGTGCTTGATTTTTGCATTTTGTCCTGCACTTCTGTGGGGGCCTTCAGGGTCCCTTCTGGGGGCTTTTGCCCTCTCAGTTCAGTTCAGCCACTGATGTTTGTACATTTGCTTTTTCCATTTTTTTTCAGTGGCTGCTGTTTTGTTTTTGGTTACACCAGAGAACTAATTTAGGTGGTAGAGGTCGTGTGATCTCAGGTGTTTTTGAAATTAGTAGAGTTGGTGCTTTTCAGGGTTTTTTGGGATTGCAGTAAGTGCCCTTCCTATCCTTTTCTATTTAGTAAGTTTGGGCCCCAACGTTTGCTCATACTATTTTCTGTCTGTGTCAGTATTTCTTCTTGTCTAACCGCCATTACATGTTTGGGGGCTTTCTATGTTCTTTGGGGATCTGCTCCGGGGCAGATAGCTTTCCTCATTCTATCTTTAGGTGTAGTTAGTTTCTCAGACTGTGACGAGGCGTCTAGGACCAACGGCTGCCTCTAGTTGTGGGGGTTAGTCAGGGTACTGCAATCTCATAGTTTCCAACTGCTCTGGTGTATTTCCTTTTTTGCCTGCTCTCCTCAGCTACCAAATCATAACACGGCATAGGACTGATGGTCCTCGGTTTAAAGTGGGGGTGTAAGGTTCTGTGTACATGTTCCTGAAACTCAGTTTGTTCGTCAGCCATTTTACTTTCTGTCTTGCTGCAGCTATCTTGCCCTCAGTCAAAATGGAGTTTCCAGCTTGCATGTTCCCGCCCTGATTCTCTCCTTTTGCTTCTTAAGCAGCCACAGCTGAGCAATCAGTGCTTCAGAATCTAGCCTGCAGTGAACCTGTGACTGACTCCTAAAGCCTTGGACCTTGTACTCCAGCTATTCCTACTGAGGAACTCTGAAGCACTTGTGGACTCTGAACCCTGCTCTTTGAAAGACCCACGTTTGCATGGACTTACGGTAACAGAGAAGAAGATCCTGAACCTGTTGTGGAGAGTGATTGCTGAGCTTAGATTACTCTGGCCTGCTGTGTCTCCTGCTTCTGTGTCTGCAAACTGTGTGACTATTTTTGCCAACTTGTATGAAGTAATACAAGACTTTCTATATCAAACCTGTGTCTCATGTATTTTCATCGCACCCAAGCACAAGACGCTATATGAACTGTACTACATACATTACAGGGGGACTTGGTCTGGTTGTCCTCAAGAAATATCCCTATGAGAGTTGCATCTCCTAAGTTTAAGCCTAGGTTCATTGGACCTTATAAGATCATGTAGATTCTTAATCCTGTTTCCTTTCGTTTACTTCTTCCAGGGACATTTAAGATCCATAACGTGTTCCACAAGTCCTTATTGAAGAGGTTTGTCGAGCCAGTGGTTCCTATGGCTGCGCCTTCTGACCCTGTTTTGGTTGAGGGCAATCTGGAGTATGTGGTTGAGAAAATATTGGATTCTCGTTTTTCTAGACGAAAACTCCAGTATTTGGTTAAGTGGAGAGGTTATGGTCAGGAGGACAATTCTTGGGTGTTTGCTTCAGACATCCATGCTAGGAGACTGATCCGTGCGTATCACAGAGCTCATCCTGACCGACCTGGTTGCCCAAATGGGCAAGGGGGGGTACTGTTGTGAATGTGTTAGAAATGAATTCTGAGCAGAAGCTCCCTCTGGTGGTTACAAACAGTACTGAACCATTCAATGATGATTGGCAATCAGGAGTTACAGACTGGTCTTATATAAGGGAGATTCCCTCCCATCATGGTTGCCGGTGATCAATTGTTCTTGTCTCAACTGTGGTTCCTGGTTCACTTGGAAGCTTGCTGAGTCTTGCCTCTTCTCCTTCTCTCAGATAAGATATTTTCTGTTTTTTTTTTGTGCTTGCTTTTTGCATTGTTCCCTGCACTTCTGTGGAGGTCAGCCAGATCCCCTCCGGGGGCTTGTGCTCCTCTCAGTTTATCTGAGCCACTGTTATTTGTTCATTTGCCTTCTCCAGTTTTTTCAGTGGCTGCGACTTAGTTTTGTTACACCAGAGAACTAATGTAGGTGGTAGAGGTCGTGTGATCTCAGGTGTTTTTGCAATTAGTAGAGTTGGTATTTTTTAGGGTTTTTTGGATTGCAGTAAGTGTCCTTCCTATCCTTTTCTGTCAAGGAAGATTGGGCCCCAACGTTTGCTCATACTATTTTCTGTCTGTGTCTGTATTTCCTCTTGTCTAACCGCCATTACATGTTTGGGGGCTTCCTATGTTCTTTGGGGATCTGCTCCGGGGCAGATAGCTTTCCTCTTTCTATCTTTAGGTGTAGTTAACCTCTCAGGCTGTGACGAGGCGTCTAGGACCAACGTAGGAACGCTCCACGGCTGCCTTTAGTTGTGGTGGTTAGTCAGGGTACTGCAATCCAGTAGATTCCAACCTCTCTGGTGTATTGCCGTTTTTGACTACTCTCCTCAGCTACCAAATCATAACAGCACTGCATTCCTGTTGTGTACCTTGGGAGACAAAGAATATCTCATCAAGATAGCATTGACAATTTTGGACCTTTTCCTTGAATCAATGTGAGGGGTAAACCATTGTAGATTCCCACCATCCTAGGAAATCTGCTCTTAGCAGGTGCTCACAAGCCACCTTCCTTGCAGACCATCAGCACAACATGATTGCATCACGTTGTGCTGATGGGAGCAGACAGAGAGTCCACTCCCTGTGCAATACTCCTCGATGTCAGTGTGAGCCCGAATGATCGCTGTGCAATACATATACTTCTCTTTGTGGGAACACAGTTCCTGCAGCGCCATAAATGCATGCCGCATGTCAAGAAAGGGGTTAATAAACCAGTGAAAGATTTAAAGAGACAACGATCCTTTGTCTACTTCTATGTGCAGCCAAATGAACCGATCAACCATACTGGACAGAAGCTCAATGTTACTGTACTGAGCCATAGACATTTTATCTCTGTATGGCACAGTATTAAAGAAATATTCTCACCTGGTCTCTAAGTCTAGATTTTTTCAGCGTGCAGATGTTACAGCATAGTGGATGGGATTTCAAGAAATCCCATCGCACTATGTGTGCACTGACCCCCTTGGCTTACCTGTGAAGACGGACATGCGGCACGTTTTTCCAGACCGCAGCACGGCTATTGGTCTTGCGGAGACATGAGTCTCCGCAAGATAAATCTCACCCATATAATGCATTGGATGCAGTGAGTCTGCACGGTTCAATTATCACATGCAGAATCACCTGCGTTCAAAAGCCTGCAGCGCTTTTTACGCAGCAGACATGTGCTGCGTCCAAAGCACTGCCAATTACTGACCGTGTGCACCTATCCTAGGACACCAGCTTTTTTTTAAACAAATCCTGGGCTGCATTGAAAAAAATTCCACCTTTAACCACAAGAGAAAAACTCTGACAAACCAATGTGGGTTAAATGGGTTGGCTTTATTTAACCAACTTGTAAAACTACAATACAATCTCAGTCCATACCCATTTTTTCTTTACTTTATCCCTTTCCTTTCTCCTAGGCCAAAACCAAAAGGCCAACCATTGCTGAACAGGCGGGACTTGCAAATAACATATTTGGTCATGGGTGAGAACTGCCATGCTGTGACAACATTTTGAACACAAATAACAAAAAAAATTGTTACTTTTTTTTTTTACAAAAAATAGGGAAGTGTGGGAGGGTGCACCATGATCTAGGTAAGGTCGTTGGCACCTTTTCACCCCTTTTTAAAACCTTAAGTTGCCACACCTCTAACAGTTGATGCAGCTCCTACATTTTCTTGCATTTTTACTAACCCCTAGCCTACCCCCTTACAGTCCTAGGCCCTATCCTTATACAGTGCAGGGCCTGCTAAACACAAGACCAGAGAACTTGCTGTTTTGACAATGACCAGTATTATGTGTGAAGGTGCCTGACTTAACTACTTATCTCAAATACAGAAGCTAGCTATCTTCTATGTTACGAGTATGCACTGGCATAGAAGACTTATTTATTGAAATGAGCCAATCAGCTACCCCCTTAACACACAGCATTGGTCACACATCGGCACATGAACTCTTAAGTAAGCATAAGCTGGAAGTAAAGCTGTCAAATCCTGAAACTGATGCTTTAATCTGGAAATCGATATACCTTTGTTATCATATATACAAATAAATTGAATTTTCAATTGGACAACCCCTTTAGTACATAATTGCGTTATGACCTGGAACAATAAAGAAGCTGATATTAAAATCCCTTTTGGGGTTATTCAGGAAAGTAATGTGTAATGTCTTTGGTAGTCTATGCTAGTAAAAGGGTTAATTAGCAGGTTAATGTCTAAAGTCCATAGTCGTCAATGTTAGTGGATATTTTGTTGGTGACATTCCTGTTGGTCCTGGTGATGAAGATAATATAGAAATATTTTAATACCAATAATTTCCGTACTCATGGAATAGAAATCAGAAAAATATTTCCAATTGTTCACATCAATGTTCTGTCATGCAGAGGACCTGCTAAATCTGCTGAAATTTTGATCTGTTACAAACTGACACTCCTCTTTGTAAAGCTGTTAAAATAAATAAAAATAGGCAGGAGCAATATCACAACTGTTGGCCTTTAAATCATCACACCTGTACCACTCTGATCACTGTCAGCCCTGTAACCATTAGCAAAGATGTTCCTGCTTCAAAGGTGTAAACAGGCAATTGAGCAATTGTAAACAATTAGATTACACCATCCTGCCCTGCCCTTCAGTTCATCATTTTGATTATTTGTGGTAATTTTAATTCTAAAATTATCAAATAATATATTCTGCTGCACTTCGAAAAATATTGCTTTTGCCTACAAAATATGTTTCATAATACACTTGTTTCAACTAACAAGTGATCATTTCAAAAAGAACCCACACCCAGCCAATGCTGTCCAGTGTCACCAGCATATTGGAGAAGACCAGAGACCTACATACTTACTGATGGATTGAAGTCCACACAAAAGAAAATAGAATGCGGCACAGCCCCTGTATACTCCGTGATAACAAGTAGGCTGGCGTCACACTGCCGAGTTTGATGCGAGTTAGTCACACGACTTTCTCGCATCAACACCCGGCACGGCCGCCCGCTCTCGGACCCGAGTGCGCGGCGGCACAGAAATACATGCAGCCGCACACTCAGGTCCGGGAGCGGGCGGCCGTGCAGGGTGTTGATGCGAGAAAGACGTACGACTAACTCGCATCAAACTCGGTAGTGTGATGCCGGCCGTGCCGCACAAACGTGACTACTGAGAGACACCTATGTCAAATAGACCGGGTGCACATCCACAAAAAGTCCATAGTTTTGCAGCATACACATGTGAAAAAAAAGAAAGAAGATGGCACTCACCGTCTTAAAATTCCAATGCTTTATTCGGACATCTTAAAATAGCAGAGGCAAGAGAGTTTCTTTTTTTTTTGCTGGATACAAAATCAGGACGACAGCTGTTTCGCGCAAGTGTACACTTCTGCAGGTCCCTCCTTACTGATGGATTGGTTGGTTTTGAATTCAATATACAAGATTATTGGATAGCTTTTTTTCAGTTTGCAATATTAAATAGCTAGAGATGATAGAATCTGCTGATATTCAAATTCGGTAAGTAAATCACTCAACTTTGACAGAAAAAATAGATTCACATTCAAGTTATTCAATATGAATTGCATATTATGAGTAGAACCCGAACTTAAAAATTTGGGAATTTATACCAGACAGTTAGTGTCCGGTGCTAAACACCGAATATAGACTTCTCTAAGAAGTCAGTTGCAATGTTCGGCGTTCTGGGGAAGCTGTTGCAGAGAGAGAGAATTTTTCAGACAAAAGTTTGGATCCCCATTGCTTTCAATGGGGTTCTGGTTCAAGTTTGAACTTTGGACCTCAATGTATCTGTTTCCCAAACAATAAAATGGACTTATAGGAGAAGTCCATGTTTGGAGTTCAGCACTGGACCCTAATCATGAGGTCTCTCTAAACACCAGAGCATAATAAACATAGGATGCAAAAAAAAAAATGAACACTCTCATGAGCATTTACCTTTCCCGCAGCCCCTGCAACCTGCCATCTGATCCTCCATGCATCTGCTTCACTCTGACTAGGACTTTAATGCCAATGGCCGCCGTGCCGATTCAGCCAAAAAGTGCAAGCAGGTCACCATTTCATAGAATTGGCAAGGAGCGAATTGTAACACATTTGGCTTTTAGAGATTTAAAAATTGTGTGAAACTTGAGGAGAATGCAGTTCTACTCAAATAAATATGCTCATTGTAAAATTAATAGTCCTTAGTTAATGGAGCAGCATGCATTTTGGTACACGCAAGGACATACACATGACACCTCATTTGGAACAGTCTTTTCATTTGTTCTTGCTGTTTCATATTGGAGTTTTTTTTATCACTAACATAATATATTGTTGATGAAAAAAGATTTTTTTCTTGAGAAGCCAATGTAAACCAGATATGTAAATGGAAAAAAATATATATGAAACTTGGCTATAATTCTAACATGATTATGACCCTTTTTATGTTGTATAAATGAAAATAATGAATAAATTTATCAGTGAAATGTGAATGGCCTGCCATGTGTCACTCATTATAAAGATTCCCTTACTTATTGAGGCTTTCTGGTGCATTTGTTACAATGTGCCCAGTTAAAAAATCTAGGGCATGCTTCTTTCGTGTAGAGAGATGAACGTAAAATAAGTAATCCAACAACTGAACGGCTGACAATATCACGTGATACCACTATGAAGAAACATACATAAGGTGCCAGCATATTCTAGGTTAGGGAAAATTAGAGCATTGAATAGTGTCTTTGTAGAAACATAAGTATGATAATTGCATGAACATTTCTATTCATGGATAAATCATGGATAAGCTAACAATGTAATATGGGGATCAAAAATTTAAAGTGAGTTTTCCTGAAATAAATACAAGCAGCTTTACTAATTCTTGTATACTATTCTAGTAATAGAATACTTGAAGGGAATCTGTCACACATTCCCTTTACTTACAACCGACATAGATACTGTATTTTTCAGATTATAAGACTCACTTTTTTCCTCTTTTGGGGGGGAAATGGGGTGCGTCTTATAATCTGAATGTAGCTTATGAGAGGGAGCTGCTTCGGTAGAGCAGGGTCCCAGGAGGCAGGGTCGCTGCTGCAGCAAGCTGGCAGCGGGAGCAGGAGTGGGGCGATGCTACGGGTCCCTGGCTGGGGTTAGGGTTGTTCAGTGGTGCAAGGCTGCTGCGGGCCCTGGGCTATCAGAAAATGTCAGCGAAGTCCCCGCACTTCTCATCTTTTTCACTGTGGTGGACTTCGGAAAAAGGGCCGCCAGAGGCAGCGCATGGACAGATTGATATCTCACCTCCTGAGAGCTGGGCTCCTGAGATCTCAATCTGTGCATGAGCCTCTTCCAGCGGCCCTTTTCCTGAAGTACACCACAGTGAAAAGGATGTAAATTGCGGGGACTCCTGACATTTCCTGAAAACTCTGAACCTGCCGCAGCCTTGCACCGCCAAACACCCCTTCCTCACAGCCCAGGGTCCGCAGCATCGCCCCACTCTGCCAGCTTCCTGCAGCAGCAACCCTGTCTCCTGGGACCCCACTCCACAGCATCCACTCCCACTCTCACCCCTAGTAAGGTACCATAAAAACTGACAATAAGACACACCACCATTTTATTAAAAAATATTTACTATTTTCCTTCCCCAAAGTTTGGATTAAAATCCGCAAAATACGTTACTCAGTAAAGTTTAAAAGCAACACAAATACTATCCAAAAGGTTGCTTTCAAAATAGAAAACAGTAGCTGCCATCATTCCAAGTTTATTCTAGATAACAGTTAATGTAGGAATGACTGTTTCATAAACTAAAAAAAAACACTATAAAAGGCTAGTTTAACGCTTTAAGGCACAAGGAATTTTTTACTTTTTTGCCGTGGATTATTCCTTACCTCCTTCAAAGAGCCATAACTTTTTTATTTTTCCATCAACATAACCCTATAAGGGCTTGCAATTTTGCTGGAAAAGATGCCGTTTTGAATGATAACATTCATTTTGCCATATCATGTACTTAAAAAAAAGGAAAAAATAGTGTGAAATGTTATGAAATTGTGAAAAAAATTAAATCGTTATTTTTTCTGTTTTGTTTTTACAGCGTTCATTGTTCAGTAACAATGACCTAGAAACATGATTGGCAGGGTAAGTGTGATTACACCAATACCACAAATACATAGTTTCTTTTTTTATTTAAGTGATTAAAAAAAATTTCAAAAAATTGTAAATTATATTTCTCCATGTCACCACTTTACAAGGCCTGTGACATTTTATTTTTCGTTGGTAAGCTGTTTTTATTTATATCAAATTTGTGCAAGTATGATGCTTTGATTACTTATTATTATAATTTTTAGGGAGGTGAAGTGACCAAAAAAATGCAATTCTGTCATTTTTATTTTTTTTAGCTTTCTATGATGTTTACAGAAGGGGTAAATTAATTTTTATATTTTAAAATATCGGCAAATATGTATAGTTTCTTATCTTTTTTATTTTTTTTAGGTTTTTTGAATTCTTTAATAACTTTTTATTGATTACATTAGTTACTAAAATCCATGATTGTTTGATCACCTGTAACATATACTGCAATAACACAGTGAAAATCTTGTTCTTCTATGGCACTCAAGCTAAGGCCGGGGTCACACTTGCAAATGCAATGCGAGAAACTCGCCTCAGTACCCGACACTGCTGCCGGCACTCGGGACCGGAGTGTGCGGCTGCATATATTTCTATGCAGCTGAACACTCAGGTCCGAGTGCCAGTGGAAGTGCCGGGTATTGAGGCAGGAGACTCGCGTGAGTTTCTCGCATTGCAGTTGCAAATGGGACACTGGCCTTAGGCTAAGTTACCAGCAACAGAGGACTTCAGCAAAAGTCCCTGGTGATGCATACAAGCATCGGTGCACATGATATTTATATGTCCTCCACACATGCAGACCCCTTCCCAGTATGTTAATTTACATCTTTAGAGGACCTGTCAATCAATTTATGCTGCCCAAACCACTTTCAGTATGTTGGAATATGTTTGGTGCAGCAACTCTCTTCCTGTCTATGAGCGTTTAGTTGCTAGATTTGTATGCTGTTTATAAAGTTAGAAAAAAAAAAACTCCCAGAGGCTCACACAGGGAGAGCATGTGACTGTATTTACTGGCTTTTCCTGTGTTTGTGTATGAGAGCAGCAGCCTGCTGTAGATGTTGCACAGATAGAGACACACATTTGATTTATTCCTGATCTATTAAGCTTATCATATATTGTTCCTGAATAAAGAAGCTCTGTTGTCACATGCTTGTAGAGTATCCTGAGTAATACGCTGCCAACAGGTTATGGCCAAGAGTGACACAGAACCCCACAGTAACACAGCAACAGAAGCCCAGAACAAAAGCAGCACAGAGCAACAGAGAAGATGTCCACTAGCAGCAATCCTGTAAAGTTCTCAGTGCCAAGCCTCACTGACCAGAACTACCAGTCCTGGAAATTCAAGTTGAAAATGCTGCTCATAAGAGAAGGTACATGGAAATATACTCAGGAACAAGTGCCTCATCCATTACCTGATGATTGGCTAGAGAAGGATCAGAAAGCACAAAGCACCATCTCCCTCAGTGTAGATGATAATATATGCAATTGTGCAACTGCAAAGAATATGCAGGATGAGTTACAGAAAGTGCATGAAAGATAAAAATCTCAGCAATAAGCTTTATCTCATGAGAAAGATGTATCAGTCTAAGCTAAGTGATGGACAGAATGTGCAGGACTATACAGCTCTGGCAAAAATTAAGAGATCACTGCTGTGGTGTTCACAATCCTCTTGCAATAGGACAAGCTAGATGGCAAAACAAGTGCTAGTAATATCCCAAAAGTAATAGCAATGAAAAAATAACTTTTAACCATGCCAAAGGAGTTGAAAAGAAAAGTCTTGAGTGAGGAAAAGAAGGGCTCAATTCTGGCTTTACTAGCAGAGGGATACAGTGAGCGTCATGTTGCCTCCATCCTTAAAATTTCTAAGACGGCAGTCCATTACAACAAGGTCAAGCAGCAGACATTGGGGACAACAAAGCTACAGACTGGCAGAGTTCAAAATGACTCCCCACTGACTGGGATGACCATCATCTTATTCGAATGTCATTCAGCAACCACAGGATGACATCAAGTGACTTACAAAAGGAATTGCAAATGGAAGCTGGTGTGAAGTGCATGGCAAGAACAGTTTGTAAAGCAGACTACAGAATTTGGAAAGCAAGAATGAGTCAGTTTAAAAAGCAGAACAGTCATCAAAGGGTTAAAACAGCTGTAAAGGAAGATACTGCATGTGTTGAAGCTGCATTTAATGCCAGTACAGGCCCATCTGCAAAGCATATATGGTATATAGATTCTGGTACAAGCAGCTATATGACAAATAACAAGGATTTCTTCACTGACCTTAACCCCTTAATGTCCATTGACGTGCACAGTCCGTCATGGCCGGATGTCAGTTCCGGCACCAGGACGGACTGTGCACGTCATCCCTTTGAACTAAACCACTGCGTGTAAACACGCAGTGGTAGTTCAGTGCCGACAGCTGTCATGACAGCTGACAGGCACAGCAAGCGGTGCGGGGACCTTTGACGTCAGTCCCCGCACCCACAGCGCTGTGATTGGTCAGTCAATCTGACTGACCAAACACAGCAGCGATCGCGCAGGAGATGCTGAAATTTCAGCTTCTCCAGCGCGATCAGTGCAGGAGATGGCGCTGCAGTGGCCGAGCTTCCTGCACTGACAGCCAGGAGCGGCGCCCCCGCCGCCCCTGGCTGTTAACCCCCTGACTGCTGCGATCGAGCACGATCGCAGCGCTCAGGGGGGAGGCAGAGGGTCGGGAGCTCCCTCTGCCTCAGATCGGCGCCCTGCAATGTATTTGCAGGGCCCGATCTCTGCCTTGATGACCCGGGGGTTGTCATGACAACCTCCGGGTCATCTAGCTACGGAAAGCTGCTGTGATCATGGTCACAGCAGCTTTCACTATAGTTACAATGCATTGCAATGCTGGAGCATTGCAATGCATTGTAACTGCAATAAAAAGTAAAAAAGTGAAATTCCCATGAAGGGACAAGTTAAAAAAAATCATTTTTTAAAAAAAATTGTAAAAAAAATATTAAAAAATAATTTAAAAAAAATCCCCTAAAAATACACATTTTTATGTAATAAAAAAAACAAAAACCAAAAAAAATACACGTTTGGTATCGCCACGTCCGTAAAAATCCCATCTATAAAAGCGTAACCCTAGTTAACCCCTTCAGTGAAAGCCGTAAAAAAAACCACAAAAAAGTAGTAAATTATTCTTTTTCCAAGCGGTATCAGCATACCGCTTGGAAAAAGTGCAATAACACGCGATCAAAAAGTCAGATATAAATAATCATGGTACCGGTGAAAACGTCATCTTGTCCCGCAAAAAACAAGCCACCACATAGCATCATCAGCGAAAAAATAAAAAAGTTATAGCTCGCGGAATAAACTGATGCAAAAATAATTATTTTTTCTATAAAATTTTTTATTGTGTAAAAAACGCCAAAACATAAAAAAATATATAAATGAGGTATCGCTGTAATCGTAGTGACCCGAAGAATAAAGCTGCTTTATCAATTTTAACCACACGCGGAACGGAGGAAAAAAAAAAAAACAATTCCTGAATTGCTGGTTTTTGTTCATTCAGCTTCCACAAAAATCAGAATAGGAAGCGATCAAAAATCGTTATGTGTCCGAATATGGTACCAATAAAAACGTCAGCTCGTCTCACAAAAAATAAGCCCACAGATAACTCTGTCGGCCGTAATATGGAAAAATTATAGCTCTCAAAATACAGCGATGCAAAAATTTCTTACAAAAAATTATTCCAAAAAAAAGCGTCTTTTAGAGTGTGACAGAAGCTAAACATGAAAAAAGGGTATAAATCTGGTATCGCTGTAATCGCACCGATCCGAGGAATAAAGTCGCCTAATCACTAATACCGCACGAGGAACGGCATAAAAAAGAAAAACAATTCTTCACCTTTTGTGGATTTGTTCATTCTGCCTCCCAAAGATCGCAGTAAAGCGATCACAGTGGTTCCCCCCCACATATGGGGTATCAGCGTACTCAGGACAAAATGCACTTCAACTTTTGGGGCCATATTTCTCCTGTTACCCTTATAAAAATAAAAATTTGGGGGCAAAAAGGTCATTTTTGTGGAAAAAAATATGATTTTTTATTTTTCACGGCTCTACGTTATAAACTTCTGTGAAGCCCTTGGGGGTTCAAAGTGCTGACCACACATCTAGATAAGTTCCTTGGGGGGTCTAGTTTGCAAAATGGGGTCATTTGTGGGGGTTTCTACTGTTTAGGCACATCAGGGGCTCTCCAAGCGCGACATGACACCCGCAGACCATTCCATCAAAGTCTGCATTTAAAAACGGTGCTCCTTCCCTTCCGAGCTCTGCCATGCGTCAAAATAGTGGTTCCACCCACATATGGGGTATCAGCGTACTCAGGACAAATTGCACAATAGCTTTTGGGGTCCTATTTCTCCTGTTACCCTTAAAAAATAAAAATTTGGGGGCAAAAAGATTATTTTTGTGGAAAAAAATATGATTTTTTTATTTTTTACGGCTCTACAATATAAACTTCTGTGAAGCACTTGGGGGTTCAAAGTGCTCATCACACATCTAGATAAGTTCCTTGGGTGGTCTAGTTTCCAAAATGGAGTCACTTGTGGGGGGTTTCTACTGTTTAGGCACATCAGTGGCTCTCCAAACGTGACAGGACACCCGCTGACCATTCCATCAAAGTCTGCATTTGAAAAAGGCGCTCCTTCCCTTCCGAGCTCTGCCATGCATCAAAATAGTGGTTTACCCCCACATATGGGGTATCAGCATCATACTCAGGACAAATTGCACAATAACTTTTGGGGTCCTGTTACTCTTTGTAAAATAAAAATTGGAGGTGGAAAGATCATTTTTGTGGAAAAGATATGATTTTTTAATTTTACAGCTCTAAAGTTATAACCTTCTGTGAAGCCCTTGGGGTTCAAAGCTCTCACCACACATCTAGATAAATTCCTTGGGTGGTCTAGTTTCCAAAATGGGGTCACTTGTCGGGGGTTTCCACTGTTTAGGCACACAGGGACTCTCCAAATGCGACATGGCGTGAAATCTCAATTCCAGCCAAAAAAAGTCAAATGGCGCTGCTTCCCTTCCAAGCTCTGCCATGCGCCCAAATAGTGGTTTACCCCCACATATGGGGTATCAGCGTACTCAGGACAAATTGCACAATAACTTTTGGGGTCCTGTTACCCTTTGGAAAATAAAAATTGGGGGTGGAAAGATCATTTTTGTGGAAAAGATATGATTTTTTAATTTTACGGCTCTACGTTATAACCTTCTGTGAAGCCCTTGGGGGTTCAAAGCTCTCACCACACATCTAGATAAGTTCCTTGGGGGGTTTAGTTTCCAAAATGGGGTCACTTGTGGGGGGTTTCCACTGTTTAGGCACACAGGGACTCTCCAAATGCGACATGGCGTCCAATCTCAATTCCAGCCAAAAAAGTCAAATGGCGCTGCTTCCCTTCCGAGCTCTGCCATGCGCCCAAATAGTGGTTTACCCCCACATATGGGTATCAGCGTACTCAGGACTAATTGCACAATAACTTTTGGGGTCTTTTTATCTTTTGGAAAATAAAAATTGGGATGAAAAGATCATTTTTGTGGAAAAAATATGATTTTTTAATTTTACGGCTCTACGTTATAACCTTCTGTGAAGCCCTTGGGGGTTCAAAGCTCTCACAACACATTTAGATAAGTTCCTTGGGGGGTCTAGTTTCCAAAATGGGTCACGTGTGGGGGTTTCCACTGTTTAGGCACACAGGGACTCTCCGAATGCAACATGGCGTCCAATCTCAATTCCAGCCAAAAAAGTCAAATGGCGCTGCTTCCCTTCCGAGCTCTGCCATGCGCCCAAATAGTGGTTTACCCCCACACATGGGGTATCGGTGTACTCAGGAGAAATTGTACAACAAATATTGTGGTTCATTTTCTACTGATACCCTTGACAAAATTTAAAAAAATTGTGTCGAAAGAAAAATTTTGGGAAAAAAAGTTAAATGTTCATTTTTTCCTTCCACATTGCTTCAATTCTTGTGAAGTACCTAAAGGGTTAATAAACTTCTTGAATGTGGCTTTGAACACCTTGAGGGGTTCAGTTTTTAGAATGGTGTCACTTTTGGGTATTTTCTGTCATATTGACCCCTCAAATTCACTTCAAATGTGAGGTGGCCCCTAAAAAAAATGGTTTTGTAAATTTTGTTGGAAAAATGAGAAATCGCTGGTCAACTTTTAACACTTATAACTTCCTAACAAAAAAAAATTTTGGTTCCAAAATTGTGCTGATGTAAAGTAGACATGTGGGAAATGTTATTTATTAACTAGTTTTTGTGACATATCTCTCTGATTTAATGGCATAAAAATTAAAAGTTTGAAAATTGCAAAATTTTCAAAATTTTTGCCATATTTCCGTTTTTTCATAAATAAATGCAAGTTATATTGAAGAAATTTTACCACTATCATGAAGTACAATATGTCACGAGAAAACAATCTCAGAATCGCCAAGATCCGTTGAAGCGTTCCAGAGTTATAAGCACATAAAGTGACAATGGTCAGAATTGTAAAAATTGGCCTGGTCTTTAACCTACAAAATGGCTTGGTCGTTAAGGGGTTAATGAAAGCAAGTCAGAACAGGTCATCTTAGCTAAGGGTCACTATTTGACTTCAGAAGTAGTAGGAGACAGCTCCCTCCACTGCTCGGTTTCCTCACAACAATGCAGAAAGATCCCAATAAAGGATGTTCTCTATGTTCCCAGCCTTGAAAGCAATCTTCTGTCAGTGAAGAAGCTCACGCTAAAAGGGAATTGAGTTACTTTTTGAGATAACAGCTGCATCATCTCAAAGAAGGGTCACACTCTTGCAGTAGGAAAAATCCAAGATGAATTTTATCAGCTAAAATGCAAATAAAGAGTGTACAGTGTTAGACAAGATCTGCATAAGAACTGTATCCATGTATGGCACAGACATCTTGGGTACAGACACCCAGAAGCAGTAAGTAAGCTATCTCAAATTGCAAATGGTATTGAAATCAACCAGTGTAGTCCAATGATAAAGTGCACTAGCTGTCTTAAAGGGAAAATGTCCAGAAAATCCTTTCCTAAAATAAGCACCACTAGATCTGCACAGCCTCTGGATCTGATACATACAGATGTATGTGGCCCAATGAGTATCCAAACTCCTAGCTAGAAGAGATATTTTCTCACATTTATTGATGACTACTACAGATATACAGTTACCTACCAGCTTCACAGTAAGAATGAAGTTCCACAGAAACTTGAAGAATATCTTGCTGTAGTGTTTAACAAATTTGGAAGAATGCTAAAGCCCTGCGTGCAGATAATGGAACCAAATATATAAGTGGTAAGGTGCAAACCATTTTGAAAAAGGATGGAATTGTGTTCCAGACTAGCATTCCAAACAACCCAGAACAAAATGGCAATGCAGAGAGAAAGAACCGTACTCTTTGTGAAAGTGGAAGAAGTATGTTATTTGATGCGAATCTATCTACAATGTATTGGGGAGAAGCTATCATGACAGCTTGCTATCTTCAAAACAGACTGCCAGGTAAAGCCACAAATAAAACTCCATATGAGCTATGGAACTGTGAGAAGCCTAACCTGAAGCACCTCAGGATATTTGGAAGCAAAACGTTTGTGCATGTTCCCAAAGAAAAACGTTCCAAGTGGGAATACCACACAAAGCAAGTAGTCCTGGTGGGCTATAGCGAAACTCGAAAGGGATACAGAATCCTGCACCCAGAGACCAACACAGTAACAATCAGCAGAGATGTAGTGATTGATGAAAACTCTGTATCGTGCAAATTCCATGAAGTTACACCAGTTATTCAGCTTAAGAAGCAAGAACAAGAATCTCAATCACTAAACCCAGACACCGAAAAGGAAAACACTGAAGTGTGGATAAGCTCTGAAGCCACCAAGGAAAACACAGAAGAACCAAGTCAACCTCCAGTCAGGAGATCAGAAAGGCCAAACAAAGGTATCCCAGCTAGACGCCTTTCTTACATGGTCAGAACACTTATTGAACCAGATCAACACTCATGGCAAGAGATGCAAAAACTGTCTGTCCATGAGAAGCAGAAGTGGATAAATGCTGCTAATGAAGAGATGGAGTCCCTTCACCAACTCCAGACATGGAATCTTACTGAGCTACCACAATGAAAAAGAAATTGCAAAGCTAGGTGAAATTCTCTTCTCAACCAGCACTTTGCGACTAAGTACCTTGGAAATGTGACATTATTTTGGAATCCAAATCCAGAGAGAGGAAGATGGGAGTTTTCTTTTCATCCAAAGTTCTAAAATTTCCGCAATACTAAACTAGTTTGGAATGTCAGAAGCCAAAGGTGTGTCAGCACCAATGGATCCATCCTACTTAAAGTTGGAAGGAGAAGAAGATCTGCTACCCAGCAATGAGAGTTACAGACAAGCAGTGGGGGCACTTCTGTACATAGCAACCACAACTCGTCTGGATATCACAGCCACAATCGGAATTCTCTGCCGACGTGTAAGCAAGCCACGCCAAAGAGACTGAATGCAATTAAGAGAATTCTTTAATATCTTAAAGAAAGTCAAAGGCTAAATCTTAAGATATTTGCATCAGGAGATCTCACTCTCAGAGGTTATGTGGCTGCAGATTGGGCTGGAGATTCAAGTGAACGGAAATCAACAAGTGGTTACTTGTTCAAGTTAGGAGAAAATTTAATTTCTTCGTTCAGCACAAAACAAGTGTCAGTCGCATTATCTACTACAGAAGCAGAATATATGTCTGCTGCTTATGCAAGTCAAGAAGTAATTTAGTTGAAACAACTTTCGGAAGATTTCGGCAAGCCATTAGCTCAACCAACAGTTATCTATGAGGACAACCAGGGATGCATTAAACTTGCCAGCAGTGAAAAGATTAGTGCAAGGACTAAACACATTGATGTAAAACATCATCACTTACATGACTAAGGGAACGTGGTGTACTCGAGTTTGTTCATTGCGAGTCTGACAAGATGATAGCTGATAGTATGACAAAGCCATTATCAAGAGCCAAGTTTGTGGACTTCAGAACCGCAATGGGACTAACAGGACAAGTAGTTGTTGAGTGGGAGCGTAGGAATATGTTTGGTGCAACAACTCCATTCTTGTCTATGAGTGTTTAGTTGCTAGATTTGTATGCTGTTTATAAAGTTAGAGCAAAAAAAAACTCCCAGAGGCTGACACAGAGAGAGCATGTGACTGTATTTCCTGTGTCTGTGTATGAGAGAAGCAGCCTGCTGTAGATGCTTCACAGATAGAGACACACAAATGATTTATTCCTGATCTATTAAGCTTATCATATATTGTTCCTGTTTGCTCCTGAATAGAAGCTCTGTTGTCACACGCTTGGAGAGTATTGTGAGTAATCCACTGCCAACACAGTATGAATCAGAGCCTGGTTGTACTATATGAGCCAGGTATGGTTTTCTCTGAAAAGCTCCTCCTAGATTGGAGATGGTTATGTGACAATGGTATGTCACATGACCATTGCAGCCAATTATTGCCTGGTCTGATAGTAAAGGCTGCAGCCATTCAGTGACCACTGACCATCGGGGGACACAGTTCTGACATTGCAGAAATGGCATCACTCCCCACTCTGTTAATTTACAGGTCTAGCTCTATGTACGCACAGAGAGACTTGTCATTCACCTGGAGCAAGCAGAAGCCATGCGGGGCAGTGATAAATTTGTCTTGTCTGTTCTATGGTCCCATTTTCAAACTATGTTTTCTCTAAAATTCCAGAGTACTTCAGAGAAAATTATACTTGATAGTATTCATGCAGCCAGGCTCTGATTCATGCTACTTTCTTCATGAGGGTTCTGTGAAAGGGTTCTTCATCAGTATTTTTCAACTGTGCTACCTCCATCATATGCCACTATTGCTTGTATACAGGTGTATTGGTATGGTGAGCAGGTATTTGTAAGTATGGCCTCTTTTTTCTGTGATGTGTTTAGTTTTGATGTCTTACTAAGTAGATTACTTTTCATTTTAGTAAAAGGGATGCACAAAATAATGATGAACCTGGCTGTAGCAACTACCTTCCGCAAGAAAGTATATTTCTGAAAGTAATGTTGCACAATTACATTTAGGACGTGTGCCATACAGCGTGCATGAGTTACTTCCTCAAATGTAAGGCAGCCAGAATATTCCAGGCATTGACACTCATGACAATTCCCAACTGCAGTTAAGTTTGCCGATTAATGGACAGTAACATCTCATTCGCTATATGGTTTCTGTTCCCAATGCTTTCAAGTTGTAAAACTACTTGGCAGTGTGTCACCTTGCATTAAAAGAATGAGGGATGTGTGTGGAAACAACACTGTGCTTTGTCGCTGTTGTTGATTGTGTCATGTCTGTACAGAAGGATACAGAAGAGGTGTAGGAGGAGGCAGATAACTGCCACCTGGCAGTGGAAACAGATGTAGCTCCTGGTTTCAATAGCTTCACCATTTATCCCCAACTAGCATAGCTGGTACTCAATGCATTCATCCAGTGGGCAGTGAAGCTCATGTATTGCCTATGGGGCAGTGCACTTAGAAAGTGGTCTAAGTGAGAGGCCTAAGTTTTCTAGTCAATTCTAGAAGGTTGTACACAAGCAACTGCACCACCAACAACTTTATCAGGTGAGAGTTTAGTTGGCACACGAGAAGACTAAAAGTATATGCCTGATTCCTCAACACACAATCAGGGATAGATATTTAGATGTATTAGGGAGTACTCAGAGCATGACAAGTGGTAGTGGTGGATAACAATGATGGTGATGATGACACAAACCACTGCTTGAGAATGGGGCCTGGCTGACAGAAATACGAGCATAAGAAGGTGGAGGATGACAACGTGAGGTTTGCTCTGATTGCTGGCTGGCTTTCTTTACCCAAATGAGGAAGTGATGTCTTCATGTATTGATGAAGAGCCGTAGTTCCTATTCTATGCAATCCAGGACATCAATGACTTATTTTTCTCCTGCAGAGCTTGTAGACTGACAAAGCATTGTCTGCCAGAAACATGCAAAAGAACTCCCACACGCAATGATACACGTACATACAAACTTACTATAACGAAGGCAAAAGTTTTTAACCTCTCTTTAGCCTCCTACACCAAAAACACATGCAGCATCACCGGCTACAGAATCAGCTGTACAACTAGCAGTTTTTGCCCCAGAGGATCTTTTAGCTTCATGTCACCAGAACTTTCTATAGCCGAGACCAACACCCTCCTCCTCTGATGGCATCACCCTTGTCTGGTTCACTGGCCTTGCTCACCACATAACAGAATCATTATCTTTGTTGACATACCAAAAACTTTTTGGAAATAATAAGGTCCCAATATTTATTAAACACCAAAAGAAAAATAGACCTCTAAGAATTAACTTTTATTAATGTATTTAAAAGATCAAAAAATACCTAAGAAGGTGCAAGAAATAAAGGCCAAAGAAAGTATAATAACTTATCTAAAGGGCTAATCTATCCCTAGAAGAGCCCTAAAAAATTGCCCTACCTACCAGCGGAAGTTGGCTCTCTGGTTGTAGACGTGATGGTGCCCCCGCTCAACGTCGATGTTCCTAAAGACCCTATTGCACCCTCAACATACTTCACACTAAATATACATAAAAACACACACATACAAAACAGTTAGAGAAAGTACCCCAAATGTACAGACCAAGCAAGGTCTGGTGAAAAAGATAAACATCTCATGATTATTGCTTTAAGTTCATGGAGGTGTGCAGCCAAGATGTGTAATCACATCAATAACCCCCCCTGCCAAAAAAAAGGGGTAGACCAAAGTGTGTAATCACATTAGTAGTGACTAGGTCATTCCAAGCAGCAGTTTGACCCGAAATCTGTCATCTGTAAAGCTATTGCACAATGCTCATAATAATCATGTAGTCCTATGGTATATGTATCTCTTTATCCTATAGAACAAAATTCAAATGGGTGCACAATAAACAAGAAAGTTCCCAATAATCGTGGTACTTATAGACAATTCCCAGTATTGTTCCCTCAAATGACCAGAGAGCAACCAAGAGGTGGATGAATAGCTAGATGTCAGATGGCCCTGTAAAGATCCCACACAGTTGTGATATTAGTCAGCAGACCACTCTCTTCCCCTCCTACTCCCAAAAACCAACAAGCAAAAGGGTAAATAAACAGTTACCAATAGCTATGAAAGAAAGTTTAAACGTAGTTGTGGTACTTATTCACCATTTAGCTCCTTCTTATTCACGGTTCCATGTAGTTGTGGTCCTTATCCGCCATTTAGCTCCCTCTTATTCCAGATGCGTTTCCCCCTTAAGAGATGTAAGGGTTCATCAGGCGATCCAGGGTTTGGGGGCTTCAATGTTTTCCCCCTGGCCAAAGTCAGTGCTGTGTGAAGCCCCCAAACCTTGGTTACGTACTACAACTACGTGGAACCTTTATTTCATGGCTATTGATAACTGTTTATGTACCCACTTGCTTGTTGGTTTTTGGGAGTAGCAGGTGAGGGAAGAGAGTGGTCTGCTGACTAATATCACCACTGTGTGGGATCTTTACATGGCCATCTGACATCTAGCTATGCATCCACCTCTTGGTTGCTCTCTTGTCATTAGTGGGAAAAATACTGGGAATTGTCTATAAGTACCATGATTATTGGAACTTTCTTGTTTATTGTGCACCCATTTGAATTTTGTCCAATAGTATAAAGAGATGCCTATAGTATAGGACTACATGATTATTATGGGCATTGTGCAATAGCTTTACAGATGACAGATTTCTGGTCAAACTGCAGCTTGGAATGACCCAGTCACCACTAACGTATTTACACACTTTGGTCTACCCCATTTTTTTTGTTTTGGAGCTATTGATGTGATTACACATCTTGGCTGCACACCTCCTTGAACGTAAGGCAATAATTACTAGATATTTATATTTTCTCCAGACCTTGCAAGGTCTGTATATTTGGGGTACTTTCTCTAACTATTTTTGTATGTGTGTGTTTTTGTGTATATTTAATGTGAAGTATGTTGAGTGTGCACTAGGATATTTAGGAACACCGACATTGAGCGGGGGCGCCATCACGTCTACAGCCAGGGTGCCAACCTGCACTGGCATGTACAGTTGTGCTCAAAAGTTGACAAACCCTGGCAGAATTTTTGCCTTCTTGACCTTTTTTCAAAGAACATGAATGATGATACCAAATTTTTCTCCCCATTCATTGTTAGAGGTTGGGTGAAGCCGTTTATTGTCAAACTACTGTGTTTTCTCTTTTTAAATCATAATGACAACCAAAAACATCCAAAGGACCCTGATCAAAAGTTCACATACCCTGGTGATTTTGGCCTGATAACATGCACAGAAGTTGACACAAATAGGTTTGAATGGCTACTAAAGGTAACATCCTCACCTATGATCTGTTTGCTTGTAATCAGTGTGTGTGCATAAAAACTGAGTGAGTTTCTGGGATCCAGACAGACTCTTGCATCTTTCATCCAGCCACTGACGTTTCTGGATTGTGAGTCATGGGGAAAGCAAAAGAATTGTCAACGGATCTACTGGAAAAGGTAGTTAAACTGTATAAAACAGGAAACGGATACAAAAAGATATCCAAGGAATTGATAATGCCAATCAGCAGCATTCAAACTGTGATTAACAAATGGAAAATCAAAGGCTCTGTAAAAACAAAACCACGGTCATGTAGACCAACAAAAATTTCATCCACAACTGCCAGGAAAATTGTTCGAGATGCAAAGAAAAAACACAAATAACATCAGCTGAAATACTGGACTCTCTGAAAAGTAGCGATGTGGCTATTTCAAGATGCATAATAAGGAGGCACTTGAAGAAAAATGGGCTGCATGGTCGAGTCGCCAGAAAAAAGCCATTACTGCGCAAATGCCACAAAGTATCTCGCCTACAATTTTCAAAACAGCACAGAGACAAGCATCAAAACTTCTGGAACAAGGTAATTTGGTGTGATGAGACCAAAATTGAACTTTTTGGGCACAAGCATAAACGTTACATTTGGAGAAAGGTCAAAAAGGCCTATGATGAAAGGTACACCATTCGTACTGTAAAGCACGGAGGTGGATTGATGATGTTTTGGGGATGTGTGAGCTACAAAGGCACAGGAAACTTGGTCAAAGTTGAAGGAAAGATGAATGCAGCACATTATCAGCAAATACTAGAGGAAAATTTGCAATCATCAGCCAAGAAGCTGAGCATGGGAGGTACTTGGACGTTCCTATATGACAACGATCCAAAACACAAGGCAAAGTTGACATGTCATTGGCTGCAGCAGAATAAAGTGAAGGTTCTAGAGTGGCCATCTTAGTCTCCTGACCTCAATAACATGGAGCAACTCTGGGGATATCTCAAGCATGAAGTTCATGCTAGACATCCCAGGAATTTACAGGAACTTGAGGCTTTTTGCCAAGAAGAGTGCGCAGCTTTACCATCTGAGATAATAAAGAACCTCATCCACAACTACCACAGAAGACTTCAAGCTGTCATTGATGTTAGAGAGGGCAATAAATGGTATTAAGAAATGGGGTATGTGAACTTTGATCAGGGTTATTTGGATGTTTTGGGTTGTCATTATGATTTAAAAATAGAAAACACAGTAGAGTGACAATAAATGTATTCACCTAACCTCTAACCATGAGAGGAGAAAAAGTTTTCGTGTTATCATTCATATTCTCTGAAAAAAGGCCAAGAAAGCAAAAATTCTGCCGGGTATGTACACTTTTGAGCACAATTGTAGGGCAATTTTTAGGGCTCTTTTACTGAGAGATTAGCACTTTAGATAAGTTATTATGCTTTCTTTGGCCCTTACTTCTTGAAGCTTCTTAGGTATTTTTTGATCTTTTAAATACATTAATAAAGGTTAATTCTTAGAGGTCTGTGTTGACATACCCATCTTCGATATCGGTTACCTTTGTGTGGGAGATGGCCTAAGCTTTTTGTCCCTCCACCCTTCCCACCTGATTCCCACTTTTTTTGGCATTGCCCAGAGTACTACTATCACTGCAAGTGATGCTATTACCTTGGCTTGCAGAGGCAGTAGCACCGCTAGTCATTAGAAAAATGTCCTCTATTATGATTCGGTAACCGAGGAGGATAACTGGAAACATAGACTAGGCGACCAGACACTAGAGAGGTTGGTAACTAAGCGGATTGCAGAACCCTAAACTGACAACACAACTAGAATTAGCCGTGGGACGTACCTATGATGCCCTAGACGCCTCGGCACAGCCAAAGAGTTAACTAAGCCTACAGAGAGAAAGGGGAAAGCTAACTGCCCCGGAGTAGAGCACCAAAGGAATAGACAGCCCCCAAACATATAATGACGGTGAGGCAGATGAAGCATAAACACAGACAGAAAATAGAGTGAGCAAATGCTGGGGCCAAAGGCTGTCTAGATAGAACAGGACAGAATAGGACACTGTCTGCAATCCAGCAAAAAACCCTAAGAAAAAACTCCAACACGTCTGATATGCAAAAATACTGAGACCACACGATCTCTCCCCCGCTAAATCAGAACTCTGGTGTAACTGGTAGCAAACAACAGATACTGTAATAACACGGAACTGGAACCACAGAAAAGACTGAAGCAGGCTGTGGCAAATGAACACAGAGTCCAGCACAGGTCCCCGCAAGGGGGCCCGGCTGAACAAACTTCAGGAAGGCAGAAAACTGAGAAAAGCAACAGGTAAACCAAAGTCACATATTTAAACAGCGAAATAACTTATCTGAAAGATGCAGGACAAAGCAGGAGCAGCAGACTTCCAAAAGGCTAGGAAGAAAACAAATCACCGGCAAGCATTATGTGAAGGCTGCTCACTTATATCTCCCCAGTGAGTAACACACGATTGCCAATCATCCCCATCAGGTGAGAGACCTCTGTCAGCCAGGGCAGCTCCACCACCAGAAGCAGCCACCAGAGGGAGCCCAACCTTAGAAGCCAGATTAAAGGTGTTCACAACAGTCCTCCATCTCCATGTCATCCAATTATAAAGTCTGACTGTTTATTTTTTCAATAAATCAACTGAAAGAAGTTGTTTTGGTGAAGTATCTTTCTTAGCCCCTGGGGTGCTGTGGGCTAGAGGAATAAGGGGAAAAACAGAAAAAAGTGTCTTTGAAATTTAAGTGCAACATTAAATGTCATGGTTGTGGAGGAATTTGACTGAACAGAACCCTTACTCAAATTGATGGCTGCTGTGAACACTCTGGATCTGACTTCTGAGTTTGGGCTCCCTCTAGTGGCTGCTGATAGTAATGAAGCTGCTTTGGCTAACAGAAGTCCATCACCTGGGGGCGATGAGTGGCAATCAGGTGGGAATGACTGGGGAGATATAAGTGAGCTACCTTCCCATGATCCTCGCCGGTGATTTGTTGCTTCCTGGTCTCTTTTGGAAGTCAGCTTGCTTCCTGCTTTGTCCTGCAACTTTCAGATAAGTTATTTGCTGTTTATTTCTGTGGCATTTGTTTTTGTCTATCTCAGTTTTCTGCCCTTTTGATTTGTACAGCCAGGTTCCCCTGTGGGGGCCTGCGCTGGACACTGTTTCTCTTTTGCCACTGTTTATGTAATTTCAGTTCACCGTTATTTCAGCATCCGCTGATTTGCTACCGGTGCACACCAGAGTCTGATCTAGCGGGGAGAGATTGTGTGGTCTCAGTATTTTTGCATATCAGACGGGTTGGAGCTTTTCATAGAGTTTTTGCTGGATTGCAGACAGTATTCTTTCCTGTCCTGTTCTATCTAGACAGTTTGGGCCCCATCATTTGCTTGCTCTATTTAGGCTTAGTTACAGCTCCGGCTGTGTCGAGGCATCTAGGACACCGAAGGCACGTCCCACGGCTGCTTCTAGTTGTGCTGTCAGTTTAGGGGTCTGCAATCCGTTAGTTACCAACTTCTCTGTGTGTCTGGTTGCCAAGGCTATTTTGGCTACTGTCCTCCTCGGTTACCAAATCATAACAGATGTCATCATTGTCAGAAGTTACATCATAATGCTGTGACTAAGGTGAGTGATGTAATATTTCCACTATTCCCTCTACTTCCTCCCACTGATACACTTGCAAGAGTCAGTGGAGGCCAAGTGTGACCTGTGTTTGCGACTAGCAGCTCTCACTTTTTTGCTGTTGTTTGTTTTTTTTCACACTGCCACATCCATTGCCAGAGCCACATTTTAGTTTATCAAACATTTTGGACACAAGTATCATGTTTACCAAAATTTTTTACAACACTTAGCAAGCCATGAAAAAATATGAAATCAACTGGAAATACGAGGTAAGTTACACGGACAACCAAAAGGACTTATGCATCACCAGTCTGCTGGTTATATCGGGTTTCATGTTTGTTCCTACAATCAGGTGTGCAAAAATCAGACCTGCACAGTTAAATGTCTCAATTTAGTGTGAAAATGTTGTTTTCAGATTCTTGGCAAAGGAGACTAATCCCTCCCCCCTGCCAAAAAGAATGATGTAGCAACAAATGCTAATAGGTAGGTACACAACTTCAAAATGTGGTGGTAGCAGCACACTGTATAGGTGTGAGGTGTATAGTTGCCAAATTGGACTAGTATATAAAAGGTATGCAAAACGATAACCTTTTTCAACTATTTATTGGTTTAAATTCTCGCCTCCTTGTCATAAGGTATGAAACACTAAAAAGCTATGTTGCTACTTACAGTGGCATTTACAAGTTCAGGCACCCCTGTTCAAAAGTACTGTTTATGTGAACAGTTTGAACAGTTAAGCAAGTTAAAGATGAAATGATTTCAAAAGGGCCTAAAGTTAAAAAGATGATACATTTCCTTTATATTTTAGGCAAATATACAGTATATATATATATATATATGTATATATATATACATATATATATATATATATACAGTACAGACCAAAAGTTTGGACACACCTTCTCATTCAATGATTTTTCTGTAGAATCACACTGAAGGCATCGAAACTATGAATTAACACATGTGGAATTATACATTACACTTTACAAAAAAGTGTGAAACAACCTATAATATGTCTTATATGCTAGGTTCTTCAAAGTAGCCACCTTTGCTTTGATTACTGCTTTGCACACAGAAAAGGTGAACAAATGGATTCTACATGACTGGTTCCCACCGTGAAGCATGGAGGAGGTGGTGTGATGATGTGGGGGTGCTTTGCTGGTGACACTGTTGGGGATTTATTCAAAATTGAAGGCATAGTGAACAAGAATGGCTATTACAGCATCTTGCAGCAGCATGCTATTCCATCCAGTTTGCGTTTAGTTGGACCATCATTTATTTTTCAACAGGACAATGACCCCAAACACACCTCCAGTCTGTGTAGGGCTATTTGACCAAGAAGGAGAGTGATGGGGTGCTACGCCAGATGACCTGGCCTCCACAGTCACCAGACCTGAACCCAATCGAGATGGTTTGGGGTGAGCTGGACCGCTCACCGCTTCAATTTTGAATAAATCCCCAACAGTGTCACCAGCAAAGCACCCCCACACTATCACACCACCTCCTCCATGCTTCACGGTGGGAACTAGTCCAGCCGTTCACCTTTTCTGCGTGCAAAGCAGTAATCAAAGCAAAAGGTGGCTACTTTGAAGAACCTGGAATATAAGATATTTTCAGCTGTTTCACACTTTTTTGTAAAGTGTAATGTATAATTCCACATGTGTTAATTCATAGTTTTGATGCCTTCAGTGTGATTCTACAATTTTCATAGTCATGAAAATACAGAAAAATCTTTGAATGAGAAGGTGTGTCCAAACTTTTGGTCTGTATTGTATATATATATATATATATATATATATAATCTTTCACATTTTGAAAATTTCGAAAAGGAAAATGGGTTAATGCAAAAGTTTTGGCACCCTGCGTGGTTAGTACATAGTAGCCCCCCCTTTTGAAAGTATCACCGCTTGTAAACAATTTTTGTCGCCAGCAAAAAGTCTTTCAATTCTTCCTTGGAAAATTCTTCCAGTTCTGTGAGATTCCTGGGTCATCTTGCATGTGCTCCTATTTTGAGTTTTAGCCACAGATTTTCAATAATATTCAGATCAGGGGACTGTGAGGGCCATTGCAAAACCTTCAACTTGCACCTTTTGAGGTAAGAGACATCCTTTTTTCAACTTCAGTTCTTTTTTACAGATTATGTTATGTTTGTATCAAGAATTTGTTGAAATTTCATTGAATCCATTCTTCCCTCTACCTGTGAAATGTTTCATGTGCTATTGGTTGCAACACAACCCCAAACCATGATTGATCCACCTCCATGCTTAATGGTTGCCAAGATGTTCTTTTCCTTAAATTTTGTGCCCTTTTTTCTCCACACATAGCTTTGATCACTGTGGCCAAAGAGTTCCAATTATACCTCATCGGTCCACAGGACTTGTTTCCAAAATGGATCAGGCTTGTTTAGATGTTCTTTGCATACTTTTGAAGCTGAATTTTATGGTGAGGATGCAGAAGAGGTTTTCTTCTGTTGACTCTTATATGAAGGCCATATTTGTCTCAGTAGAACAATGTACCATAACTCCAGAGTCTGCTAAATCTTTCTGAAGGCCTTTTGCAGTCAAGCGGGTATTCTTATTTGCCTCTCTATCAATCCTACGACCAGCTCTCACTGAAATTTTGCTTGGTTTTCCAGACCTTATATTGACCCCTCAAGTTCCTATTAACTGCCATTTCTTAATTACATTTCAAACTGAGGAAACTGTACCTTGAAAACACTTTGCTATCTTTCTTGTAGCCTTCTCCTGCTTTGTGGACCAGCACCATTTTTATTTTCAGAGTGCTAGGCAGCTGCTTAAAGGAACCCATGGCTGCAATTTTTTGGCAAAAGGTTAGAGGATGCTGGGTTTTTATAAAGCTGGGAAATTTGCATCACCTGTCCTTTCCTAACAATGATATGATGAACATGCCAGAACCCTAACAAACTAATTATGGTCTGAAACCTTGGTCAAAGTAATCTGAGTACAAAAATCTCCAGGGGTTCCCAAACTTTTGAATCGGCCCATTTTCCTTTTTTTAATTTTTAAAATGAAACAAGACAATATATGTACAGTATATATATATATATATATATATATATATATATATATATATATATTTAACAGAGTCACTGGTAAGGTGATAGAGGGGAGAAATGTGTCACTGCGCTTAACGGCATCAGTGATGTAAAGCCAGAGCATTTTTCTCCAGCACACTACGTGTTGTGAGAGTTAAATTTCATAAAATGGGCTGGTTTTATGTGGACCTTCATAGAGCAGGTAGGAGAAGGTCCACTTTATCACCCCTGGCAAACCTGCCAGGATCTGCATGAGGTTATGATCAGGTGATCAATCACATGATGGGAACTTACAGGCTTGGATTGAAATAACCGAGCTCTACAGTCAGTCTGGGTTCAGCTAGCCTGGGGAGAGGAGTCTCCAGAGGCTTTGTGGTTCGACGATCACAGACTGAGCCTATGCTGCTCCAGAGCGGGGTGCCACCCCAGCATACTGACTGTGTTGCAGAATTTTGTTTTCTTTTGTTGTTTTATTCCTGTTTTAGCCAGAAAGGCTGAGTTTGCTTTCCTCACGAGTTGGTTTATTCTGCCTTACAATAAACCAACGAGGATTTAAAGAGACAGTGTTCCCATTTTTTCTACCTCTGTGTGCTGCCACATGAGTGAACTACCACAAGTGGTGTTTCGAATGCAGGCATCGTTCCGGGAACGCCAGTAGCAGTCGTGGTCAAAGCCGCATGTCCTGGGTAAAGGAGGCCGCAAGCCAGCGGATGGCATCAGGCAAAATGGAGGACCTCCTCAAGCATCTGGTGAGCGCGCAGCAGCAACAGCTGATTAATAAGTTGCTCATCCAGCAACTGCAGCAGCAGCAGAACCAGTTCAGACAGCAGCAGCAGATCGAGTTGCTTGCCAAGGCAGTTAGGGGAAAACCGGAAGCCCAGCCCAGAAGTCCAGGTGACGACACGCACGTCCGGAAGGCGGTAAGACGAGCAATGCAGAAAATGACCCCGGTGATGATGTAGAGGCATTTCTGACTGTTTTTGAGCGGTTGGCAGAGTGAGAGAGACTGCCGCCAGACCAATGGTGGAGGTGTTGGCCCCCTATCTAACCGGCGAGCCCCAGAAGGCTTATTATGACATGACCTTACAAGATACCCCGGAATATGTCAAACTGAAAACAGATCCTGGCATGCTCAGGGATGACTATATCTGTCCGAGCCCAAAGGGTTCATCACTGGGCATATTGCTGTAATAAGCCACCTCGCTCCCAAATGTTCGACTTACTCCACCTGGTGCAGAAATGGTTGCAGCCAGAGTCCTCCACCCCAGTCCAGATGGTGGAGCAGGTTGTAATGGACAGGTTTATTCATTCCCTTCCTAGGTCAGTACAGACATGGGTGGCTCCGGGGGATCCTCGGAATGCAGATGACTTGGTTGGCCTAGTAGAAAGATACCAGGTGATCGAGAGGTCCCTAAAGAAGCCGGGGGTGGTGCATCTCCATACTGGGGTACCCAGTGGGAGCCTGAGTCCCAAAAGAGGGATAATAGAGCAACCACTGAGGAGGTCCAAGGTCCCAAGGTCCCGTTGAAGGGGTGCAAAAGACTGCTGGTAAGGAATTGATCTGTTGGTGGTGTCATGGTCCTGGACACGTCGCTGCCCGTTGTCTTTTGTCTTCTGTGCAGATGGACTGTAGTCTAGGCAAGCGCTGCTCATACTTCGCTTACCCTGCTTGCAGTGTGGACCATCAGCCCGTGGATGAGCCTCAGTCGTGTCCTGTGACCATAAACGGGGCGCTGGTATCAGGACTATTGGACTTGGGGAGTTTGGTGACCATGATAAGGTCTACACTCCCCCACCAGCTAGTTCCAGGGAAACACATGGGCATCTGCTGTATCCACGGTGATGCCAAGGACTACTCCGGTGCCCGAGTCTGCATAGAAACCAACTGTGGCACTGAATCCCATGAGGTCGGGGTTGTGAAAGACTTGCTACACCCCATGATAATTGGCCGGGACTTCAGCCTGTTTTGGGACTTGTGGGGAAGGCTGCGATGATAAGTGACTCAGAAAGAAGCCATCTCAACCTTGCTCAATCCTTGTCACAGCCAGAGGAGGAGGAGTTCCCCTTATGTGTCATGGCAGGTGATGAGGATGAGGGGAAGGTCAGTGAGGCTGAGGTTCCTGATCTTGGGATTTCTGGGGAAAATTTTGGCTCTGCTCAAATGCGGGATTTTACCCTAAAGAATGCATTCGAAAATGTGTCTGTAATTGATGGGGTTGCTGACACCAGGTTCCCACATTTTGCCGTGAATGGCTAGTTGCTATATTGGGTAACCACACTGAGGGGAGATTGTGGCGCATATACTGTGTTAGGGTCTGTGGAACGCACCAAATATATGATGTAAAGAGGTGCGTTCGCAGCCCGGGGTCCACCGTGCAGGCGGAGCATGCTGCTAGTAAAATGGCGCAAGAAGCGAACTCTGTTATCCCGCAGATTAGCCAAAATAAACGCCGTAACACGCTGTGGCAAAATGTGCGAACTCTGTTAATCCACAGAGCCGCTAGAAGGAGTGCCGCAGCGCTATATGGCGATGTGTGCGAACTCACTTAACACAACTGAGTCGCAAAATAAACACGCTAGGGGCATGTCTAGCGTTGAAAGCGAACCCTGTTAGGTCACAGAGCCGCTGAGACAAACTTCTGTGTCCTGTCAGGCACCCAGGTACACAGTTAACTGCTAAGCGAACATAGAACATGATCATGCGCTAATGTCCTCGCGGGAGTCACCCGCAATCTATGGCGTCTGAACGCCAGACCCTGAATACGGCAACCAAACTCCTCACCGGTTATGCCGGTAATCTAGGGCATCTAGGACACCGACCCTGACCAGCTAGCATACCAAACTCCTCACCGAATAAGTCGGTATTCTAGGGGCTTATTTCAGCCGGGCCCTAACCACACACACGCATGACCACACTGGCGCAAAGCATATAAAGATTGATATTAGCGCATGATGGCCCAGCCATGCTACCTTTTTATAGTAACAGCTACAGGACCTGCCAGAAACAAGGACCAATGAAACTTGTTCCAGAACACCAGTAATCACAGGACCTTCCTGGCGGACCAATAGGAGCTGCTGCAGTAACAGAGCATGTGACCCCTGATCTCCAATGAGAGATCTCACTCTGGGCATGCTCAGAAGGGGAAAACAAGGACTTTGTCCTAAAGACGTCTGCTCGCCACTAACCAGTACTGGCCACAATAGCAGAGCCTGGAGGAACAGCAGTAATCCTCTGCACACTGTTAGACTGGGCAAGTCGCTGGGAACGACGTCTAAGCTGAGCAGGCTCCACTGCGGATGGAGACGAATGGGGGACCGCAGCGGGACTGGTTTGAGACTCCCCTTGTGCAGCAGTGGGAACTCGAACCTCAACATTACCCCCCTCCTAGGGCCCCCCTTCTTTGGGCCTCGCTGCGTTCAAAGGCAGCGATGAGCTTCGGAGCGTGAACATGCTCGGCAGGCTCCCAGGACCTATCCTCAGGCCCATAACCCCTCCAATCCACCAAATAAATTTTTTTGCCTCGTACCACTTTGCACCCAACAATGGCGTTCACCTCATGATCGTCGGTAGATGAACCCGACGTCCCGGCAGATGACTCGGAAAACCGGGAAATGGCCAAGGGTTTCAGGAGGGACATGTGAAAGGTGTCGGTGATACCAAGGCGAGGCGGAAGGGCTAGGTGGTAAACCACCGGGTTCACCTGCTCAAGAACTTTAAAGGGGCCCAAAAAGCGAGGTGCCAACTTGGTGGACTCTACACGTAGCCTGATGTTTCGGGCAGAAAACATCACTAGGTCACCCGGAGCAAATGTAGGAGCGGGGCGCCGATGGGCATCGGCCGAAGACCTCATCCTCTCTTTGGAGGCCTGAATGGCATCCTGGGTGCGGTCCCAAATGTCCCGTGCCTCCACAGCCCAGTCTGCCATCCTGGAATCGGCGGAAGACACGGGCATGGGCACTGGTACCCGCGGATGCTGTCCGTAGTTCAGGAGGAATGGAGTCAGCCACAGCATTATTTAGAGCGAACTCAGCCCACGGTAGCAAGGATGCCCAGTCATCCTGCCTGGCAGAGACAAAATGTCGCAAATATGTGACCAAGGTCTGGTTGGCCCTCTCTACCAACCCATTCATCTCGGGATGGTATGCAGAGGAGAGATTCAACTCAATGCTGAGTAAACGACACAGCTCTCTCCAGAACCGAGACGTAAACTGGGGACCTCGATCACTGACAATTTTGTCTGGCATACCGTGTAGGCGGAAAATATGCCTAATGAACAATGCTGCCAAGGCCCGTGCAGATGGTAACCGTGGTAACGGCACTAAGTGCACCATTTTGGAGAAGTGGTCGGTTATCACCCAGATGATGGTGCAGCCCCGAGACTTGGGTAAGCCCACCACAAAATCCATCCAGACCATCTCCCAAGGCCTGTCTGCCACCGGTAAAGGGAAAAGTAGCCCAGCTGGCCGTTGTCGAGGGGACTTATTCTTGGCGCAGGAGACGCACGCCTGAACGTATTCCCTGACGTCACGGACCATATGTGGCCACCAGTATGTCCTCGCCAGCAACTCAGATATCCTTTTTGCCCCAAAATGTCCACCAACCCTGGACGAATGTGCCCAAGAGAGTACCTCCGGTTGCAAATTGGTGGGCACAAAAGTCTTGCCCGGAGGCACAGACTCAAGCGAAACTGGGGCCACAGTTCTTAGGCTCTCTGTGGGGACAATCAACCGAGGCTCCTCCTCCACCTCCTCAGAGGACACCACGGAGCGAGAAAGCGCATCGGCCCGAATGTTCTTCTCACCGGAGAGGAAATGGAGGGTGAAATGAAACCGGGAGAAGAACAGGGACCATCTTGCCTGACAAGAATTTAGCCGCTGGGCGGTCTGTAAATAGACCAAATTTTTGTGGTTAGTGAAAACTTGAAAGGGAAAGCGAGCCCCCTCCAGGAGATGTCTCCACTCGGAAAAGGCCAACTTCATGGCTAGCAACTCCCTATCCCCAATGGAATAATTCCTCTCCGCTGGTGTGAAGGTCTTGGAAAAGAAGAAACAAGGATGTTTCCGACCTTGAGCATCCTTTTGAAAAAGGACTGCTCCAGCACCAACGGACAAGGCATCGACCTCCAATAAAAAAGGCTTATCAACCTCGGGGCGATGTAAGATGGGAGCGCTAGCAAAATGGGACTTAATTGAAGTAAAGGCCTTGGAGACCTCCTCTAACCACAATTTGGGATTGTCTCCCTTCTTGGTGAGGGCTACCAAGGGAGCTACCAAAGTGGAGAAGTGGGGAATGAATTGGCGATAGTAATTAATGAACCCCATAAAGCGCTGCATTGCTTTAAGAGAATGGGGTTCTTGCCAATCCATCACAGCCTGTAGTTTGGCAGGATCCATAGCCAGTCCCTGGGCGGAGATGATATAGCCCAGGAAAGGTAAAGACTCCTGCTCAAACATGCATTTCTCCAACTTTGCATAGAGGGAGTTCGCCCGTAACAGGTCGAAGACTATGCAGACATCCCTCCGGTGAGAGTCAATATCTGGAGAAAAGATAAGAATATCATCCAGATAGACTACTACAGAGGTGGAAAGCATATCCCGGAAGATATCATTGACAAAGTCTTGGAAAACGGCTGGGGCATTACAGAGCCCGAAGGGCATCACCAGGTATTCATAATGCCCATCCCTGGTATTAAAAGCCGTCTTCCATTCGTCCCCCTCACGGATGTGAATCAGGTTATAAGCACCATGCAGATCTAATTTAGTAAATACCCTTGTTCCCCGGAGCCTATCAAAGAGCTCAGAGATCAGGGGCAACGGGTACTTATTCTTAATGGTGATGGCGTTAAGACCTCTGTAATCTATACACGGACGTAATTCTCCACTCTTCTTCTGCACGAAGAAGAACCACGCTCCTGCTGGTGACACCGACTTCCTAATGAACCCTCTTGCCAGATTCTCCTGGATATATTGAGACATAGCCTCCGTCTCAGGAAGAGAGAGGGGATAGACCCTTCCCCGAGGAGGTTCTGCTCCAGGCAAGAGGTCAATAGGACAGTCGTAGGGACGATGGGGCAGCAGAGTCTCCGCAGCCTTTTTAGAGAACACGTCTGCATATGACTGATAACACTTGGGAAGAGGAGAAAGATCTGCGGGTATCTCTGTAGTCGTAACCTGAATGCACTCCCTGACACATCTGTCCTTACATGACTCACTCCAACCCAGTATCCTACCGGAGGTCCACTCAATATGAGGGGAGTGGGAACGGAGCCAGGGTTCTCCCAGTAGGATTTCGTCTATTCCCTCGGGAAGGACGAGAAGGGAAATAATTTCCTGATGGGAAGGGGGTTCACACAAAGTAAGAGGGACAGTCTGATGTGTAATTGGCGAGGGCAATGTCAACCCATTCACTACCCGGACAGTCACTGGTTTGTCGAGCGCTACCATATGTATTGCGTGGCGACGAGCAAAGGTGGATGACATGAAATTCCCCTCTGCTCCTGAGTCCACACAAAGCTCGACTGTAAGTGTGGAAGAGTCCACAGTGACTGTCCCTTTAAATGTCATCTTGGAGGAAAATGCTGCTGTTTCTAGTGAACCTTCTCCCAGGGTCACTAGACGCGATCGCTTCCCCGATCGCTTTGGACATTTGTTGGCATAGTGTCCTGTCTGCTGACAAAGGTTACAGACCACAGATACTCTGACAACTCGAGACTTAGGTCCTGCACGAGGAACCTCTGTGGCCTTTTGGGGTTCGGACGCCAGATCGGGGGATTCGAGAAGTGTGGCAAAGGTGGGAGCCAACCGAATCCTCTGCCTACACTGGGCCCGCTCCAACCTCCGCTCATGAAAACGGAGGTCGATGCGGGTAGATATGGAGATAAGCTTCTCCAGTGTGCCGGGAATCTCCCTGGTAGCCAAAGCGTCTTTAACATGGTCAGACAGTCCTCGCCAGTAGACTGGAATGAGAACTTTATCCCACCAGTCTAGCTCTGAGGCCAGAGTCCGAAACTGGACGGAAAACTAACTGACCAAAGACAAACCCTGTGCCAATGACAGCAGTTGTAGCGCCGTATCGTGGGTGACCTGAGGTCCTAAAAAGACCTTTTTAAGAGCCTCCAGGAAACGAGGAGCACTCCGCACCACACGATCGTCGCGCTCCCACAGCGGCGTTGCCCACTCCAATGCTCTGCCCGAGAGTAGAGACAGTACAAAACCCACTTGTGCCCGATCCGTGGGGAAACGTGCAGCCAGAAGCTCGAGCTGTATAGAGCACTGACTCACGAATCCCCGACATTGCTTGCTGTCACCGGCAAACTTGTCAGGAAGCGGGAGGTGGGATAATGTAGGGGCAGAGGTGGCAGAGGACAAACTGGCTGCAGCCACGCTAGCAGCCTGAACAGCGACTGCGGTAACATCCACAGCTGAGGTTGTACGCTCAAGAGCCGCCAACCTACCCTCCAGCTGCAGGATGTACTGCGGTAGATGCTGGTCATCCGCCATTTTACTAGCCAGACCCTGGCGCTAATATTATGTTAGGGTCTGTGGAACGCACCAAATATATGATGTAAAGAGGTGCGTTCGCAGCCCGGGGTCCACCGTGCAGGCGGAGCCTGCTGCTAGTAAAATGGCGCAAGAAGCGATCTCTGTTATCCCGCAGAGTCGCCAAAATAAACGCCGTAACGCGCTGTGGCAAAATGTGCGAACTCTGTTAATCCACAGACCTGCTAGAAGGAGTGCCGCAGCGCTATATGGCGATGTGTGCGAACTCACTTAACACAACTGAGTCTCAAAATAAACACGTTAGGGCGCTGTCTAGCGTTGAAAGCGAACCCTGTTACGTCACAGAGCCGCTGAGACAAACTTCTGTGTCCTGTCAGGCACCCAGGTACACAGTTAACTGCTAAGCGAACATAGAACGTGATCATGCGCTAATGTCCTCGCGGGAGTCACCCGCAATCTATGGCGTCTGAATGCCAGACCCTGAATACGGCAATCAAACTCCTCACCGGTTATGCCGGTAATCTAGGGCATCTAGGACACCGACCCTGACCAGCTAGCATACCAAACTCCTCACCGAATAAGTCGGTATTCTAGGGGCTTATTTCAGCCGGGCCCTAACCACACACACGCATGACCACACTGGCGCAAAGCATATAAAGATTGATATTAGCGCATGGCGGCCCAGCCATACTACCTTTTTATAGTAACAGCTACAGGACCTGCCAGAAACAAGGACCAATGAAACTTGTTCCAGAACACCAGTAATCACAGGACCTTCCTGGCGGACCAATAGGAGCTGCTGCAGTAACAGAGCATGTGACCCCTGATCTCCAATGAGAGATCTCACTCTGGGCATGCTCAGAAGGGGAAAACAAGGACTTTGTCCTAAAGACGTCTGCTCACCGCTAACCAGTACTGGCCACAATAGCAGAGCCTGGAGGAACAGCAGTAACCCTCTGCACACTGTTAGACTGGGCGAGACACTGGGATCAACTTCTAAGATGAGCGGGCTCCACTGTGGACGGAGACGAATGGGGGACCGCAGCGGGACTGGTTCGAGACTCTCCTCGTGCAGCAGTGGGAACTCGAACCCTAACATACTGTGCCATGTTTTATTGCTCTCAATTCACAGGAAATGGGTCATGGGAAATCTTAAATGAACGCCACTTGTGGATGTAAGGCATTATGGGGAAGCTTGAACTGCCATGCCTGACTTCCAGCGCATGCTCTTTCTTCCAGCCTTTTTGTGTTCTGTGTAAATTAAATTTCAAATTGCTTGTATTCGCTCTGACATGCAAATTTCATGAAATTTAAGTTGAAGTTGATTCACACTAGATCAGTTTGATCATCTCTGGTGTCCAGGTATAGGTACATATGGCCTGTTTTACATGGTGTGTTTAGACTGGCTTGTGCAACAAAACAAGTTTTAACTTGAGGGTCTTGATGACATCAATATGATGATGTCTGTAGAGTGTTGGGGCATCAATGACACTATATGGAAGTAAAATAAAAGTAAATGAATAATAAAATAAACAAGATCATGCTCTTCTACAAATGTTTCCGTCAACTGACAAGCAAGGGAAAATTTCTGGAACAACACAAATCATTGGGTAAAACAAATATGTATGGAGAGGGACAATAAAAAGAAGATGTAGATTATGAGAAGAATATGGATGGATACCAATACACCAATTCAAAATGCAAATAATGAGCTAGTAGTCCCAATTAGGCTACTATCAGGACATTACAAGTGGTTCTGCAGTTTTTAAAAAAAGGTGACTGAATATATTGTATTAATTTAAAAAAGCACATAAATATTACTTAAAGAAGTTTTACCACACAGATCGTTTATCACCTATCCGCATCATCCCAAGAGGCTATGCCCAGCTGAGCTTAAGTGTCCCACATTCCAAACAGCAGTCCTCTTTATAACCAATCTGTTATGTATAACCAAAGGGTCATTCTTAGTGCTCGCTGACATAAGCGTATAACATTGCCAAGGTTATAGATTGGGGTAGTGCAGATCCATGATTTTTTTCTACAGACCGGATTAGTCTGTGGAAAAAATCACAGCATGCTGTGAGTAGCTCCACAATTCAGATTACACGCACCCATACAAGTCTAAGGGTGTGTCTGAAACATCGGACTGCACTCAGATGTCATATGATTTCAGTCCAATCTACATGAACAGAGACAGCGGAGAAGATGGACAAATTTAGCTCTCCATCTTCTCCACACCTGTGCCTTGATTTTCACATGCGAGAGAATCGGACAACACTGAGATGACACTCGGCTCAAACTCTGACATAGTTTGAAGCAAGCGTCATTAGCATAAGGCCGGGGTCAGACATGCGAGAAACTCGCACAAGTCTCGCTTGTCAATACCCGGCACTGCCGCCATCGATCGGACCGGAGCGTGCGGCTGCATGTAGTTCTATGCGAGTTTCTCGCATGTCTGACCCCGGCCTATTCGTTCCAATTCTCTAGCATAAGAAAATCAATTCTCACGATCCGAAACCTTTGGATTGTCTTCAGCTAAAAGCAGCAGCAAATTGATATTCCAGCTATGCATAAATTATTACTGAGAATAAAGTGCATTTTTGCAGTTTTCTTTACCAGTAACTTTGTGAGAATTTCACAAACAGAATCCTGCGCGGCTGACTCATATCTGAATTTAATTTAAGACAACTTGTTGTAACAGAAATCCCTTCTAATGGGATACTGTAATGATCTCTGCATGGATTTTAAGCAGGTGTGTTACCACAATATGTTTGTATAATTTTTTATATATAAATAAATAACTTAATGCTATAACCCAGACGCTCTTTAATTGCCATATTATACCTAAAACATTAAATGCAAACATGGGCTTAGGCTACCGCAAATATGCCGGAGTTTCTGAACGTGCTGTAGACGTTTAGAGGTCTACTAGTATAGGAAGTCATTTAATCATTTCAAAGCTGCTGGTAAAATAAATTGCATAGAACTTAAAAGCGTAATTATAACTGAGGATTTGCTTTCAATTATATCTTTGCATTACTAAGTACTGCGGGGTTTACTTTGCTTCACTGTCACATAAACCCACAGTTCAGATCTCTAAACTGATTCACTGGTAATCAAAAGGAAACCAGATGTCCTGTAAAGAAGAAAAAAGCAGCTAGTACGTTCCTAAACCTTAAGCAGTAGAAGTCGTACATGGCCATTGATAATAAGGCAAGGATATCTATCTATCTAGCTATCTATCTATCTATAGATAGATATCCTTGCCTTATTCTAAATAGAAATATTTAACTTCTACTGTACTGTATATATATATATATATATATATATATATATATATATATATTAGAGGGACATATTTTATACTTTTTATAAATATTTTTTTTCCAAAAAATTAGAATATACAGTACAGGCCAAAAGTTTGGACACACCTTCTCATTTAAAGATTTTTTTGTATTTTCATGACTATGAAAATTGTACATTCACGCTGAAGGCATCAAAACTATGAATTAACACATGTGGAATTATATACTTAACAAAAAAGTGTGTAACAACTGAAATTATGTCTTATATTCTAGGTTCTTCAAAGTAGCCACCTTTTGCTTTAATGACGGCTTTGCACACTCTTGACATTCTCTTGATGAGCTTCAAGAGGTAGTCACTGGAAATGGTTTTCACTTCACAGGTGTGCCCTGTCAGGTTTAATAGCTGGGATTTCTGGCCTTATAAATGGGGTTGGGACCATCAGTTGTGTTGTGCAGAAGTCTGGTGGATACACAGCTGATAGTCCTACTAAATAGACTGTTAGAATTTGTATTGCAGAAAGAAAAAAGCAGCTAAGTAAAGAAAAACGAGTGGCCATCATTACTTTAAGACATGAAGGTCAGTCAGTCCGAAAAATTTGGAAAACTTTGAAAGTGTCCCCAAGTGCAGTTGCAAAAACCATCAAGCGCTAAAAAGAAACTTGCTCACATGAGGACCGCCCCAGGAAAGGAAGACCAAGAGTCACCTCTGCTTCTGAGGATAAGTTTATCTGAGTCACCAACCTCAGAAATCTCTGGTTAACAGCAGCTCAGATTAGAGACCAGGTCAATGCCACACAGATTTCTAGCAGCAGACACATCTCTACAACAACTGTTAAGAGGAGACTTTGTGCAGCAGGCCTTCATGGTAAAATAGCTGCTAGGAAACCACTGCTAAGGACAGGCAACAAGCAGAAGAGAATTGTTTGGGCTAAAAAACACAAGGAATGGACATTAGACCAGTGGAATTCTGTGCTTTGGTCTGATGAGTCCAAATTTGAGATCTTTGGTTCCAACCACCGTGTTTTGTGCGACGCAGAAAAGGTGAACGGATGGACTCTACATGCCTGGTTCCCACCGTGAAGCATGGAGGAGGAGGTATGATGATGTGGGGGTGCTTTGCTGGTGACACTGTTGGGGATTTATTCAAAATTGAAGGCATATTGAACCAGCATGGCTACCACAGCCACACCTCCAGGCTGTGTAAGGGCTATTTGACCAAGAAGGAGAGTGATGGGGTGCTACGCCAGATGACCTGGCCTCCACAGTCACCAGACCTGAACTCAATCGAGATGGCTTGGAGTGAGCTGGACCGCAGAGTGAAGGCAAAAGGGCCAACAAGTGCTGAGCATCTCTGGGAACTCCTTCAAGATTGTGGGAAGACAATTTCCGGTGACTACCTCTTGAAGCTCATCAAGAGAATGCCATGAGTGTGCAAAGCAGTCATCAAAGCAAAAGGTGGCTACCTTGAAGAACCTGGAATATAAGACATATTTTCAGTTGTTTCACACTTTTTTGTTAGTATATAATTCCACATGTGTTAATTCATAGTTTTGATGCCTTCAGTGTGAATGTACAATTTTCATAGTCATGAAAATACAGAAAAATCTTTAAATGAGAAGGTGTGTCCAAACTTTTGGTCTGTACTGTATGTATTCTACTTAGTTTATACTGTATATTCTACTTAGTACATGCATACATGTATGTGTATATATATATATATATATTATATATATATATATTATATACACTACCGGTCAAAAGTTTAGGGTCACTTAGAAATTTCCTTATTTTTGAAAGAAAAGCAGTTTTTTTTTCCAATGAAGCTAACGTTAAATGATTCAGAAATACACTCTATACAGTGTTAATGTGGTAAATGACTATTCTAGCGGCAAACGTCTAGTTTGTAATGCAATATCTTCATAGGTGTATAGAGGCCCATTTCCAACAACCATCACTCCAGTATACTTATGGTATTTTGTGTTCGCTAACTGTGTAAGAAGGCTAATAGATGGTTAAAATACCTTTAAAACCCTTGTGCAAGTATGTTAACACAGCTGAAAACCGTTTGGTTGATTAGAGAAGCTATAAACCTGACCTTCCTTTGAGCTTGTTGAGAATCTGGAGCATTACATTTGTTGGTTCCATTAAACTCTCAAAATGGCCAAAAAAAAAGAACTTTCTTGTGAAACTCGACAGTCTATTCTTGTTCTTAGAAATGAAGGCTATTCCATGCGAAAAATTACCAAGAAACTGAAGAATTCATACAATGGTGTGTAGTACTCCCTTTAGAGGAGTGCACAAACAAGCTCTAACCAGAGAAGAAAGACAAGTGGGAGGCCCCACTGCACAACTGAGCAACAAGACAAGTACATTAGAGTCTTTAGTTTGAAAAATTGACGCCTCACAGGTCCTCAACTGGCAGCTTCATTAAACAGTACACATTAAACGCCAGTGTCAACATCTACAGTGAAGAGGCGATTTGGGGATGCTGGCCTTCAGGGCAGATTGGCAAAACAAAAGCCATATTTAAGACTGGCTTAAATGAAAGGAAAAGATTAATATGGGCAAAAGAACACAGACATTGGACAGAGGAATATTGGCTTTTGTTTTGCCAATCTGCCCTGAAGGCCAGCATCCCCAAATCGCCTCTTCACTGTAGATGTTGACACTGGCGTTTAATGTGTACTGTTTAATGAAGCTGCCAGTTGAGGACCTGTGAGGCGTCAATTTTTCAAACTAAAGACTCTAATGTACTTGTCTTGTTGCTCAGTTGTGCAGCGGGGCCTCCCACTTGTCTTTCTTCTCTGGTTAGAGCTTGTTTGTGCACTCCTCTAAAGGGAGTACTACACACCATTGTATGAATTCTTCAGTTTCTTGGTAATTTTTCGCATGGAATAGCCTTCATTTCTAAGAACAAGAATAGACTGTCGAGTTTCACAAGAAAGTTCTTTTTTTTGGCCATTTTGAGAGTTTAATGGAACCAACAAATGTAATGCTCCAGATTCTCAACAAGCTCAAAGGAAAGTCAGGTTTATAGCTTCTCTAATCAACCAAACGGTTTTCAGCTGTGTTAACATACTTGCACAAGGGTTTTAAAGGGTATTTTAACCATCTATTAGCCTTCTTACACAGTTAGCGAACACAAAATACCATAAGTACACTGGAGTGATGGTTGTTGGAAATGGGCCTCTATACACCTATGAAGATATTGCATTACAAACTAGACGCTTGCCGCTAGAATAGTCATTTACCACATTAACTCTGTATAGAGTGTATTTCTGAATCATTTAATGTTAGCTTCATTGGAAAAAAACTGCTTTTCTTTCAAAAATAAGGAAATTTCTAAGTGACCCTAAACTTTTGACCGGTAGTGTATATATATATATATGTGTGTATTTTTTTATATGATTTAATTCGATTGTACTGAACCCCTTACTCTCTCCAAGTGAGTTTGATGGCACTTTATTATCTATAGGCGTTAATTATATATGTTTTGTATATATATATATATATATATATATATATATATATATATATATACAGTACAGACCAAAATTTTGGACACACCTTCTCATTCAAAGATTTTTCTGTCATTTTCATGACTATGATAATTGTAGAATCACACTGAAGGCATCAAAACTATGAATTAACACATGTGGAATTATACATTACACTTTACAAAAAAGTGTGAAACAACTGAAAATATGTCTTATATTCTAGGTTCTTCAAAGTAGCCACCTTTTGCTTTGATTACTGCTTTCCACGCAGAAAATGTGAACGGATGGACTCTATATGCCTGGTTCCCACCGTGAAGCATGGAGGAGGTGATGTGATGGTGTGGGGGTGCTTTGCTGGTGACACTGTTGGGATTTATTCAAAATTGAAGCGGTGAGCGGTCCAGCTCACCTCAAACCATCTCGATTGGGTTCAGGTCTGGTGACTGTGGAGGTCAGGTCATCTGGCGTAGCACCCCATCACTCTCCTTCTTGGTCAAATAGCCCTTACACAGCCTGGAGCTGTGTTTGGGGTCATTGTTCTGTTGAAAAATAAATAAATCCCCAACAGTGTCACCAGCAAAGCACCCCACATCATCACACCTCCTCCTCCATGCTTCACGGTAGGAACCAGGCATGTAGTGTCCATCCGTTCACCTTTTCTGCGTGCAAAGCAGTAATCAAAGCAAAAGGTGGCTACTTTGAAGAACCTAGAATATAAGACATATTTTCAGATGTTTCACACTTTTTTGTAAAGTGTAATGTATAATTCCACATGTGTTAATTCATAGTTTTGATGCCTTCAGTGTGATTCTACAATTTTCATAGTCATGAAACTACAGAAAAATCATTGAATGAGAAGGTGTGTCCAAACTTTTGGTCTGTACTGTATATATGTAATATCTATGAATATATAATATATATGATAAATAGTTATATACATATATATACAGACAGAAATAGAGACAGAAGTGTAAGAAAGAGGGAGGAAGGAAGACGGGAAGTTAGATTTAGTTTAACTAACACCATCTGACTGAGCCAGGACTTTACTTATTCTTAATGTAAATTGATGCCGCTTTCCAAAAATCTAATCTAATTATATATTTCTGGGAAAGTCAGCTGTATTGTTTCTTAAATTTCAAGGAAACAGGAAACTCCCAATTTAAGTGTTGAAAAGGTTGCAAAAAAACAAACTGCATTCTGAATAGATTACTCCGTGCTTATTTACATGTATTTATATATGTAAGCGCAATCCAAGTTTTTGAGCAGAGCCCATGCGTTATAGAAGGATACATGTTTAAAGGGGAAATCCATCCTAAAGTGATATATTCATGTGATAGAGATTTCAGATCACTGTGGAAATGTTTATAATCTCAGTCATATACCACTGATATTGAGGCATACAGAGTTGCAGCTCTCCACAAAAATCTCAAACCTCCATATCCAGGCTCAGATATTTCAGTTACTGGGAAACGTCTGCCTAAGAAGAAAAGCGAAGCATTACTTAGTTTAACCCCTTTCTGACATCTGACGTACTATCCCGTCCATACGCCCTGGGCCTGTCTGCCCATGGACGGGATAGTAAGTCATGGGCGATTGACCGCAATCACGGGGGGAGCGCGGCCAATCACGGCCGGGTGTCAGCTGATTCTCACAGCTGATACCCAGCACTTTAACCCATGCAACACTTCGATCAAACAAGATCGCAGTATTCTGGAGCTGGCACAGGGGCTGACAGCCCCTCTGCCTTTGGATCGGAGACCCCGCGGCACGCTGCTGGGTCCCGATCGCTGACATGGAGACCCGATGTTGTCATGACGACATCTGGGACTCCAGAGCTGAGAAAATTCCTGTCATGTGCAGTGCATGTCAGGAAGTCTCTCAGGTCAGTGTGCACTGAGTGCAGAGCTGACAGCTCCTGTGACACGGTGTAAAACTTAGAATGAGATAAAAAAAAAATGTATAAATAATTGTGAAAATATTTTTTAAAAAAATAATAAAAAAATCAATATTTATTCTATCACTAAATAAATATTTGAATAAAAAAATCTAAACAATAAAAGTACACATATTTGGTATCGCCACTTCCATAACGACCAGACCTATAAAACTGTCCCACTAGTTAATCCCTTTAGTGAACACCATTAAAAAAACAAGGCAAAAAGCAATGCTTTATAATCATACCGCCAAACAAAAAGTGGAATAAAACGCAATAAAAAGACGATTATAGATAAACATGGTACCGCTGAAAACATAATTTTGTCCCGCAAAAAACGAGCCGCCATACAGTGTCATCAGCGGAAAAAAAAAGTTATAGCTGTCAGAATAAAGTGATGCAAAAACATTTATTTTTTCTATAAAATAGTTTTTATTATATAAAAGCGCAAAAACATAAAAAAAAAATGAGATATCGCTGTAATCATACTGACCTGAAAAATAAAACCGCCTTATCAATTTTACCACACGCAGAATGGTGTAAACGCCCCCTCAAAAGAAATTCATGAATTCCTGGTTTTTGCTCATTCTGTCTCCCAAAAATCAGAATAGAAAGTGATCAAAAAATATCATGTGCCTGAAAATGGTACCAATAAAAACATCAACTTGTCTCGCAAAAAACAAGACCTCACATGACTCTGTGGGCCAAAATATGGAAAAATTATAGCTCTAAAAATGTGGTGATGCAAAAACTATTTTTTGCATTAAAAAGTGACTTTAAGTGTGTGACAGCTGCCAAACATAAAAACCCGCTATAAATAGTAAATCAAACCCCCCTTTATCACCCCCTTAGTTAGGGAAAAATAATAAAATAAAAAAATGTATTTATTTCCATTTTCCCATTAGAGTTGGGTTGGGGGTTAGGATTAGGGTTAAGGCTAAAGTTAGGGTTAAGGTTGGGGCAAAAGTAAGGGTTGGGACTAAAGTTAGGGTTAGGGTTGGGACTAAAGTTAGGGCTAGGGTTGGTGCAAGAGTTAGGATTAAGGTTTGGATTACGGTTATGGTTGGGATTAGGGTTAAGGTTGGGATTAGGGTTAGGGTTGGAATTAGGGTTAGGGGTGTGTTAGGGTTAGGTTTGTGGTTAGGTTTGGGATTAGGCTTAGTGGTGTGTTGGGGTTAGGGTTTTAGTTAGAATTGGAGGTTTTCCACTGTTTACTCACATCAGGGGCTCTCCAAATGCGACATGGCTTCCAATCTCAATTCCAGACAATTCTGTGTTGAAAAAGTCAAACGATGCTCCTTCCCTTCTGAGCTCTGCAATGCGCCTAAACAGTGGTCCACCCCCACATGTGAGGCATCAGCATACTTAGGACAAATTGCACAACTACTTTTTTGGTCCAATTTCTCCTGTTACACTTCGGAAAATAAAAATTTGGGGGCGAAAATATCATTTTTGTGAAAAAAATATGATTTTTTATTTTTATGGTTCTACGTCAGGGTTGGGGAATCTCAGGCCCCAGGGCCATTTACGGCCCTCGATGACCTTTTATCCGGCCCCTGGGCAGATTCTCAGGGACTGCTGTGCTTTGGCAGGGAGCTGTATTTTGATTGCCACCAGCTCATTAATTTCTTCTTGCTCTGTAAGTACACATGTAGTGTTCACTACTGAACACTGAAGGGCATGCAATGAAAGATTACATCCTGACACCAATGCCAGAGTCAGGATGTACTTTGTGGGCGGAGTTTGTACGGCCCCCGAAGGATGGTAGAAATAGTCAAATGGCCCTTGGCGGAAAAAATATTCCCACCCCTGCTCTACGTTATAAACTTCTGTGAAGCACTTGGGGGTTCATAGTGCTCACCACACATCTAGATAAGTTTCTTAAAGGGTCTAATTTCCAAAATAGTGTCATTTTGGGGGGTTTCCACTGTTTAGGCACATCAGGGGCTCTCCAAATCTCAATTCCAGCCAATTTTGCATTGAAAAGTGAAACTGCGCTCCTTCCTTTCCGTTCTCTGCCATGCACCCAAACAGTGGTTTTACTGCATATTTGGGGTATCAGCATACTCAGAACAAATTGTACAACAACTTTTGGGGTTCAATTGCTCCTCTTACCCTTGGTAAAATAAAAAAAAATTGGATCTGAATTAAATTTTTGTATGAAAAAAGTTAAATGTTCATTTTTTTTTAAACATTCCAAAAATTTCTGTAAAGCACCTGAAGGGTTAATAAACTTTTTGAATGTGATTTAGAGCACCTTGAGGGGTGCAGTTTTTAGAATGGAGTCACTTTGGTGTCTTTTCTATCATATAGACCCTCAAAGTGACTTCAAATGTGATGTGGTCCCTAAAAAAATTGGAGTTGTAAAAATGAAAAATCGCTGTTTAATTTTTAACCCTTATAACTTCCTAACAAAAAAAAATTTTGTTTCCAAAATTGTACAGATGTAAAGTAGACATGTGGGAAATGTTACTTATTAAGTATTTTGTGTGACATCTCTGTAATTTAAGAGCATGAAAATTCAAAGTTGGAAAATTTGGCCAAATTTCCATTTTTTTCACAACTAAACGCAAGTGATATCAAAGAAATTTTACCACTACCATGAAGTAAAATATGTCACGAGAAAACAATGTCAGAATCACTGGGATCCATGGAAGTGTTCCAGAATTATTACCTCATAAAGGGACAGTGGTCAGAATTGTAATAATTGGCCTGGTCATTAACATGCAAACCACCCTTGGGGGTAAAGTGGTTAAAGACAAAAAACATTTTTTTCTTTCATTGCAGGTTTGAGATCACATTCTCCAGGCATCAGTTTTCTAGAACTTGATGATTAGACTTCAATCAGACGCTGATGAATCATATATGTGTTATATCTATAGTTTTCATAGAGAGAACACATGACCATTATCATTTATGGCGCTATAAATACCATAAATAGGTGAAGCTTTGAAAAAAAAAATGTCATACTTGAAAATCATTAATGAGACACTGACCAAACACTGATGAAAATTGAATGAAAAGCACTGATGACACTTTTTTGTGTAAGTAAAAAAGCACAGACGTATGAACGAAGCTTTAATTGAATTATGTACACATTAATAAAAAGATCTCATAGACCTGGTGAGGCTGTTGTACTTACGATAACATATCTTTATGCCCCCTTGAATGAATCTGTTTAGCGAAACGGCGCTGTTGGTGTAGGAGCACGTTGCACTGTATATCTATATACATATATGTGGATTCATTTGGCTGTATTCATGCACCAACATATTTTTACCATATAGTAGGTGCATTACATAACCCTTCTTTACCAGATTCTGCAATTGTTGTGCATATCATTATTACCACTCTTTTAAATTTTTCTCTGTATCAGCATGCTCCTGTTTTTGGTTCCATGGCTTGAATTTTAATTATATTAAACAATTTTTATTATAATAAAGAATCAATTTTGATTTTATATTGCAATATATCATCTGTCCTCATTACATTACCTGAGGATGTGCAGAGTTATATTCATGTATAGGATGTTTTTGCTTCTATATTGATATAAGATTGTGTTAATACATTAATAAAACGATATTGTAGACCTGGTGAGGCTGTTGTACTTACCATAATACAAATCTAAATGGCTGTGAAATACTCATAAACATGATTACTGCAAAACAGTCTGGCTGACAGCTGCAGCTTGTTCTGAACAGTAATTTCAGCAGCAGGGAGGAGGGACACCGAGAAGCTGTCAATGATTGAGGTTAAACTTTAAAAACAAATTATATAACAATTTTGTCATTGCTTATCAAAATAAGTACAGCAACCTCATCAGTGATCTATTTATTTATGTATATACCCAAACCTACATATAAACAGAAGTTTTTGCCACAAATATTATGAAGATAGTTCAACTTTATTTCGAAAAATGCATTTACAAAAAAATAAAAAATGGGCAAAATAAGTGCAGAAACGACACCTGCAGGGCATGACATCACTCCTAAATATATTAATTTCTTATATGAAAAAAATACTTTCATGTATATTAAAGTGCCCGTAGGTTAGAGCCCCAATATATTCAATAGATTCATAAACCAATCCTTCAAATTACATATATCTCCCCACTTTAGTATTTAACCCATGTATAGCCCAATGCACAAAAAGTCTATAGCAAGCTAGTACATATACTGTAGCTATACTGTATGGACCATACAACCCCCAGGAAGAAGCTTAAATGCAAAACACGCGTCGGGGCCCAGACTTCACCTGCAGGTTATGACTTTACCCTTCCTCACTTGCTAAATTGTGTTTTATCTCCATACTCTATCCAGTGTTTTCTACTCTTTACATTAGCACTATGCATCTTGGCATTGCATAAGTACCTTAGCGTTCTAGGTTTTTTTTTTGGGCCAGATTAAATAAATGCTTTTTGTGATATATGCTTTACATGAAGTATATGTTCTAGCATTGGGCTTGCTATAGACTTTGTGCATTGGGCTATACATGGGTTAAATACTAATATGTGGAGATATATGTAACTTTGAAGGATTGGTTTATCTATCTATTGCATATATTGCTGCTCTAACCTACGGGCAGTTTAATATACATGAAAGATTTTTTTTTTAATATAAGAACTTAATATACTTAGGCGTGATATGTCCTGCATGTGTCATTTCTGCTTTTATTTTCCACGTTTTTTATTTCTTTTTTTAAATGAATTTTTCTAAATAAAGTTGAACAATCTTAATATTTGTGGCAAAAACTTCTGTTTATATGTAGGTTTGGTTATTGAATTGGAAGTGTCAGTACTTTAGAGGCCTTTCTCTAGGTTTACTGATTATTTATGTACAGTCATGGCCAAAAGTTTTGAGAATGACACAAATATTATATTTTCACATGATCTGCTGCCCTCTGGTTTTTATGTGTGTTTGACAGATGTTTTTATCACAGACAGAAATATAATAATTGCAAACATATGAGTAACAAAAGCTTATATTGACAGTTAGAATGAGTTAATGCAGCAAATCAATATTTGCAGTGTTGACCCTTCTTCTTCAGGACCTCTGCAATTCTCCCTGGCATGCTCTCAATCAACTTCTGGACCAAATCCTGACTGATAGCAGTCCATTCTTGCACAATCAATGTTTTCATTTTGTCAGAATTTTTAGGTTTTTGTTTGTCCACCCATCTCTTGATGATTGACCACAAGTTCTCAATGGGATTAAGATCTGGGGAGTTTCCAGGCCATGGACCCAAAATCTCTATGTTTTGTTCCCTGAGCCATTTAGTTATCACCTTTGCTTTATGGCAAGGTGCTCCATCATGCTGGAAAAGGCATTGTTGATCGCCAAACTGCTCTTGGAGGGTTGGGAGAAGTTGCTCTTGGAGGACATTCTGGTACCATTTTTTATTCACGGCTGTGTTTTTAGGCAAGACTGTGAGAGAGCCGATTCCCTTGGCTGAGAAGCAACCCCACACATGAATGGTTTCAGGATGCTTAACAGTTGGCATGAGACAAGACTGGTGGTAGCCCTCACCTTGTCTTCTCCGAATGAGGCGTTTTCCTGATGTCCCAAACAATCGAAAAGGGGATTCATCAGAGAAAATATCTTTACCCCAGTCCTCAGCAGTCCACTGCCTGTACCTTTTGCAGAATATCAGTCTGTCCTTGATGTTTTTTCTGGAGAGAAGTGGCTTCTTTGCTGCCCTCCTTGAGACCAGGCCTTGCTCCAAGAGTCTTCGCCTCACAGTGCGTGCAGATGCACTCACACCTGCCTGCTGCCATTCCTGAGCAAGCTCTGCACTGCTGGTAGCCCAATCCCACAGCTGAAACACTTTTAAGAGACGGTCCTGGCGCTTGCTGGTCTTTCTTGGGCGCCCTGAAGCCTTTTTGGCAACAATAGAACCTCTCTCCTTGAAGTTCTTGATGATGCGATAGATTGTTGACTGAGGTGCAATCTTTCTAGCTGCGATACTCTTCCCTGTTAGGCCATTTTTGTGCATTGCAATGATGATTGCATGTGTTTCTTTAGAGATTACCATGGTTAACAGAAGAGAGACAATGATGCCAAGCACCAGCCTCCTTTTAAAGTGTCCAGTGGTGTCATTCTTACTTAATCATGACAGATTGATCTCCAGCCATGTCCTCATCAACACCCACACCTGTGTTAATGGGAGCAATCACTGAAAAGAGGTTAGCTGGTCCTTTTAAGGCAGGGCTGCAATGATGTTGAAATGTGTTTTGGGGGATAAAGTTCATTTTCTAGCCAAATATTGACTTTGCAAGTAATTGCTGTTAAGCTGATCACTCTTTATAACATTCTGGAGTATATGCAAATTGCCATTAGAAAAAGTGAAGCAGTAGACTTTGTAAAAATTAATATTTGTGTCATTCTCAAAACTTTTGGCCATGACTGTATATAGTTAGTATTTTTAAATCTGGCGACAGATCTGCTTTAAGCTAGATTAATTAAGCACTTGTTTTAAATATATTCTTACCAATTGTCATGTGCCTGTGTTCATCATTTCCATTTATAGAAGCACTAAATCTAGCATTGAAAGTTTGTCAGTATACATCATATAGACGCCTCACCATTACTAAGCCGTGGGACTGATGACACCTGACAATACAAAGGTGACATCAACCCCACAAATATTAACCCCACTTGCCACCACCACAGGGCAAGTGGGAAGCAAAGGACAAAGTGCCAGAATTGGCGCATCTAATAGATGTGCTTTTTCTGGGCTGCTGCGGGTTGCTATTTTTAGGCTAGGGTGACCAATATCCATGGCATCTTACCAGCCTGAGAATACCTGCCCCCAGCTGTCTGCTTTTGCTTGGCTGGTTGCCAAAAATGGGAGGGACTCCACATGTTTTTTAATTATTTTTTTAAATAATTAAAAAACACAGCTTGAGGACCCCTCTAATCTTGATAACCAGCCATGGTATAGCTGATAGCTGAGGGTTGCATCCCATCTGTCAGTTTTGCCATGCTAGTTGTCAAAAAATACAGGGGAACCCACATCTTTTTTTATTTATTTATTTATTTATAGTGCAAGTGCTGGCTGATGAATACTCCCATCAGCAGCGCCTGCTCTGTTATTAGCGTCAGCAGCCATAGGCTGATGGAAGCTGCAGCACTCTGACAGACGGTACTGATCTTACCGCCAATCAGAGCCACCAGTGTTTCTCTCGCTGTCATGCAGATGACAGTGTGAGAAACACCCGATGTTCGGGGTGCTGAACCTGAACAGTAATAAAGATTTCCTGGAGAAGTCCATATTTGGGGTCCGTGCACACAGTGAATTACAAAAAATCTGTATTCTAATAATATAAAATATAGCTATAATAATGACAATATAAAAATATCCATATTTTGCACAAAAAAATTGGCTGTAATTAAAAAAGAAGAATAAACATATTATTTGTTTTTAATAGTTTTTTCTGATCAGTTCAACCATTTTAATATTCTACTGACGTTTTAAACTCCTATCAAAGTATTAAATTCACCGCACACACTATAGATTTTAATTTTGCAAAAATGATAGTTTATTGTGTTCCACAATGCTAGGTGAAGTGCCGTGTAAAAATAACAAAGATACCCCACATTCATGTATACCCGACGTTTCGACTCTACATGAGTCTTAATCATGGGGTACTGAATGATGGGTAATGAGAAATATGAGCACTTGTCACAGTAATGCAATTGAGATAGTAATGATTATGCAGCTCTGTATCATCAGGTTTGTCTAGGCCTGATCGGAGGCTGTATGCAGACAACTATCTGGATGGCGGCGCTCCCGCGCCCTGCCACGGCTGCTTAATGCCGCTTAATGCCGCATTAAGCAGCCGTGGCAGGGCGCGGGAGCGCCGCCATCCAGATAGTTGTCTGCATACAGCCTCCGATCAGGCCTAGACAAACCTGATGATACAGAGCTGCATAATCATTACTATCTCAATTGCATTACTGTGACAAGTGCTCATATTTCTCATTACCCATCATTCAGTACCCCATGATTAAGACTCATGTAGAGTCGAAACGTCGGGTATACATGAATGTGGGGTATCTTTGTTATTTTTACACGGCACTTCACCTAGCATTGTGGAACACAATAAACTATCATTTTTGCAAAATTAAAATCTATAGTGTGTGCGGTGAATTTAATACTTTGATAGTAGCTGGTCCGTACAGGTCCACATTCACCAGCACCTCCATCAATTTATGACCTGTAGTGCACACCCATCCTCCCTAGTGTTTTAAACTCCTAAGCATCTCTTTGTACCTCACCACAATTTTTACTCTAGTCACTGAGGAGCAGTCACTCCAGTTACTGATGAGATGTGGAAAAATTTTGCAACGTATCATTTTTAAGCCAAATTTATGGTGAAAGCACTCTGAAGAATCAGCACCCTAGTTTTATCATAGAAAGCTGATAACTAATATTGTTGTGGTCACTATAGGGCAAATCTAGTACATAGTGACCATTCACTGATATATGCATGGCTGTGTGACCCAATCATGTCTATGTGACCTAATACAGTGCATAGATGTGGATTCTCTTCTTGAGACAGCCCCCTTGGACTTTACACACACACATTATATATATATATGTATATATATATATAAGTTGAGCGTATGTATGTGTGTGTATATATCGAGCCATGCCCCCTCCAAATAGCCACACCCACTCCAAATAGCCACACCCACTCCACACACAAAGCCCCGCATAAAAAATATCTAATAAATCTATATATATTTCATAGGCACATCTTCTTGACCACAACAGGTTACACTGCCTGTGTTGCCCATAGCAACCAATCAATAAGCATCTTTCATTTCCCCAGAGCTGTTTAAAAGATGAAAGCTAAGCTGTGATTGGTTGCTATGATCAATAGTTTTCCCACTCCACAGCACCTCAGCAGACACTGAACGGGTGGGACAAATCTAGCATCCCCAGGAACATAAGCTCCCAGCCACTGCCTGCCCCCCAGAAAGGAGCAGAGAGCACATGACAGAAATGCATCACCCCCTCCTCTATTACTGCCATGCTCTATTGTTACCAGAGTAGAAAATCGCATCATCAGCAGACGCACACAGAGCCGCACTGCCAGGTTAAATAACAGCACATCTACAGGAACTCCCTGCTCAGCACCACGCAGCTCGGGACTATGGGATGGAAGATGTGTGATGGGTATATGGGCATGGGACTATGTGATGGAGGATATGTATGATGGGTATATGGGCACAGGACTATGGGATGGAGTAATTGTGATGGGTATATGGGCATGGGACTTTGGAAAGGAGGATATGTATGATGGGTATATGGGCACGGGACTATGGGATGGACGACATGTATGATGCATATATGGGCACGGCACTATGGGATGGAGGATGTGTAATGGGTATATGGGCAGTGGACTATGGGATAGAGAATATGTATGATGGGTATATAGGCATGCGACTATGGAATGGAGGATATGTGTGATGGGTATATGGGCATGGGACAATGGGATGGAGCATATGTATTATGGGTATATGGGCACTGGACTATGGGATGGAGGATATGTATGATGGGTATATGGGCACTGGACTATGGGATGGAGGATAATTATAATTTGTTATAACTAACCACAGTTAGTTACTATGCCAAGGCAACGTCGGACTCTTCAGCTAGTATATATACAGGAACACCGGAACTGCTGCAACCCACCAACCTGCTGTCTCCTTCCCCACCATCCTGTAGAATGTAAGCCCGAAAGGGCAGGGTCCTCCCCCCTCTGTATCAGTCTGTCATTGTTAGTTTGTTTACTGTGATACCTGTAATTTGTATGTTACCCCTTCTCATGTACAGCAGCATGAAATCAATGGTGCTATATAAATAAATAATAATAATAATATACAGCTCTGGCAAAAATTAAGAGGCAACTGCAAAATTTTCAGTTTGTCTGATTTTTCTCTTTATAGGTATATTTTTGAGTCAAATGTAAATTGCTCTTTTATTCTATAAACTACTGACAACATGTCTCCAAATTTCTAAGCAATACATTTTGTATTTATTTTCAGAAAATGAGAAATGGTCAAAATAACAAAAAAATGCAGAGCTTGCAGACCTCAAATAATGCTAAGAAAACAAGTTCATAATCATTTAGAAACAACAATACTAATGTTTTAACTCAGGTAGAGTTCAGAAATCAATATTTTGTGGAATAACCATGATTTTTAATCACAGCTTTCATGCCTCTTGGCATGCTTTCCAGCAGTGTTTCACACTGCTTTTGGGTGATGTTATGCCACTCCTGATACAAAAACTTAAGCAGTTCTTTGTTTGATGGCTTGTGACTATCCATCTTCCTCTTGATTACATTCCAGAGGTTTTCAATGGGTTCAGGTCTGGAGATTGGGCTGGCAATGACAGGGATTTGATTTGGTGGTACTTCATCCACACATTGATTGACCTAGCTGTGTGTCAAGGTCTTGGACAATAGAAAAAATATACAAAAGACATAAATGAATACACCAATAAAAACCAGTGTTGCGCATATTATAAGAGCATACTGTACATTCAGATTCGGGTGCATCTACATTGACAATCATATGTTTTTGGATGCGCTGCCACATATCAGGATGTCTGCAGATTTTTTTAACACCCAAAATTTGCAACAAGCTGCGTTTGGGGAGCACATGGAAAATCCTGATGCATATGCAGGTCCATGCGTCCTTATGTTAAGGATAGGGATGCAGTCTGGATCAGGATTGCTACGCATAACAATGCATTGTACCAAAACGCTAGTGTGAAAGCAGACAAACTCGTGCAGCCCCTCACCAGGTGCCCCATGTCATATACATACTTCCAATACATGTTATTAACATTAACACACTATAACATGGGGCACAAGCTCTTCTAGTGAGGCAGGAAAGATTACTGTATGGCAGCACAGCAGAGTCTACAATATGTCTGCATACTGGCCCCATACAGGTTCATCACTTTCCCATACAGCACATCCCTCGCCCGCAAAACGGATCCCTGCACACGGAAGCACTCGGATCCGTGTTGTCCTGGATCCGTGCTCCATAGAGCTCCATTTTAATTACAGACGTGTAGCCTCGGATCCGTGCGTCTCACTGTGCCTGCGTGTTTTTCAGGCATCACAAAACTGCAACAAGTTACATTTTTGTGCGTCTGATAAAATATATGCAGACACAGGGATCCGTGGGAAAACGGTGACAACTGAATGCACACGCAAGTCCCATCCGTCACCATTGTAAGTCAATGGAGACGAAAACGGATCCGTGTGTCTGCATAGTTTATCAGACCCACAAAAACGCAACTTGTTGCAGTTTTGTGATGCCTGAAAAACAACACAAGACATGGATGAAGCCAACATATCTTTATTTGGGACTCAATAACTCACATGCAGTTATTCCCAGCACACATAGGCTGTGATTCCACGGTCCGGAACCATAGCGCTTTGGACGGAGTGGAAAGTCCGCTCCTCCTAAAGCCCCACCCCCTTCTGAACACGCGGTCAATCCGGATGTGCTCATTGAACACATCTGGAATCACCGCAGCGCCACATAGGCCTGTGTTATTTCCCTTGCGGCGACGGAGCGTCACCGCAAGGGAAAATGACATGCTGCGATCTAAAAAGACGCGCCGCATGTCCGTTAACGCAGGTCTGCTGCCTGCGTGTTTTTTGCATAGAGGAGACGGGATTTCGTGAAATCCCCTCCACTATGCTGTAACATCTGGACCCTGCGTGTTTGACGCTGCACCAGCACACAGCGTCAAACACGCAGCATTTACTGACCGTGGAAACACACCCTAAGGGCTCATACTCACATGCGTGGAAATCGTCCGATGCTCACATGTGAAATCCCAGCTCTGGAGTGGTGCCGGCACTAGGGAGTGGGGAGCGCGGCTGCATGTATTTCTATGCAGCCGCTCGCTCCACTCCCAAGTGCCGCGCCAGAGCTGGGACTTCACATGCGATGATGAGAGCATCGGACGATTTCCATTGCATTTGAGTATGAATGAGCCCTTATACTGCTCTCCTGCCTGCTCCTCCACGAGTCACAGACTGTCAAAACTGCAATAAAAGCTGCCTGCCAGTCGGGCACACACAGCACAGGAAAAAAAAAAAAAAAAACTGGCTCACTCTTGAGTCACTGCAGAGCCTGCCCTGGCTGCTCCTGCCTTTTACAGCAGGGAGCAGCAGGCTCTTTGTATCAGGAAGGCACATCATGTGATGATGTGAAGGAGCTGTACAGCTGCCTGCAGTGGGGGCGCGGGACCCGGGGACAGGGAGATCATGAATTTTAACCATTTGCTGTGCTGTGCCTGAGAGACGAGTCCAGGCTGGCCAGCAGCAGTATGTGTCACACTCCCAGCCCAGGGCAGGGAGGGACGGGAGAAGAGGGGCTCCGCTGCTCCGGAGCACCACCGCTGCTTCTCAGCTCAGCTCCCCCATAGTAAGTGTTGCTACTTGCTAGTAATATAACTAGTCACCTGGCTAAGCTTCTGACTGCTTCTGGGCACTAGTCGCACGCACGATGATATCAAGCACGGTGCACCGTGAGCGGGAGTGTAACTGACTGACTGTGTCTGTGACTCAGCAGGGATTAATGAGAGCGGCGAGCTGGCACCACACCACGTGTTCTCAGTTCTGCTCTGCCGCCCCTTAACTGCCACCACCTGAGACAGAAGGCTCAACTCGCCTCATTATAGATGCGCCACTGATTGTCCTGCTAGAAAAACTAGTCCTCAGAGTTGGGGAACATTGCCTGAGCAGAAGGAATCAACTGTTTTTCCAGGATAAACTTGTATGCGGCTTGATTCATACGTCCTTCAAAAAGAGTAATCTGCCCACTTCCAGCCTTGATGAAGCATCCCCAAATCATCACTGATCCTCCACCAAATTTCACAGTGAGTGTAAGACACTGTGGCTTGTACGCCTCTCCAGGTCTCCGTCTACCCATTAGACGACCAGATGTTGGGCAAAACTGAAAATTAAACTTCATCAGAGAAGATTACCTTACTCCAGTCCTCTATGGTCCAATCCTTATGGTCTTTGGCAAACTTCAGCCTAGCTCTCCTTTGCTTCTCGCTGATGAAAGGTTTTTTCTAGCTTTACATGACTTGAGTCCTGCCTCTAGGAGCATGTTACGAACTGATCTTGCTGTGCACTTCATCCCAGCTGTTATTTGCCATTCCTTTTGTAGGTCACTTGATGTCATCCTGCGGTTGCTGAGTGACATTTGAATAAGATGACAGTCATCCCGGTCAGTGGAGAGTCGTTTTCGCCCTCTGCCGGTCTGTAGCTTTGTTGTCCTCAATGTCTGCTGCTTGACCTTGTTGTAATGGACTGCCGTCTTAGAAATTTTAATGCTGGAGGTAACATGACGCTCACTGTATCCCTCTGCTAGTAAAGTCAGAATTGAGACCTTCTTTTCCTCACTCAAGACTTTTCTTTTCAACTGCTTTGGCATGGTTAAAAGTTATTTTTTCAGTCCTATTGCTTTTGGGATATTACTAGCACTTGTTTTGCCATCCATCTTGTCTATTGCAAGAAGATTGTGAACACCACAGCAGTGTTTTTTATACTTTCCTTCGTTAAGTAAGATTTGGTTCAGGTGATCACCTGATCAGAAGCACATTAAGTAGAATGAGGTGTTCTCTGATTGGAATTCAACTGACATTGGAATGGAATGGCTGTCAGACATGTAGAAAAGCTGATTTTTATAAAACTGTGCAGTGGTCTCTTAATTTTTGCCAGAGCTGTAATATATATATATATATATATATATACATATACACAGGGTCACTGGCACACTATATGAAATGAGATATGTGTCATTGCTCATAATGGTGTCAGTGATGTGAAACCTGGATATTTTCCTCCAGCACACTACGTGTTAAGAGGATTAAATTAAAGTTTCAGGCATGGGCTAGTTTTTTGTGGGAATCCATACGTCCATCATATCTCCACCTGCAGAGGAGACACCAGGAGGTGTGCTGACAGAACCTGGGTTGATTTGACGGTCATGTGATCATCACATAGTCTGGCTTAAATAGCTTGACTTGAGAGTCAGTCTGTGTTGTGTCTTGGAGAGGAGGAACTCCCACATGGCTACAAGAGGAGCTGAGGACTTTGTGTGTTACATGACGGTGAATCCTCCAGGGAAAGGACTCTTTTGGACTTTATCTTTGTTTGTTTTGTTTTGCCATTAGGCCAGAAAGGCCACGTTTACTTTATTCAACCCTGATATGGTTTATGCTGTGTTCTAATAAACCAGCAGGTGATTTAACTCAAGAGGCGTTCCTTAGTTTACCTTTGCAAGCAGTAAAGTGAGTCAACCCCTCACAATATATATATATATTTATATATATATATATATATATATATATTTGAATTTCTAATGTATCTCCTATCCTTTCCTTTGTGAAGTTAAATGAGACATTGTCAGTTCTCTATATGCTATTAAAATTATGAAATTGTAATGCAAGTGTAACCTGTTACATTATGTATATAACTAGAGATAAAGACCATCCAAACAATAGTAAATATTCGGGCTCATATCCATCAGCGTGAATAAAATCGTTCCAATGTTGTTCCTGAAAAATCGGACAAGTGTCATGCGAGTGTTATGCGATTTTTTCCAAGGAGCATCCGTATGACATTCGTATGCAATGCGTTATTCGAATAACTTTTCAATTTGAAATCAACATGTCATTGTAGGGCATGTTAGGTTACTCGCCATATATAAACCCCTTTTTCAACGTGTCTGATGCTGAGCACATCCTCATATTCTTTGGGAAATACCTCACAGAATTATTTTTTCTGGTTGCCAACAACAACCTTTAGCTATGCCAGCTGGAAACTTGTCTCTGGATGCTACTGAGCTGCTCCTTTTTCACTGGACATTATTCTGTGAGTATGGGATTGGCTATCTGACTGGTGTTGCTTAAAGGATGCGTCGCAGATATTGGGTGCATCCACTCCTCATCCAACGGCCTACAAGAGGTCATTTTTCACGGTTGTATCGATATCTAAAGAGACATCCGGACAAATTTATGGCATGCTCTCGAATGTCACTGTGTACTTTGATCTGCTACTGGAGGAGCTTTGCCCAGGATTGACTTTTAGAATAACCGCTTTTGCTGATGCATTTCTGCCAGAGGTAACCTATCTTTCTGTGTTTGTTTTTTTTTGTAAATTGCCTTGCTTCATACACTCTTTTATGTAACTGTAAAATTGTCAGCAGACAGCTGCAGACTCATAAGTGTATTTTAATTTGAAGGGCAATCCATATTACATGTTAACCTGGCATAATTCCAAAACAATAGCCTCCTTCATTATGCTTTCTGTTGTCTCTGTTCATTAAAAATAGTGTTGACCCCAGGCCTTTATTTGGTGGGTCAATGTTTAAAGAAATATTGGAAATAGAAGATGAATGATACTTATCCTGAAATATTAACATAAAATACGTAGGCTACTGGCTTAATAAAATTTGGTTGTTTTTCTCAAAATTATTTTTTTGATTCATGTGTTTTTTTTTCTATTTTAGGTTTCTTTCCACTGGAGAGTCATATGCTGCCCGCCATATAGAGTTCCTACTTGGAAGAACAACAATCTCAAATATAGTGAAACATACTTGTTCAGAAATATGGCCTCAACAAAATGAGAAAGTGATGCTGGAGCCAACCACAGGAGGCTCCGTTTGAGATTGGCCAGGCTCGGCCTCAGACGCTGTCTCCTGTTCCCATAAGTTGGATTCAGTTCTATATTTTAATATTAATAATGTGTAAAAATTAATCAATGTTTTAAATGTTTCCAATTATGAAAAAATAGCAAACACATTTACAGTCTTAAATCAATTACGGGTGCAAGGAAATTTAGACGCGACATGTATAGATATGGCTATTTTTTTGCATCTCCATCACCACTTTTGTCTCTCTGCTGCCGTTCCCTTCTGTACTGGTCTCTACTGCTTCTCCATCTTCTTGTTACATTATTCATTGGAAAAGTTAATATTTTAAAGGGTCAATGTTAAAAAAAGGATCCTGAGGGCCACAATTAAATGTAGTAAAAAAAATTATGATATCAAACACGAATAAAACATGCTTCTAGCTGACCTAATATAATTTAAAAAAGACAATAATAGTACATTCAGAAAGCATAAAATTACTTACTAATCCCCATTTGGACATGTGGGGTACTGTCTGCATATTGGGGAAGAATTGTTGACACATTTATTTATTTATTTTACTCATTTATATAGCTCCATTAATTCCACAGCGCTTTACAGACATTATTGGCATTGCCCCCTATGGGGCTCACAATCTAAATATATAGTGGGTACGGAAAGCATTCAGACCCCTTTACATTTTTCACTGTCTGTTTCATTGCAGCCATTTGGTAAATTCAAAAAAGTTAATTTTGTTATCATTAATGTACACTCTGCACCCCATCTTAACTAAAAAAACAGAAATGTAGAAATTCTTGCAAATTTATTAAAAAAGAAAAACTGAAATATCATATGGTCATAAGTATTCAGACCCTTTGCTCAGTATTGAGTAAAAGCACCCTTTTGAGCTAGTACAGCCATAAGTCTTCTGGGGAATGATACAACAAGTTTTTCACACCTGGATTTGGGGATCCTCTGCAATTCTTCCTTGCAGATCCTCTTCAGTTCCATCAGGTTGGATGGTGAACGTTGGTGAACAACCATTTTCAGGTCTCTCCAGAGATGCTCAATTGGGTTTAGGTCAGGTCTCTGGCTGGGTCAGTCAAGAATGGCCACAGAGTTGTTCTCAAGCCACTCCTTTGTTATTTAGCTGTGTGCTTAGGGTCATTGTCTTGTTGGAATGTGATCATTTGGCCAAGTCTGAGGTCCAAAGTACTCTGGAAGAGGTTTTCATCTAGTATATCTCTGTACTTAGCCGCATTCATGTTTCCTTCAACTGCAACCAGTTTGTCCTGTCCCTGCAGCTGAAAAACAACCCCATAGTATGATGCTGCCACCACCATGCTTCACTGTTGGGATTGTATTGGGCAGGTGATGAGCAGTGCCTGGTTTTCTCCACACATACCGCTTAGAATTATCACCAAAAAGTTCTAACTTCGTCTCATCAGACCAGAGAATCTTATTTCTTATAGTCTGGAAGTCCTTCATGTGTTTTTTTTTAGCAAACTCTATGCGGGCTTTCATATGTCTGGCACTGAGGAGAGGCTTCTATCGGGCTACTTTGCTGTAAAGTCCCAACTGGTGGAGGGCTGCAGTGATAGTTGACTTTGTGGAGCTTTCGCCCATCTCCCTACTGCATCTGTGGAGCTCAGCCACAGTGATCTTGGGGTTCTTCTTTACCTCTCTCACCAAGGCTCTTCTCCCACGATTGTTCAGTTTGGCTGGGTGGCCAGGTCTAGGAAGACTTCTGGTGGTCCCAAACTTCTTCCATTTAAGGATTATGGATGCCACTGTGCTTTTAGGAACCTTGAGTACTGCAGAAATTCTTTTGTAACCTTGGCCAGTTCTGTGCCTTGCCACAATTCTGTCTCTGAGCTCCTTGGCCAGTTCCTTTGACCTCATGATTCTCATCTGGTCTGACATGCGCTGTGAGCTGTGAGGTCTTATATAGACAGCTGTGTGCCTTTACAAATCAAGTCCTAACAGTTTAACTAAACACAGCTGGACTCCAATGAAGGAGTAGAACCATCTTAAGGAGGATTACAAGGAAATGGACAGCATGTGACTAAATATGAGTGTCTGAGCAAAGGATATGAATACTTATGACCATGTGATATTTGAGTTTTTCTTTTTTAATAAATTTGCAAAAATTTCTACATTTCTGTTTTTTTTCAGTCAAGATGAGGTGCAGAGTGTCCATTAATGAGAAAAAAAATAACTTTTTTTGAATTTACCAAATGGCTGCAATGAAACAAAGAGTAAAAAAATTAAAGGGGTCTGAATACTTTCTGAACCCACTGTATATGTCCAGGCCTCATCTTTTACAGGACAGGACACTCCTGGACTATCACCAACATAATATCCACGTAGATTGATTGAACGTGACATGTCAAAAGTTGAGCTGTAAACTCCGTGGACGAGTGTTAGATGCAATGCTGACTAATAGTAGCTTTATGGAAGCCTGCCAACACTTCTCTGTGTGTCACTTCCTGTCGTGGGATGATTAAAGTTTTTTTTTAAATTGACATCGTTGCGTAAAAAAACGGATGGCATACTGATGGTCCGTGTGCTGTCTGTTTTTTCTTGCACCCATTGACTTGCATTGCCCAGTCTTGTACGATATACACAGACAGTCACAGCATGCTGCAATTTTTTTCTCAATCTGAGCTGAGAAAAAAAATTGCAGATGAACATAGAATTATAGAATAACATGTGTCAGAGTGCAATCCAAGTTTCTATCGGATTACACTCAGCCATTTTTCTTGCAAATGCGTATGAGCTCTTAATAATAATCAGAATAAAAAGTCTCATCAATGGCAGTAGAATTGTAATAGCTTATAGCGCCTTGTAAACATCTCAATTATTAAGTCAGATGAATGAGATAATATTTATTCTACTTTAAAGATTCATTAAACTTTGCTTGAGAAGCAGTCAGATATTGATTTTCAAACATGGGAATCTGGAAAACTCATCAATATTCTGAAAAGATGTCTTAATGATGATAAACTGTGATCTCAACACATTGGTTATGTGTTTAGAATGTTTCTCATTTTTATTATTTAGCTTATTCAGTACTATAAGGGTATGTTTCCACGGTCCGGAAACAGTCAGGAATTGCTGCGTGTTTGACGCTGTGCGCTGGCGCAGCGTCAAATACGCAGCGTCCAGATGTTACAGCATAGTGGAGGGGATTTCAAGAAATCCCGTCTCCACTATGCTTACAAACACGCAGGAGGAAGACCTGCGTTTACGGACATGCGGCGCGTCTTTTTAGACCGCAGCATGTCCTATTCCCTTGCGGCGACGCTGCGGCGCCGCAAGGGAAATAACACAGGGCTATGTAGCCCTGCGGTCATTCCGGATGTGTTCCGTGAACACATCTGGATTGACCGCGTGTTCAGAAGGGGGCGGGGCTTTGGGCGGAGCAGACTTTCCGCTCCGTCCAAAGCGCTGTGTTTCCGGAACGTGGAAACACAGTCTTAAACTTTTTTGTATCTAGAAGTGTGATTTTAATTTAAACTAAGGATCCTCATTTGTACGGTTTCTCTTTGGTTTTATTTTGTCTTCAATTCACTGAATGGACACTTTATTAGGCTGGAGTTACACACAACGTATAAAAAAATCGGTCCGTTTTTGATGGACGAGAATCACACAAATGTTCCCTGAATAGTGATTCGTATGTCATCCATGTGCAATGCGAGGATGCGATTTCCTCGCATCAAAATATCCGATATATATATATATATTTATAGTTCATATACTTCTACATAGCAGAATAGCCACTAAATCAATTGCCGGCTTCTGTAAAATCATTACAGAACCTGACATGAAATGACACATGGTTTACATACAGTAAACCATTTCATTTAATTTAGTTTGATATATGGTTTTGACTAATAATTAGATTAGTGTATGTGTGCAAAATTTTGGACATGTAGGTGTTAATTTAACATGTAAATTTGTTGTTAAAAAAATGCATGGGCTCCCGCGGTATTTTCTCCACCAGACAGTGAAAGCCAGTGACTAAGGACAGATATTAATAGCCTTGAGAGGGACCAATGTTTTTGGGCCCCCCCTGGCTACTAACATCTGGCCACAGCCACCCCAGAAAAGGCACATCTATTATTAGATGCGCCTTTTCTGGCATTTAAGGTACTGCCACACTAAACGTTCCCGCTAACGATCACGATAACGACGCTATCGTTGGCGAGATCGTTTTAAGGTCGCTAGTAGCTGCCATACTTGACGATCTCATTAACGACGCATCAGCGGTTAGCGATCTTTTTAACGACTTTGGCGGTCGTTGGGATGTGCCACACTGCATGTACTGTGAAAGATCACGACCTCGATAGGCGTGACTGAGCGCGACCTTTTGCACGCCCCTCGTCACAGATTGGTGGTCACTATGTGTGTCATAGATATTTATCACAGCTCTCCCGCTTTGTGATTGGATGACCGCGTCATAAAAGACAACGTATCAGCACTCTTCTCCATTGCTCTCGAGCAGAAGCGGTTCTTTCACCCAGTGTGTCCTGCTAGTCTTGGTAGCTACTGCGATCCGGTTTACACCACTATTTCGGTTGCTACTTTCTACGTTGGAGTTTTTGCGATCGTCTGTGGAGTATCCTCTGCGATCCAGTTGTGACGCTAGTTTCCCTATTTCTTTTTCAGAATCACACAAGTTTTGTAAGGTAGGTAATTTTTTTTGTCACATTTAATTTTTCTTTTGTCTTTAATTGTACCGATCCATTTTAGATCTCTGCTGTTGTTAACCATTGTTGTCCATCATGTTTTTTCATTGTTTTGTTCAGGCACGCCCACCATTTTATGATCCCAGCTCTATCTATGTTTACTCCTGCGTCGCCCACAACCACCATTTTATGATCCCAGCTCTATCTATGTTTACTCCTGCGTCGCCCACAACCACCATTTTGTGATCCCTGCTGTGTTCTATGTTGTAGACTATGTAAGCATTTTATTTAACCATTCTGCTGTTCTCACATAATCATTTTTTTATTACAGATGGCTGATAAGCAGGAGTTTTTGCGTGATTTTATCGAGCTGTACCGCACAATGCCGTGCCTCTGGAAAATTAAGTCTGCAGATTATTGTAACCGGTTGAAAAAGAAGGACGCCTACCAAAAACTGGCGGAGCTCTGCAGGAGCCATTACCCTGATGAACCGGCGGATGAGTCAACGGTTAAAAAACGGATTCAGGGCCTCCGCACGGTTTATAAAAAAGAGCTCAATAAAGTTATCAATTCAACCAAATCTGGAGCGGGGGCCGAAGAAGTTTATGTCCCCAAACTGTGGTACTTTGATCTGTTAGCTTTTACAAGGGACCAGGAAGTACCCAGAGAAGGGACATCCATTTCGGATCTAGACCCGGTGATCCAGCCGGACTCCCCTGTCATACATGTAAGTACCTTTGTATTACAACACATTTTAATGTACATGCCAAAGTGGACTTAAATTTAAAAAATATTATTGTGAAATGTAGATAAAATGGCTGAATTAATCCCTTCATGTACTGATAATTTATCTAGCTCAACGGTTGAGGCTTTTCCATTTACAAGTGTAGTTTTCACATTTTTGCTGTATATGGGTGTTATAGTGTGAAGATTAATGTCTTTGTCTTTGTGATTTACCATTTGTTTTTTGTTCATGCAGGACACAGAAGAGGCGGTCTCCACACCTGCAACTGAAGAAGACAGCATGCCGGATCACATAGACGAAGTAGTAGTCGAGCCACCATCATCTGTGCGGAGGCGGCTTTCACTTTCAGGAACGAAAAGGAAGGCTCCCACCTCGGCTCCCACCTCGGCTACTCCTGAATTGGTGGAAATTGCTAAAAAACTTCTTACAGCAGAAAAAAAAACTAAAATAACTGGCTTTGCATATTTTGCGAATGAGAGGCTACCTACTCTGGATCCTGTTCAGCGGCTTCATGCAGAGAGACTCATGTTAGAGGTACTGAATCAAGCGTCTTTTGGAAACCTGGACAACACATATGTCGTCATGCCAAGACCGCAGCAGTACCCGGACTACTCATGGCCGCACAATCTTGTGCCAAACCCAGTTGGGATAAACCCAAACGCTGGTGCTCCCCCTTATTTTTATTCACCTCAGAGGCAGCGTGGTAATGGCAATGATCCATCTTACCAGCAGTTGTAGTTTTTAAAATGTTTTACTAAAGTTTTTTTTGGTTGTTTTTTATTTTTACATTGATACCTTTTTTAATAAAAAACGTATTTATCTAATGAATTGTGGTCTTTTCTTATGTGATGTCAACTATTAAAATGTTGTATTTTTATTACATCTACTTGTCACACATGGGGTCATGGGAGTACTAGCTATCATAGGTGTTCCATCATAGGGAAAAAATGAAATGAAAAAAATATCAAAAATTAACATTTTTTTTTTAAGGCACTGGTCACACTAGCGCTAAAACCTTATACTAAAAATAATACACCACAGCTGCGTAGATAAACGTAAAATATTAAATATATATTTATGTCATATATATTTTTTTTTTTTTTTAAATAAAGATATAAAAATTAAATAAAAAAAAAAAAACATAACAAAATAAAAAAAATATAAACAAATTATTAACAAAATCAAAAAAAAAATTCAAAAAAAAAAAAATTACTGAGGGCCCCGGTGTCCAGCCGCTGCCCTCTCCAGCATCATCCCGTGTTGATGCAGAGCTCCCATCGTTCTTTGCAGCGCTGCCACCGCAGTTTGCATCGCTGCCACAGCGCTGCTCAATTCCGTCATCAGCCGGCGGTGGGATACCAACAGGTCCTGGGCAGTCGGGATTTCTGTGGAGGTAAAGGTAACAGTTAATAGTGAATTCTGTTGCAACATCAACATGTACATGTTATGTTAATTAACACTTACGGTTGTCGTCAGACGACCCGCTGACCGCCCACCCAGAACCTGTTGGTCCGCCGGCTAGGGAAACACAGAAAAAATTTTTTATATTACAACAGCCATTACACATAAGACCTTACAAAGTTCTCAAACATGTCTGACGCTTATATCATGTGCGTTAATTACCTGATGGGGAGCCTGCATCCGTGTGACGGGATGATGCTGGAGAGAAGGCAATGGAAGGTGAGGTGCTTGACCCCGACTGTGGAGGGGGGTTGCTGCCAGGGAAGGGGCTGAAGGGATGGAGAGGTGTGGTGAGGATGGTGGTGGAGGGTAGCCGGAGATGGAGGTGGAGGGGTAGCCGGGGAAGGAGATGGAGGTGGAGGGGTAGCCGCAGCAGCTGGTGAAGGTGGTGCTGTAAATAAAATATACAATTCAGTCAAATAATCCTTCTACTAACCCCGTTACTGCCAGTACTTCCATCTATGCCTGTAAACCCCCTCACGACTGGTACTCCCTTCACTGCCTGCCCTATCACTGTCGGTACTCCCATCACTGCGGGTGCATTGATATAGGTAGATAAGGCTACTTGCGTTTTTTGTCGCAGCGCATCTTGCGCTATCGGACGCATGCGCAATGTTCCCCTATCTTTAACATGGCGGGCGCAGGGTTTAGCGCTTGCACGCGTTCATGTGCGTTTGTCGTGCGCTGCGCATTTTCCCGGTGTGAACGCATACGCGCTAGACGCTACATGTTGCAATTTTTTTTCCGGTCAAAAAAAAAAAAAGAGATGATTGAGACAGAGATGATAGAGCCAGAGATGATGGAGACAGAGATGATGGAGCCAGAGATGATGGAGACAGATGATGGAGGCAGAGATAATGGAGGCAGAGATGATGGAGCCAGAGATGATGGAGGCAGAGATGATGGAGCCAGAGATGATAGAGCCAGAGATGATGGAGCCAGAGATGATGGAGCCAGAGATGATGGAGACAGATGATGGAGGCAGAGATAATGGAGGCAGAGATGATGGAGCCAGAGATGATGGAGCCAGAGATGATGGAGACAGATGATGGAGGCAGAGATAATGGAGGCAGAGATGATGGAGCCAGAGATGATGGAGCCAGAGATGATGGAGACAGATAATGGAGGCAGATATAATGGAGGCAGAGATGATGGAGCCAGAGATGATGGAGGCAGAGATGATGGAGCCAGAGATGATAGAGCCAGAGATGATGGAGACAGAGATGATAGAAATGTGACACATAGACAACGCATGCGCCAAAACAACCCAAAAGCATGCAAAAACGCATGAAATCGCAGACAAACGCTGGTTTTTTTTGTCGAAATGCGCATGCTGATGCGACTAAATATCGCAGCGTTTATAAGCGTTTGCATGCGTTTTTTTAATGCGCTACTTGTGCGCTCGAAACGCATCGCTAAAAAATGCAAGTGTGAAAGTAGCCTACCCCACAAAACATAACCTATCCAGATACCCTCATCAATACTCACTCAGAGGCCTGCGGAGCTGGGCCCGGATGCTGGCGACCCTCTCGCGTGAGCGGTATCGCAGGTCCGCCAGCTTCTTTCTGATTTGCGCTTTTGTGCGCACCACATTGTACCTCCTCTGCAGGCCCCGCTGGATCCTCTGCAGGCATAACCTTTTGTGGCGCATTGGATGTGCCACAGGTAGCCTGCAGTGGTAGTCCCAGAGGTCCGTCTTCTTAATCAGATAACGGACCTCTTCATCAGCCCATTTGGGCCCGCGCTGTCTCGCCGCCATTGCCGCCATCACAAACAACAGAGCATTGGGCGACGCCAGCGCCATGACGTCACAGCGTGCGCACGTTACGTGCGACCGCACCGCAACGCTAAACGGGTTTTTGCGATTGAAAAGTAACCGCAGCAGCCATGCGGCAGAAGCACAGATATGAAATGCTGTTGCAATCGCAATACCACTGTTCCAAGGTAGGCGATCACAATGGCGTGTCATGTCTTTATGGCTGGGGATCGTGACAATCTAGCAAATCACAAATGGCTTTTTGCATGTTTGCATGTGTAGTTGCAGTGTCAAATAGCGATCCAAATAACATCGCATATCTTGATGGCTGGGGCTCGCTAATCCCCTTTGCAAAGTCACAATGGCTTTTTGCATAGCGTGAGTAGTCAAATAGCGATCACAATAACATAGCATATCTTGATGGCTGGGGCTCGCTAATCCCCTTTGCAAGTCACAATGGCTTTTTGCATAGCGTGAGTAGTCAAATAGCGATCACAATAACATCGCATATCTTGATGGCTGGGGCTCGCTAATCCCCTTTGCAAGTCACAATGGCTTTTTGAATAGCGTGGGTAGTCAAATAGCGATCACAATAGCCTCGTATATTTTGATGGCTGGGGCTCGCTAATCCCCTTGCAAATCACAATGGCTTTTTGCAGATCTGTATGCATGTTTACTTGTGTGGTCACATTGCGATCACAATGACGTCGCATATCTGTGAATAGCTGATTCCCTGGTGAATGTTGACCTTTACCTCCCAAGAATTTTCAAATATATGTATAACAATTTTTTAACCTTTCATATATGACTATAATATATATATTATATATTTAAACTTTATAGATGCAGCTGTGGTGTATTATCTGTTATATATAATTATAATGTTTGAACGCTACTGAGACCATAGGCCCTTAAAATAATTGAAATATTTGAAACTTTTTTCTTTATTTTTTGTAACAATTAACTCCTATGACTGAAGGTACTCCCATGAGCACGTGTGTGACAAGTAGATACAATGTATAACAAAAAATAGGGAAAAAAAAAGCCTTTGAAAAGATTTTAAAAACTACAGCAGCTGGTAACATGTCTCGTTGCCATCCCCATTACTCCCTCCCCACATCTCACCCATCATTAGCCCTTCTCCCATATTGGTAAAATAATTGAAAAAAACACGAATGCATTTTTAAAATAAAAATATTTTATTATCAAAACATTGTTAAAAAAAGGGTAAAGTAAAACATTCTCAAAATCAAACTAGACCTGATGCTGCCAACTCACTGCACCAGGCCCATTAAAGTATTGGCAGTACTTGTCTCTGCCGGCCTTCGCATTGTCCTTGCTCCTGCCTTGATTGACTGGTTGAAGGCCTGCAATAGCGGGATCATTGTCACGCCATTCTCCGAGCACCACGTCACCATTGCTGTCCGAGTCCATGAAGCCTGGTGGACTGTAAGTACCAGCATCGCGTTTTCTTAGAAAATTGTGCAGCACACAACAGGCCAACACCACAGAGTCTATGGATTCCAGCTTCATGTTGATTGGAGTGTGGAAAACCCTGAAGCGATTGGCCATTATGCCGAAGGCATTCTCCACAACGCGCCGTGCCCTAGACAGTCTGTAATTAAAAATACGCCTTTCCCCTGTCAAAGTCTTTTGTGGGTATGGTTTCACAAGATGCTCATGAAGGGGGAAGGCTTCATCACCCACAAACACAAAGTTTAGGTTGGCGGTGGTGTCCATGTTGGTTGGCAAGTTAAGTTTATTATTAAACAACCGATCACCAAAACTGTGTGCTCCAAAACGCCACCGTCAGAAACCCTTCCATTAATGCCAACATTAACGTCAATAAATTCATAATTGGCATTAACAAGGGCCATGAGGATCACGCTGAAGTAGCCCTTGTAATTATGAAAAAAGGATCCGCTTTTGGCTGGTTGCGTGATCCGCACATGTTTGCCATCCAAGGCACCACCACAGTTTGGGAACTGCCAAATCCGTTCAAAATCAGAGGCAATAATTTGCCATTCCGCCACTGATTTTGGAAATGGCATGTAGCTCCGTAAACTGCGGACGATGGCGTTGCATGTCTCCGGAATTAGTTCTCCAAGCAGCGACCGAGAAATTGCAGCAGAATATTGCAAATCCTTCATGGAACGTCCGGTTGCCAGAAATCGCAGCGTTACTGCCAAACGTTCCTCTGCTGAAACAGCTGCACGCATCCGGGTATCCTGCCGTTCAATGAGTGGCCTCACAGCTTCCAGTAGGAGCTTGAATGAATCCTCCGACATCCGTAGATAATTCCGGAAATCCTGCGGATTCTTCTCCTGCAACTCCCTCACTAGATGCATGTGGGTGAATCTGGACCTCTGCTCCAGCCATTCTCTGGTCCACATGCGACGCTTTCGCTTGGAGCGCCTCTCTTCCACCCGCGCCTCTTCTTGTCGATCTGCCTCCATTGACAGTGCAACTGCCACAATCATACGCTCCGCGGTGGAGAGGTTCATTATGTGCAACCTGTACGGTAAAGAAGAGAAAAGTTAATGACTAATTAATTACTATTACTAAAGTGTTTAAACAGAATAAAATAAAGAATAAAATAAAAATTATATAACAAAAAAAAAAATAAACTTTTCAGTTTATACAGTTTACAAATGTCTAAAATGGTGAGGGGTGTAAAATAAATAAAGCAAAAAAAAAAATAATAAATAAAGTCAGGGGTGTAAAATAAATAAATAAAAAAAAAAAAAAATAAAAAAATAAATAAAGTCTGGGTGTAAAATAAATAAAGCAGACGAAAAAAATAAATAAATAAATAAATAAGGTCAGGGTGTAAAAGCAATAAAGCAGAGGACGAAAAAAAAAAAATAAGGTCAAAAAACAATATCAAAACATCACAACATCACAAACAATATGTACCTTGAATCCAAATCCAAATATCCCAAAGATCCAAATCCAAATGGGGATGGATGGTGCTCTAACGACTCAGACAGGATCGCAAAACCCACCACTGCGCCACAAATATGATCGCAAAACACCGACACGCGATACTATCCTCACAAAAACGCACAAAGCACAGTTGGAATCATCCACAAAGTGCTCTGGAAACAATGGATGGAGGCGCAGTTATTATAGCTGAGGTGATGTTTGTGGTCACCAATCGGAGCTGAAGGGCGTTAATGAAAGAAAACAAAGTCCCGCCTCCGCCGCTGACTAATGCATCGTTAATGAGGTCGCACATTGTTCACAAAAAGGTGCCACATTCAGCGATAATACTTACCCAGCGGGAGCGCCGACGATAAAATAGGGTCCGGAACGATGTCAGCGACGAGCGAGATCACAGCAGGAAGCTCGTCGCTGGAAGCTGCCGCACTGAACAATATCGCTAACGGGATCGCTAAATAGTGACGTTTTTTAGCGATCTCGTTAGCGATATTGTTTAGTGTGGCATACCCTTTAGCCTCTCTATTCCCATTGCCTTTAACGGTGGCTCATTGTTTAATAAGGGGTTAATGTCACCTTGCTATTGAAAGGTGATATTAATCCGGGTTAATAATGGAGAGGTGTCAATTAGACAACTATCCTTTATTAATCCTATTGTAGTAAAGGGTTAAAAAAACACACACATTAATTAAAAATTATTTTAATGAAATAATTACACATAGTTTTTGACCAAATTTTATTATACCACTAATCCATCTGAATCCCTTGTTCTCTATAATAAAAATAAAATAAAAAAGTAACATCCATACCCCTCCGCCTTTCAGTCAGGTCCCCCGCTGCAATCCATCACAAGGGGTTAAATAGTTTACAGCAGGGTAATGATTTTACAGAAGCCGGCAATTGATTTAGTGGCTATTCTGCTATGTAGAAGTGTATGAACTATAAATATATATATATATGTGTGTCACAATGACATGTATATATATATATATATATATATATATATATATGTATTCTATGTGTATACATCTATTGTTTTGATTCCCTATTTAACATGTCAGTTTGATTTTACAGTATACCGCACTGAATTGCCGGCTTTTCTAAAGGACACCGGTGCATATTTCTCACAAGTCACAAATGTGGTCCGTGTGTAATTCGATTTTTTCTCGCACCCATGGACTTGCATTGGCGATTCTCGGCGGATATACGGTGCAAATCGCAGCATGCTGCGATTTCACTCACACGTATAATACTGCCGAGAAAAAATTGGCTGCTGGGAGCTGCCCCATAGATTAACATTGGTCCTAGTGCAATGCGATTTTTTCTCGCATTGCACTCGTCCGTATTCTCGCTAGTGTGACTCCGGCCTTAGAGATACCAGTTGCATCATGATTAAAGCTTCCCTTTATGGAAATTCGACACTTCACCCCAGAGTGCAAAGCAGAATCAAGTGCGCAAGTTGTTTGTGGATTGGTTTTAGAGTGAGAATGGGAGAATCAAGATATCTGCATGACTTCAAATGAGGCATAGTCATCATTGCTAGACTAACAACTATTTCAAAACTGCCAGCCTTGTGGGGTTTTCTTGTGCTATAATGTTGAGACCAAATGAGAATAGAGATTAAGGATAAATGTAAAGCCAAAGGGGATCATGCGGACGTAAACAAGTCATCGAAGAAAGGGGTCAGAGACGAATGTCAAGAATGGTTCTGGTGAATATCCGGTGCATAGTTAAGAAAATAGCGGTGTTATGTCTCCGACATCTAATTGTTGTTTTTTCTACTGTTTATGTAGGAGTTTAACAATCTAGTGTTTGGCTCCCTCTAGTGACCAGTGTCATATTCGCAGTTATAATGTTTTCTTTCACTTTCAGCAAAATCCTTTTCCCTCCCTTTGCAATGCATGATGGTAGCTTAAGCAATGCATGATGGTAGCTTAGCAATGTATTCTGGGAGCTTTCCCTCCATTTTCTTCCATTTTCCTGCAGCCTGCATCCAGGAAGCAGCTCATCTTTTCCTCTCCTCTTGCGATAGCATCGCCGGTATGTACTTATGTCTCTCTAGTTAATTCCTGTCCTATATTAGCCCTGTCTAATCAGTTCTGCCTCTGGTTAGGTATTAGTCTGCAAATGTTTATTCACAGTGTACTATGTATATGTATTGCCACTATGCCCGTGTACTGATTGTATGTATATTATGTTTGTATTATAGTTTCACCGCGCCAATATATCAGGTTCAATAAAAGCACAGATTCAATCACAATCTCCTTATTGGACCCCGGTATAGCGGTTTAGCTGTCTGTATAACTGCAATGACGTCTGCCTCATTCAGTGAGGACAGAACAGTGAAATGGCGGCCACCATCTAGTGGAATTCAGTGAAAAGACAGCCGTCCAGCTTGCAGGATCTAGTGAAACTGCAGCCATCTACCTAGTGAGATTCAAGTCACCGGCTACACAGAGACTTAATACAGCTACAGCAATCACTGCACAGCCAAGCATTCCCCCAAGACACCATGTTTCACAAATCACACAGGACAAAATCTCATACTTCGGTCTCCACAAAGACAACATCCATCAGCAGCGCGGTTGCCATTGTCCGCGTAAATGCTGTAGCCGCCGAAATGCGAGCAAGCTTTGCTGAAGAAGAGATGCGACTTAAGTTAGAGAAAGCCTCATTTAGAGAGAGCCGATCAAGAGCGAAGGTCACAGTTAGAGAAGGCACGCATAGATGCCGCCTTAGAGAGTCTAGCAGCAAAAAGAGAAGCTGCCGCAGCCCTCGCCGAGGCAGAATCTCTAGAAGCCGCACAAAACCCTAAACAGCATAGCCGAAGCAGTATGTCAAGTCTGGAGTTTCCACTGCAAGATTCACCACAACGCACATCTCAGTATGTTAATGGACTTCCTGATCCAAACTATAACCCTGAACTGGCATCGGAACAAGAACATGATATCTCCAATGAAGCGAGCGAGAGTCATCATGAGGCTCAGCTCCAAGACAGATACGAACACGAAAACGTGGAACAAAATAACTCTACTAATGACTACCTTGCCCCTCACCAGGTAACCAATGTGAATCACCTTGCTGACACACCGCATATCAGACTGAAGCATCATGACACCGGCTAGCGCCACCCAGAGGATACTAACAGGTTACGAACGCACCTCACATCACTATCAGGGTGACCCATCACCAGTATACTCTGCTGACTACTGGTTCACAACAGAATTTGCTAAGTTCTTCACACGACGTAATCTGGTTGCCAAGGGACTCATGAAATTCACTGACCAAGCTGAAGGTTGCAGAGCTTGGAAAGCTTCCTTCCAAAAATGTCACTAGAGACTTGGAGCTACAACACAGGGAAGAGATAGACCTCTTAGTCAAATTCCTGGGGGAAGAGTTAGTCAAACACACAGTAAGGATCAGAGACATTAATATAAACTGCCCTGAGACTGGCCTCAAAGAGATCTGGAAGAGGCTGGATGAGTGTTACAGCTCAGCAGAGGTAATAGAAAGAGCCTTGTTCAAAAGAATTAATGACTTTCTTAAAATATCTAACAAAGAGCTCCAGAAACTTAGAGAATTAAGTGACTTGCTAAAGGAAGTCCAAGTTGCCAAATGTGAATATGATCTACAAAGACTTGCATACCTTGACACAGCAAGAGGTGTTAACCCTATAGTCCAAAAGTTGCCCTACAATCTACAAGAGAGGTGGCTTACACATGGTTCCACGTACAAATACAAACACAGTGTTCATTTCCTCCCTTCTCTGTTTTTGTAGACTTTGTACACCAACAAGCAAGAATCAGAAACAATCCCAGCTTTGACTTTGCATTGTCATATGCCACACCGTCACCATCTGCAAACACACGCAGGACGTCTGTGGCAGTGCACAAGACTTATGTTTCTTCTCCAGGTTCTAATTACAGGTCTGCTGGCTGCTCCCAATCAGAGACAAAGGTGCAGGATCCTGACAAGCAGTGCCCGCTACATCAGAAGCCTCATCCTCTCCTGAAATGCAATGCCTTCAGAGGAAAATCTATGCCAGATCGCAGAAGCTTCCTGAAAGAGAAAGGTATCTGCTACAAGTGCTGCTCATCCACAACTCATCTCGCAAGGATTGCAAGGTCAGTGTAAAAAGCACAGAATGTGGCACCACAGATCATAACACTGCCCTACACCCTGGGCCAGCTTCATGGAGTACAAAAACCACGCCAGCTGACAGTGAGCATGGCGGGGAGGAAAGGAACACTGATGCAGCCATGCCAGAGATCACTTCACAATGTACTGAAGTCTGTAAAGGGATAATAGACAGTAGATCCTGTTCAAAAATATGCCTCGTCAGAGTGTACCCAAAGGGTCATAGAGACAAAGCTGTAAGACTGTATGCTTTCTTGGATGATCAAAGTAATCGATCCTTGGCTAGATCAACATTCTTTGACCTATTCAACATCAAAGGGCCAAGCACCCCCTACTCACTAAAGACGTGTGCAGGTACTGTGACAACAGCAGGTAGGAAAGCTACTGACTACCAAATTGAGTCCTTAGACGGAAAATTCTGCCTACCACTACCTACAATCATCGAGTGTAATCAGATCCCAGACAACAGATCTGAAATACCTACGCCAGATGTGGCAATCCATCATGCTCACTTAAAACGCATAGACACCTCATACCGGAACTCGACCCCCAGGCCCAGATAATTCTGCTGTTGGGGAGAGACATCCTGCAGGTTCATAAAGTGAGATGTCATATCAATGGACTCCACAATGCTCCCTATGCCCAAAAGCTAGACCTAGAATGGGTGATAATAGGAAACGTATGCTTGGGACGCATGCACGCTCCATATTCTGTGACAAGCATGCTGACAAATACATTGGAGAAAGGAAGCCCATCTCTGTTTCAACCTTGTAACAATGAATTCCATGTCAGAGAGCTACCACACAGCATCCAACTACCCAATCATCTAATAGACTTTACTCATGACAGCAGTATAGTGTCAGGAATCTATGAGGATCAGTTAGGGTGCACAGTCTTCCAGAGAACTAAGCAAGACAACCAAGTGGCAATGTCAGTAGAGGATAAGTTGTTCTTAGAGGTAATGGACAAGGGACTTGTTAAAGATGAGACCAACAGCTGGGTCGCACCGCTTCCCTTCAGAACTCACAGACCACGTCTACCGAACAACAGAAATCAAGCATTAAAGCGTTTCTCCTCTCTCAAACAAAATCTGCAAAGGAAGCCAGAGATGAAAGATCACCTTTTCTCCTTCATGTCAAAGATCTTTGAGAATTGTCATGCAGAGCTAGCTCCCACTCTCAAAGACTCTGAAGAATGCTGGTTCCTACCCATGTTTGGAGTATACCACCCTAAGAAACCAGGCCAAATTAGAGTGGTGTTTGACTCCAGTGCTAAGTTTGATGATATCTCCCTGAATGATGTTCTACTGACAGGACCAGACCTCAATAACAAACTGCTGGGAGTACTTATGCGTTTCCGTAAGGATTCCATCACCTTCATCGCTGACATCCAGCAAATGTTCAATTGTTTCCTTGTGAGAGAGAAAGAGACAGGAACTTCCTAAGATTCTTCTGGTACAGAGACAATGATCCTGCTAAAGAAGTCAGTGTATCGCATGAGAGTGCACATCTTCAGCAACAGTCCTTCACCTGCAATTGCCATCTATGGACTCAAAAGGTTGGTTCAAGAAAGAGAAACAAAATATGGATCAGATGTCAGACAATTCATAGAAAAAGACTTTTATGTTGACGACTGTCTGAAAGCCATGCCTTCAAATGAGACTGTCATCAGTCTTCTCAGGAGAGCCCAAGAGATGCTTGCTTGCTCGAACCTCAGGCTTCATAAAATAGCCTCAAACAGCCAAGAACTCATGGAAGCATTCCCTTCACAAGACTTATGCAACAGTCTCAGAGACTTGGACTTGGGGTCAGAACCCGCACCGATGCAACACAACCTCGGGCTTCTCTGGATTCTACAGTCAGACACTTTCACCTTCAAGGTCAGCCAAGAAGAAAAGCCTTTCACACGTAGAAGTGTCCTGTCCACCATCAACAGTCTGTACGATCCCTTGGGATTCGCAGCTCCTGTCACTATACAAGGCAAGGCCTTACTAAGGAAACATCCGACTGGGATGCACCTCTGCCACCTGATAAGAAATACAGTGGGAAGGATGGAAGAACTCGTCAGTAGCCCTCTCCAACCTGAATGTGCCAAGACCATACACCCCTGTGCCGTCTACAGAAATACAAAGCCAAAAACTGTACGTGTTTGCAGATGCTTCTGTCAAAGCAATTGCCGCTGTTGCCTATCTCAAAACTGTAGACTCCAAATGTCAGAGCCACATTGGATTCGTTATGGGGAAAGCCAAACTTGCTCCAGAGCCAGAGCACACTATACCCAGGTTAGAGCTTTGTGCTGCAGTCTTAGCTGTTGAATTAGCAGAGTTCATCGCATCCGAGATGGATATCGACTTGACACAGGCCAAGTTCTACTCAGACAGCAAAGTAGTCCTTGGATATATCCACAATGAAACTAGGCGATTCTATGTTTATGTGAACAACAGAGTGCTACGAATTAGGAGATCAGTTCATCCAAAACAGTGGCATTACATACCCACGGACCAAAATCTTGCAGATCACGCAACTAGAGCAGTTGACACAAGTAGACTAGGAAGCACAACATGGCTCTCAGGAACAAAATTACTGTACACTGAGGAACATTTCCGAGACACCTTTGAACTAGTAGGAGAGGACTCAGATGCTGAAATCCGCCCTCAAGTGTCTACACTTCATACAACGACCTCTGCTATCCAGCTTGGATCTCACAGATTTGACAAATTTTCAAGTTGGAAGTCAATTATTCGAGCTATTACCTGCCTGACTCACATAGCTCACTCATTCAGGAAGACCAGAGCTTGTGATACAGAAAAATGTAAAGATTGGCATCTTTGTAAAAATACCTATGTTACCTCAGACTTGGAATTCTCCAGAAACCACATCATCTTCACTGTTCAAAAAGAAACCTACCCTGTAGAAATCCCATGTCTAGTGTTGAGCGATACTGCTCGATATCTAAAAATATCGTATCGGAATGGTATCGCCGATATCACTAAATATCGTCGATATCCGATTCTGATACCGGAAGTCCCATGTAAGTCTATGGGAACAAAATATTGCAACAAAAAAAAACCTTTCTTTCGTTGTAAACACAAAATATACACACATAGAATACATATATATATATATATATATATATATATACACATACATGTCATTGTGACATATATATATATACATATATTTATAGTTTATACACTTCTACATAGTAAAATAGACTCTGATTCAATTGCCGGGTAAAGCCGTGACATACCCCATAGAAGTCGACGGGCTCGGTGCCGAGTACCCCCAAAACCTCTGGCTCTGTGCGACTCAACTTGGGCATCACGAACAGGATTCTGTAGCTCGCTATAAGCGAGTCCTGTGTGCCTGAATTGAACTGGTTTTGTGCTTGAGAATTGCTAAAATCATCAGAGAATGTATTTGCCATTTTTCAGCCATATCTGCGTCACGACGAGGCACTGGTGAAGAAGAAGGGCGTGCTCTTCGTGGGTGTACACTCACTCAGTGGCGCGAAAACGATGGCCGACCACTGTAAATGGTACTGCAATGTAAGATTGTGCCCCACAGCTCTTCAGTTCCGCCTCCTCATCCTCCTCAGTGTGCGGAAACTAACACGAAGGTCCCGCCTCCCTACAAAAGAGGGGCCCTCTCCAGATGCTAATGACACATGTGACTTGGCAGAGATGGCTAATAGACACGAGCAGAAGTGTGAAGGGATGGAGCAGTCAGAGCTCTCCCCCCACGGAAGCGACCCGATCGCCACGGAACCACCGTTGGGCACCCGGCCTGGAAACCCTCCTACGCTGCAAGAAGCGGAGGATACCCTAAGAGGCCTGGCCCGGCACCGGGAGGAGGTCGCCAGGATGGAAGCCAGCTGGCGTGCCCTAAAACTAAACTTGGAGCGGCGCCAATCCCTCTTACCTGAAGTGTCTGTACCGGAAGGTGAGGCACCTGTTCTAGTAGAGGAGTCCGTGCGGGCACCCCAGCCCTTGCAATGTGATCCGGTTGACGTTGTCGCAGTGGAGGCACCCGTTCGTGCAAAAAACGCTGCACCGGCAGCACCCCAGATCCCGCTGTCTGCCCCCGTCGCTGAGACAGAAGAAGCGACACCCGTCCTCATGGAGGAGGCCGCGCAGGCACCAGAGGTCTACCTGTCTGTACCGGAGCCCCGACTGTCATCTGTTCCAGAGCCGGCTGCTTCCTCCGCAGGTGAGCGCCGCCAGGACTGGGGGGCGCCAGGAGAGCTGCCGCAAACCAGACACTGTAAGCTGCAGTTTGATGGTGGAGACATGGAGCTGCTGGTGGAGGAGAATTTCAACCGGCGTCAGGAGGAAGAGTGGAGACGTTGGGAGCGGGAAGCAGAGCGACAAAGGGAGCAGCGAGAAACCCAAAAGCTTCGGCAACGTAACCTGGAGAAGGACCGGGCAGATAAGGACCGGATGAGAAAAGATAAAGGAACCCTGTGGGAGCCGCGGCGTAAGGGTGCAGTACGGAGCTTTAAATTGAAAGGTGGTTGGGGCTTCATCCAGGAGCCTGGACTTTATTTAGAAGTTTTTGTGAACCGGCGGGACGTGGAGGCTCACCTCCCAGAAGGACACCCGGGGAGGGACCTGTTGCCAGGAGACTTGGTGACTTACACCCGACACTGGGGTTACAATGGATGGTACGCCCTAAATGTTACCAGGTGCGACCCCTACTCCCCAGAGTTTCAGGAACCTGTGAGACCCTCGGAGCCTTCAGCCTCCCACATCCAGGCCTCTGCAAAAGTGCCCACCCCACGCCGTAAATCTCCCCAGCCTCCCTCAGTGGTCTCCTCAGCAGCCCCAGCTATGGACATGATAAGTATAGCTGGCCCGTACCCGGCGCCTGTTAGGCCCCTGGGGTTCGTTCAGTCCGGGACATAGGGTTCCAGACCCGGAGGGAGATGAAAGAGGTGGCCACACAGACCCAGATAGCGGGTCACGACTTGACTGTACAGGCCACACGACGTCATCAGGTCCTGGTGGTCCTTGGTGTCTCGGATGTTTGGCAAGCATCAGAAGAGTACCAGGTGGTACCTGGAACACCCCTGCCAAAGAATTATAAATAACCCGGACAGGGTCCCTGTATGTAAATAGTTAAATTGTTGATGTACCCGGACGGGTGAATGTTCATAAAAGTTTTTTAATTTAATAAAAAAAAAAAAAAACACAGTTTTCATTACTTTTATTACAGTCTCATCCTGCGACGCCATCGATCTCCTGTAAAAAAATGAAAAAAAAAAAAAGTATACCACCTGACCGACGCAGTCCATAGTAACGAGTGTCCCACGACGATCCAGCTCTGCTACATCAGAATGACAGGCAGAGCCTGTCATCCCGGCGCAGCACAGCTGATTACCTGCTTCCCCGGCGGTGACATCATCGGACTGGTTTACGGCCGGGATTACCCTGCAGTCACTGCAGTTATCGCGAAAAACTGCATGTGACCGCCAGGGAGAAGATAATGGCGGCCATCAAGCAGTCCAGGACGTGACCGCCGGAGATCTTCTGCCAGGTAAGTGCCGCTGACTCCTGACAGACCCGACCGACGGACACTCACAGTGACAGTGACAAATCCGATTCCGGTATCCGATATGACGAAAATATCGGTATTCGGAATCGAAAGCCCGATACAGCCAATATCGGCCGATACCCGATATTTGCAGTATCGTATCGCTCAACACTACCCATGTCTCATTAACAAAGCTCCAATACCAGAGAGCAGCATATTGAGGAAACTCAACCCATTCATCGACAACAATGGCCTTCCGAGAGTAGGATGGCCAAAGGGAATGAACCTAAGAAATTCTTCAGACCAGTACCTGAACTGTTCTTATTGTTGCCTTCGGAAGAAAGGGATAGTGACATCCGTTGATGCCTGACGGGGAGTGTTCTGTCTCCGACATCTAATTATTGTTTTTTCTACTGTTTATGTAGGAGTTTAACAATCTAGTGTTTGGCTCCCTCTAGTGACCAGTGTCATATTCGCAGTTATAATGTTTTCTTTCACTTTCAGCAAAATCCTTTTCCCTCCCTTTGCAATGCATGATGGTAGCTTAAGCAATGCATGATGGTAGCTTAGCAATGTATTCTGGGAGCTTTCCCTCCATTTTCTTCCATTTTCCTTCAGCCTGCATCCAGGAAGCAGCTCATCTTTTCCTCTCCTCTTGCGATAGCATCGCCGGTATATACTTATGTCTCTCTAGTTAATTCCTGTCCTATATTAGCCCTGTCTAATCAGTTCTGCCTCTGGTTAGGTATTAGTCTGAAAATGTTTATTCACAGTGTACTATGTATATGTATTTCCACTATGCCCGTGTACTGATTGTATGTATATTATGTTTGTATTATAGTTTCACCGCGCCAATATATCAAGTTCAATAAAAGCACAGATTCAATCACAATCTCCCTATCGGACCCCGTTATAGCAGTTTAGCTGTCTGTATAACTGCAATGACGTCTGCCTCATTCAGTGAGGACAGAACAAGCGGTTGAATACAACATTGATGTTACAACTTGCATATCCAAATGCACAACTCAATGTTACTTGGAAGGATTAGCTATAACAGGACAACCAGTTAAAGTACTACTGCCATTTAGGGGGAAAGGCAAGACACTAGTTGTCAAAACAGCACAGAATTCAGATTTTTGTGACTGATGGTATGGTCTGGAATTTGTACATGAACCAATGAACCATTTGTTTCAGATGTCAGTAGTTCAGGCTGGTGTAGGTGAATTACTGGCAGGTGAAAGTGCTAGTGTGTTGAATGCTTTCTTGGTACACTCTTAGTCCTTTGATATGTGTCGAAGCAGGAGCGGACATATTAACTGTGCAGATGGTGCAGCTGCACTGGGACTCTGAGGTGGAGGATGTTTGCTGACACCAGCGACTATTTCAGCTGGATGTGTATCAAAGGACACTCATTCTGGTAAAATGCATTGCGGTGCAGGGGACCCACCAGCTCCCTGCAGCGCATTACATGCTACCGGCCAATCAGAGGCCAGCAGCTGACATCGACGTGCCCATGACTGGGAGTGCAGGGCAGTGATGTCGTGGTCCATGGCGGGGACGCCAAAGTCAGTTGCCATATCCTGCTCCGGCTGTAGAAGAGGATGCCATGAGGCTTGGAATGTGGGGAAAGGTGAGTAGTATGGTTTTTTTTTAATTTATTACAAAACAGGACACATTATCCTAGGAGATGGACCAAGGAGGGGCACATTATATTTGGAAATGGATCAGGATGGGGCACCTAATACCTGGAAATGGACCAGGAAGGGGCACATTATATTTGGAAATGGACCATGATGGGGTACATTATCCCAGGAAGGCGACCATGATGGAGAACAATATCCCAGGAAAGGGTACATTATTCCAGGAAAGGGACCAGGATAGTGCATATTATACAAGGGAGGGGACCAGGGTAGGGCCCATTATATAAGGATGGGGTTCATTATACCAGGAAGAGGACAATGGGGGACATTATCCCAGGAAGGAGACCAAGATGGTGCACATTATACCAGGAAGGGAACTGGGATGGGATGCAATATGCTTGGAAATGGACCAGGATGGGGTACATTATCCCAGGTAGGGGACCAAGATGAGGTACATTGTCACAGGACATGGACCAGGATGGGGCACATAACAAAGGAAGGGGACCAGGATGGGACACATTATACCAGAATGGGGTACATTATACTAAAAATGGGACCAAGATGGGGCACATTATCCCAGGAAGGGGACCAGTCTGGGGTCAATTATCCCAAGAAGGGGACCAGAATGAGGCACATTATCAAAGTAAGAGGACCAGGATGGTGCATATTAAATCAGGAAAGGGGACCAGAATGATTGAATATTATTCTAGGAAGGAGACAAGGATGGAGAACATGATACCAGTATAGGGGACAAAATCAAAGGAAGAAGATCATGATGGGGAACATTATCAAAGGAAAGGGACCAGTATGGGGCACATTATCAAAGGAAGGTGACCAGGATATGGCACATTATTCCAGTATGAGGATCAGGATGGTGAGTGCATATTATACCAAAAAGGGGCTCAACATAGGGCACATTATACCAGGATTGGGAACATTATACCAGGAAGGGGGACCAGGTTGGGGTACATTATCCCTGGAAGGGGTACCATGGTAGGGCATATTATAACTGGAAGGGGACCAGGATAGGGAAACATTATTCTAGGATTGGGACCAGGATAGGGCATATTGTACCAAGATTGGCTTCATTATACCAAGAAGGGGACCAGGATGGGTGACATTATAAAAGAATGGGATACATTCTCTCTGGAAGGATAATAGGATGATGTACATTATCCCAGGAAGGGAACCTGTATCGGGCACATTATCAAAGTATAAGGACCAGGAAGGGACACATTATACCAGAGGACAAGGATTGGGTACATAATCCCAAGAATGGAACCAGAATGGGGCACATTAACCCAGGAAAGGGACCAGGATGGGGTATATAAGCCCAGGATGGAGACCAGGATGGGGTACATTTTCTCAGGAAGTGGACCAGGATAGTGCTCATTATACCAGGAAGGGGACCAGCATATGGCACATTAAATAAGGAAGGGGACCAGAATTGGGAACATTATGCTAGGAAGGGAACAAGGATGATGCACATTATACCAGGAATGGAACATTATACCAGGGAGGAGACCAGGATGGGGGACATTATACCAGGAAGCAAACCAGGATGGGGGACATTATACCAAGAAAGGAATCATGTTTGGAGACATTATCTCATGAATTGGCCAAATATGGGGGACATTATTACTGGAAGGGGCATCCCTTATTACATACTATACTCTCTATGGGGCAGTCCCTTATTGCATAGCATTCTCCTTTGTTATGTACAGGGTTGTCCCATTATTACATAGAATGATCTTTTGTCATGTAAAGCACCGTCTCTTACATAGCATATTCAGGTTATTTTTGATAAACGCAGTGCCCTCTTTTCATTAGAGTCCTCTCTTGTTAGATGTAAAATGACTGCTGATGAAGCAGCACCTGAACAGAAGATCACTCAATCAGCAGTCATTTCAGTTTATATCTAACAAGAGAGGACGTTATATAATAAAGAAGTGGGCACTATAAATAATAAAAATAACTAGAGAAGCCGATGCATAAGTAACAGTGTGGTACATAACAAGAAAGGGCACCATGTAATAAGGGATGGTAATATTAATAATGAGAAGAGACTATGTAATATATGTATATATATATATATATATACTTTGACGACTCCTGGAGTGGACCCTCTGGGTCGCGAAATCAACCCACTCAGGGCGAGCTGGCCTAGTGAGAACCAGCCCCTATACAGGGAGCATCAGGGGCAGGCCCACGGGGGTAAAGTACCACGACTGCTGGAACCAGGTGGCCGGCTCACAGAAGATGGGAAAGACCTTCTTAGCAAAATGAAGGTGGGAGTATGCAGGATTCGGAAGTGTGCAAAGCGGGAACACGCAAAGTACAGGATAGTGCAAGGCGTGTACACTGGGGCACGCAGGGTACAGGATAGTGCAGGGCGTGTACACGAGGACACGCACAAGACAGGAGTACGTATAGCCTGCGCCGAGAAGCACGCTTGGGTAATAAGCTAGGCAGAGCGTGCGCTGGGAAGCACGCCTGGGTTCGAGGCAAGACAGAGCACGCGCTGTGAAGCACGCCTGGGTACCAAGCAAAGCAGAGCGTGTGCTGGTTAGCACAATAGGTCACAAGGCAGGGGATCTGAGTACAGAGAGCAGCCAAGCAGGAACCAAGCAGGTCTAGCTGGGAAGCACGACAATAATCAGGCGCCGCCTACAGGAAGAGGCAGCCTGATATAGGGCAAGTGTGTTGGAATTTCCGGGTCAGGTCCTCCAGGACCATAGCAACGTCAGAGATGGAGCCGCCATAGTCAGGCTCAGGAGGAAGCACATGCGCCATGGACAAGAACCCGGAGTAAAGTGAACAGTCACAGAGTCAAGCGCTGGAGATGCGCATCCTGACTCAACAAGACCCATGGACCTGCCGCGATACCGGAAGTGATGACGTTGGGCGCTGAACCACGATGCCGGAGGAATGTGGTGGGAACGACATGATATATATATGTATATATACAGTACAGACCAAAAGTTTGGACACACCTTCTCATTCAAAGATTTTTCTGTATTTTCATGACTATGAAAATTGTAGAATCACACTGAAGGCATCAAAACTATGAATTAACACATGTGGAATTATACATTACACTTTACAAAAAAGTGTGAAACAACTGAAATATGTCTTATATACTGTTGGGGATTTATTCAAAATTTAAGGCATACTGAACCAGCATGGCTACCACAGCATCTTGCAGCAGCATGCTATTCAATCAGGTTTGCGTTTAGTTGGACCATCATTTATTTTTCAACAAGACAATGACCCCAAACACACCTCCAGGCTGTGTAAGGGCTATTTGACCAAGAAGGAGAGTGATGGGGTGCTACGCCAGATGACCTGGCCTCCACAGTCACCAGACCTGAACCTAATCGAGCTGGTTTGGGGTGAGCTGGACCGCTCACCACTTCAATTTTGAATAAATCCCCAAGAGTGTCACTAGCAAAGCACCCCCACACCATCACACCACCTCCTCCATGCTTCATGGTGGGAACCAGGCATGTAGAGTCCATCCGTTCACCTTTTCTGTGTGCAAAGCAGTAATCAAAGCAAAAGGTGGCTACTTTGAAGAACCTAGAATATAAGACATATTTTCAGTTGTTTCACACTTTTTTGTAAAGTGTAATGTATAATTCCACATGTGTTAATTCATAGTTTTGATGCCTTCAGTGTGATTCTACAATTTTCATAGTCATGAAAATACAGAAAAATCTTTGAATGAGAAGGTGTGTCCAAACTTTTGGTCTGTACTGTATATATTTGTAGTTTGGTTGCCATAAATGGAGGGGGACCCAAACACATTTCTTGCACATGGACCCCAAGCTGACAGTGTCCGTCCCTATGTGGAAAGTCATATGAACAGCAGGGCTTACCTAAACACTGTGACTGATCAAGTTCATCCCTTCATGGCAGCTGCTTACTCTATGATAGAAGGACACTTTCAAAAGGACAATGCACCTTACAATGCACAGGTTATATAGTCATGGATTTGTCCGAGGAACATGGCAGTAAGATGTCCATGTTTCCTTGGTCTTTACCATCCTCAGATCTTAAGCATCACTGAGCCAAAGTAATATGGACTGTTCAGCTCATGTCAGTACCTTCATCTAATTTGTGTTAAAAGAGAGAAGCTATTCTGTCAACATGGGACAATATTTTTTTTAAAGAACAATTATTGGGGCCATAATTCGGAGATAAAAAGGACATCATTTCACCATAAACTGGCCACGGCAAGGTGCTCCCCTCAAGATTTCAGACAGAGGAGTGAAAAGAATTATCATAAGTGTTGTCCAAGAGCCAATGACCACCTGTGGAGAGCTTCAGAAAGACCTGAATCAGCAGGTACAATTGTTTCAAAGAAAACTATATGTAATGCGCTCAATCTCCATGGCCTGAATGCACGTTCACCAAGCGAGACTCCATTGCTAAATAAAAAGAATATTCAAGCGCATTTAAAGTTTGCTCCACAACATTTAGACAACCCTTCGAAATACTGGGAGAATATAGCCTGGTCAGATGAGATCAAAATTGAACTGTTTGGATGACATAATAGACACCATGATCGGAGGCCAAAAGGCACTGGATATCATCCCCAAAACAACATACTAACAGTGAAGTTTGGCGTTGGGAGCTTCATGGTGTGGGGCTGTTTCTCAGCATACAGCACTCGCAAACTTCGTATGATTGAAAGAAGGATGAATGAAAAAATGTACTGAGACATTCTTAATAAAAATCTGCTGCCTTCTAAAAGGACGATGAAGATGAAACAAGGGTAGACATTTCATCAACACATGATCCAAAACACACAGCCAAGGAAACTCTCAATTGGATTCAGAGAAAGAAAATAAAGCTGCTAATCACCTGACCTAAATCCGATAGAAAAATTTATGGAAGGAACTAAGGCTCAGAGTTCATTAGAAGGAGCCCATGGAATCTTCAGGATTTGGAGAGTGTTTGTGTGGAAGAATTGGCTAAAATCACACCTGAGCAATGCATGTCACTAGTTTCTCCATACAGGAGGCATGGGCATGTTGAAGCTGTCATCACTAACAAAGGCTTTTGCACAAAGAATTAATTACATTTCAGTAAGTGTGTTCAATACATTTTCTTCGTGTCATTTCTCATTATTACACATAACCTAATTTATGGACATTTATAGTTTGATTTTGCCTGCGTGGATTGGATTGGTTGCTGCCGACATCTGGTGGGAATTTCTTGTCAATAGCACCTTTAGAAATATATTTACTTACTTGTGATGTTATTCAATATTTATTTCACTCTCTGTATATAGATAGATAGATGCTTTGCATTCATTTTACAACATGCATATTCAATGCACATCTTATTGTTGCTAAATGACATTAACATTAAAGTCCTCATTATTTTTGTACTAAGTAAACTGTAAAAATGTGTCTGTCTAGTTAAATTAAATGCTGTTTTAACTAACAGTTAATAGTGTTGACTGCTGTGTAATAGGCATTTTCATTTTTTACAGTATTTAATGACTTTCTGATGACTTGAATTCTCTGTAGGGATACTTAAATCATTGCATTAAGGATGAGCGATTTTAGTACGCAATGACGGATTGAAGCAATAGCATTTAGAATGCATAGCATAATAAATGAAATTATTTATGCTACAGTGTTTATGGACTAATGATTTAGGTGGTATCTTATGTTGTTTGATTACATTTCAGCTCATTCAACTTGGGCATTGTGACATATTAGATAACATTCAATGGATTCTCTACTATAAAAAGTGAAACGTTCAGGTATTTCTTGCCTCTCACACCGGCACAGTACCTGTCAGTGCTGTTCCTATGGTCTCCAAAAGCATTCTTAGTAGATCAATTTGATGTGTCATCTTGCATAAAAAATAAGGTTTAATTGCCACTGAAGCTGCATTTTAATATTTTGTTCAAATTCAAGTAGGTAGAGAGACACTACAATGAAAAATCAGGCTGTCTACAGCTTATTCTTTCATATATGGCTTACATACATGGTCAAAATTGTTGGTACCCCTCGTTTAATGACTGAAAAACTCACAATGGTCACAGAAATAACTTGAATCTGACAAAAGTAATAATAAATCAAAAATCTATGAAACCGAACAAATGAAAGTCAGACATTGCTTTTCAACCATGCTTCCACAGAATTAAAAAAAAAATAAAACTCATGAAATAGGCCTGGACAGAAATGATGGTACCCCTGAAAATTAGCATCACAGGTGTCTACAATCTTGGAATCAGTGAGTGGGCCTGTATAGAGGGCTACAGATATTCACTGTGCTGTTTGGTGACATGGTGTGTATCACATTCAACATGGACCAGAGAAAGTGAAGAAAAGAGTTGTCTCAAGAGATTAGAAAGAAAATTATAGACAAACATGTTAAAGATAAAAGTTATAAGACCATCTCCAAGCAGTTTGATGTTCCAGTGACTATAGTTGCACATACTGTATTATTCAGAAATTTAAGCTCAATGGGACTGTAGCCAGCCTCCCTGGACGTGGCCGCAGGAGGAAAATTGATGACAAATCAAAGAGACGGATAATATGAATGGCAACAAAAAGCCCAGAAAAACTACTATACAGATTAAAAGGGTGAACTTCAAGCTCAAGGAAGTGTCAGTGTCTGATGGCACCAACCGTCATTGTATGAGCCAAAGTGGACTTCATGGGAGATGACCAAGGAGGACACCAGTGTTATAAAAAAATCATAAAAAAGCCAGACTGGAATTTTCCAAACTACATATTGACAAGCCACAAAGCTTCTGGGAGAATGTCCAATGGACAGATGAGACAAAAATGGAACTTTTTGGCAAGGCAATCAGTTCTATGTTCACAGACAGAAAAGTTTAGCATATCAAGAAAAGAACACTGTCCCTACTGTGAAACATGAAGGAGGCTCTGTTATGTTCTGGAGCTGCTTTGCTGCATCTGGCACAGGGTGTCTAGAATCTGTGCAGGGTACAATGAAATCTCAAGACTATCAAGGGATTCTAGAGAGAAATGTGCTGCCCAGTGTCAGAAAGCTTGTTCTCAGTTGCAGGTCATGGGTCCTGCAACAGGAAAATGACCCAAAACACATAGCTAAAAACACCCAAGAATGGCTAAGAAGAAAACATTGGACTATTCTGAAGTGGCCTTATATGAGCCCTGACCTAAATCCTATTGAGCATCTTTGGAAAGAGCTGAAACATGCCGTCTGGAAAAGGCAACCTTCAAACACAAGACAACTGGAACAGTTTGCTTTGAGGAGTGGGCCAAAATACCTGTCGAGAGCTGCAGAAGTCTCATTGACAGTTACAAGAATTGTTTGATTGCAGTGATTGCCTCAAAAGGTTGTGCAACAAAATATTAAGTTAAGGGTACAATCATTTCTGTCCAGTATGATGAGTGAGTATACTCATTGCTCAGGTTTTCCCAAGCATGCTCGGGTGTCCTTCGAGTTTTTTGGCGTGCTCGGAGTTTTCGTTTCTGTCGATGCAGATGCGTGATTTGTGGCTGCTGTACAGCCTGAATACATGTGAGGAATGCCTGTTTGTTAAGGAATCCCCACATGTCTTCAGGCTGTCAAGCAGCCGCAAATCATGCAGTGTGGCGACAGAAACTAAATCTCTGGGCATGCCCAAATACTTGGAGATCACCCGAGCGTACTCGGGAAAACCCGAGCAATGAGCATACTCGCCCCTCACTACTGTCCAGGCCTATTTCATGAGTTTTATTTTTTTTAAATTCTGTGTAACCATGGTTGAAAAGCAATGTCTGACTTTCATTTGTTCATTTTCATAGATTTTTGATTTATTATTACTTTTATCAGATTCAAGTTATTTCTGTGACCATTGTGAGTTTTTCTGTCATTAAACGAGGGGTACCAACAATTTTGACCACGTATGTAAATGACATCTTTGAGGACAGGACTTGTGTCTCCATGTCTTCAGGATTTCAATCAAGCCATATAGGTCAGGAATAAAGGATGGTAAGAGTTGCCTCCGTTAATGTTATTTCTATGGACTACATATGTTAACTAAAGTGAGGTCAGTAAACCTTTTGCTATGTCTTATCTCATCTAAGAACTAAAAGGAACAGGCATTGAAATTTAAAATGCCCCCATATACATATTCAGCCGCAACTTCCTGAAAAGATGCTATGCTCTAATTAAGTGTATGGTCACCTTTAAATGGTAAACACACTCAACTTATTTTTCTGTTGAAAAAAATTTCAAAATAGGGGCATTTCATAGGACATCATCTTTAAAGATAAGCAAATCGATTTGATGCATTATTTAAGGAAATTCCCAAGTAATGGCAAATTCAAATAATTTGTGATACAATATTTGTGAATGCCAAAAACAATATTACTTTACATTGCAGAAGATTGTATCAGTGACAGAACACTCATATGTCCTAGATACAGCTACACAAAATTCACCATAATGCTTTGAAACTATCACATCACATGTATGTGAAGTTATTTAAGAGGGACTATCAGAGCCTCTATAAAATAAGTGGTAGGGAATGCAGTACAAATTTTAGAGTGAGTCAGGATAGTGAGTGAGATAGATCTCATAGGTCAGCACCAGAGATAGGAAGAGATAGTTTTAACTCCTTAACAATCGCAGATATGCATTAAAACAGTGGTCGCTAAGGAGGATTATTCCCTCATCACTGTTTTAAAACAACGATAGGGAATAAGGCCCTGTGCACACGTTGCGGATTTGCCTGCGGAATTTTCCACGCCGAATCCGCACCTCTTGGCAGAAAATGCATGTCCTTTTTTGACGTGATTTTGACGTGGTTTTGGTGCGGTTTTGGCGTGGTTTTTCATGCTTTTTCTCATGCGTTTTGTATGCGTTTTTGACAGCTAAATGACGAAATGTTGTTTAACAAAAAAAAAAGATTTGTGATGCAATTTCTTGTCCAACCTCCTCTTTTACATTTGTCCAACCCACACTCCATTACACACACAGATAGAGATAGATAGGTAGATAATAGATACCGATAGATAGAAAATACATAGATAGATGGATAATAGATAGTTAGAAATATATAGAAAGATAGATATATAGATAGACAGAAAGATATATAGGTAAATAGATAGATGATAGATAAAATGGTACATAAATAGTTAAAGACACACGCTCACACACACACAAAATCTTAACGCAATATAGTTAATAAAAAAAAAAGGAAAAAAAATGGCGTGGGCTCCCGCGCAATTTTCTGCGCCAGAGGGGGAAAGCCGACAGCCGGGGCCAATATTTCTAGCCTGAGAAGGGGTTAATACCCATGGATCTTCCCAGGCTATGAATATCAGGCCGCAGCTAGCCTTTACTGGCTATTAAAATAGGGGGACCCCCCCAAAAAAATGACATGGGGTCCCCCTATAATTTATAGCCAGAAAGGCTAGGCAGACAGCTGCGGGCTGATATTCATAGCCTAGGAAAGGGCCATGGATATTGGCGCCCACCCCTGGCTAAAAATACCAGCACCCAGCCACCCCAGAATTGGCGCATCTGTATGATGCGCCAATTCCGGCACTTAGCCCCTCTCTTCCCACTCCCCTGTAGTGGTGGGATATGGGGTAATAAGGGGTTAATATCACCTTGCTATTGTAAGGTGATATTAAGCCCGGTTAATAATAGAGAGGCGTCAATAAGACGCCTATCCATTATTAATCTTATACGACGGTCTCCCCTATAGAACAGTGACATCAGGTGATGCCACTGTTCTGTAGGGCCTCCCAGTGATGCACTGACAGGAGACAATGGCTCCTGCAGTGCATTACTAAGGTTACCTGAGTTCATTTTCTCACTTTATGGCAATGCTGCGTGGGAATTTTCTCACCCAGCATTGCCGTGAGAGAATGAACTGTAGTGACGTCATTCTCTCCCGGTGGCAGAGTGGTACACAGATCGATGGCATCGGGGAATAGGTGAGTATATACTCTATGTTCTGTATGTCATGTGTATGTTATATGTTGTATGTCATGTATGTGTTTTTTTTTTTTTTACATTCAGTACATTAGCCGGATGATGGGACTACTACTGTCCCATCATTGGCTAATGTGTCAGTCACTGTCACTGTAGCAGGCATAGCCGGATGGGACTTGTAGTCCCATCCGACGATGCATGCGTACACAGATCACGCACACAGCCCCACACCGCCGCACATACACCGATCCCGCACACAGGCCCGCACACCGAAAACGCAGACACCGGCACACAATCACCGCCCACACACATAGCTCCGCACACTATACATGCCCACGCACCGCCCACACACATAGCGCCGCACACTATACACGCCCTCACTCCGCCCACACACTCCCCTCCTCCTGAACTGCAGCGGTTTCACCCGCAGCAAAACCGCAGATCTTTTTTAGACCTGCGGTTTCGCTGAGGAAGTGCCCGACTAAATGCAAGTCAATGGGCACCGAACCGCTGCAGTTCCGCACAAAGAATTGACATGCTGCGGAAAATAAAGCACGGCGAAACCGCGCGTTTTTTTCCACAGCATGTGCACAGCAGACCTGCGGATCCCATTGGATTACATTGGTAGTGCACTGTGCTGCGGGTTGGATGCGTTTCCGCACGTTGAAAAACGCAGCGGAAACGCATTTAAAAATGCAAAGTGTGCACAGGGCCTAAGGGCGCAGCGCACCCAGAGTTGGAAAATCTCCAGGGTTTCAGTGACAGGGGGTAGCTGAGATCCTGGAGAACATGATCAGGGCCGTTAGTGTTAGATTAGGTTTAGGTCTAGTAGTATTAGATTAGATTTAGGTTTTTTGTTAGGCAGGCATATAGAATATGAAAAATGTCCAGCAGAACGTTCACCGTGGAGCAGAAATTCACCCAGCTTTGCTCCTGCAGTTCCGGCAGTGAAATAGAATTTGGCTCTGAAGCAGAGCAGTTTTCAGGCAGTGATAATGACTCTTCCTCCATGAGATCTGACTGCCCAATGGTAGTGTAGTCGGTTGTCACTGCTGAAGTGTCAGACAAAGAACCAAGTTCTGAAGTTCCCCTTCACTATGGTATCCTGACTATTCATTTTCCCTGCAAATTCCCCCTTTTTTAGCAGCCCCTGGTATAAAAGTTGATGTAAATAATTTTATTACCTTTGATATTTTACAATCGATTGCTCACCAAACAAATTTTTATGGCCATCAATACATTTGCCAAAAATCCACATCCTTTTATTCTCATTCCTGAATCCCTTCAAATGTCCCGAAATAAAAAGTTTTTAGGCATTACCCTGAAAATGGGATTAGTTAAAAAAATCCGCACTCCGCTCCTACTGCGCAACAAGATCTGTCCACAGTACCCCTGTATTTGCAGCTATCATGTCCCAAGCCTGCTATGAAACCCTACTGAGATTTCTTCATGTTAGTGACAATTTCCAAGCCACCCAAAATACTGACCCCAACTACTATTAACTGAACAAATTTAGACCCTAATTTCCCTCCTAATATATTTATTTTTAAATTCATACACTCCTGAGCAAAATGTTGTAGTCAAAAAGTCCTTGATGAGTTTCAAGGGTCATCTGTCATTCCGACAATTCCTCCCCTCTAAGTGAGCAGAATACAGTGTCAAGCTATACAAAATGTGCGAGAACACAACAAGGTACATCTTTATAATGTACGAAGTTAGGGACCGCTAAATTAACCCACCAAACAGCCCCCAGATGCCCTTTCTTCATCAAGATTACTACATGTAAACAGACAACTAATACATGAGTATCCCCTATACAAATCCTTCCACACTGCAAAAATAGGGGCCTGTGGGACAGTCAGGATAAACCAAGTAGGTTTTCCATCACAGTTGGCGCCCAGACATTTGGACAAGGGGGCGTCATTCTCACTTGCAAGTGAACAACTTCTTGCAGTAAAGTAGAATGAAAAGAAGGAAGGTATACATGCTAACCACGCTGCATGTGGACACCACTATGATGGTCAGAGACAGGGCGCCATCAGGGACAAGAAAAAAACAGTCTGCATCACAGACTACAATAAATTTATGGGAGGCGTCGACTTGTTGGACCAGGTCCTTCAACCGTTTCTGGTGAAGTGGAAGACCAGGACCTGGTATAAAAAAGTAGCAATCTACCTCATCCTACCTGCAACAGATTCATCCTGTATAAAAAGTCACAAGGAGCACTCACTTTTCTCCAGTTCCAGGAGAAAATTGTCAAGTGTATCCTATTTGACTCAACGGCACAGGAGACAATCTTTGAGTCAGAGGATGTCCGGAGACTATTAGAGTGACATTTCATTCGCCTTGTCTCTGTCACTACCACCAAAAACCAACCCCCAAAAAGATGCCGGGTTTGTTGGAAGCACGGTAAAATGAGTGACTCCTGGTATTATTGCCCCATGTGCCCATCGAACCCAGGTCTGTGTGTCACCCTCTGCTTTGAAATCTACCACACAACTACCCATTATTAATTTGCCATGAATCAGACCAAATTGTGTGGCAGCGTCTTTTTTTTTTTAAATAAATCATATTTTCTGTTTAAAGGGCCCCAGTAGAGAGGAATTTTTATTGGACAAGTAATAAAAATAATATTTTTTATCAGTAAAACACATTTTACCAATTCCATTACTTGAACATCACATACCAAACTATTACTCAAACTCTTGCTCACATGCCTACATCCCTAAATTTGACATTTCCCTCTCCGTGGGCGGCACCATAATAACACCCCGGCAGCAGACTCGCTGTCTGGGTGTTATGTTTGACATCAATCTCTCCTTCACCTCCCATATACAATCTTTTGCCCGCTCTTGCCGCCTACACCTAAAGAACATCTCTAGAATCCGCCCTTTCTCACCATGGAAACAACAAAAACTGTTATGTTTCGGCAGCTGAGGAGAAATAGCAAAATTAGCAAAGTAGCAAAACACCAGAGAGGCTGGAACCTATTGGATTGCAGGACCCTGAACTAACCGCAACACAAGAAGTAGCCGTGGAGGTACCTACGGTGATCCTAGACGCCTCGTCACAGCCGGAGAGATAGCTTTCATCTTTCTGCCTTTAGGTGTAGCTATCTGCCCCGTAGCAGAACCCCCAAAGAAATAGGAAGCCCCCAAACATGTAATGGCGGTTAGACAAGAAGAACATACGGACACAGATAGAAAATAGAATGTGCAAACCCTGGGGCCCAATCTGTCTAGATAGAAAAGTATAGGAAAGAATTCTGACTGCAACCCAAAAAACCCTGACAAAAATACCAACACTTCTGATTAACAAAAAAACCTGAGATCACACGATCTCTACCACCTAAATCAGATCTCTGGTGTAACACACAGAAATTCAGCAAATAAAAAGTGACAAAGGAACAGAGCAAAAGTGCAAACACAAAATGAGCACAATTGCAGTGCCAGGCCCCAAAAGGGGACCAGGCTGAAGTCTACTGCAAGCAGCAAACCAGCAAGGAAAATCCAACCAGAGGAAAAAAGCAGCAAATCACTTATCTGAATGAGAGCAGGAATGAAAGCTGAGCTCCAAGCAAGACCAGGAAGAACAATTGATTACCGGCAAGGCTGATGGGAACTCAGGTCACTTATATCAGACCATTCAGAGCCAGCTGAAGGCCATTCAGCAATTAGTTCATTACCCTCAGCAACCACCGGAGGGAGCTCCAGCTCAGAAGTCGCCTCCAGAGTATTCACAACAAAAACCCTCACTGTAGCATTGATCCACTCCCGCCTGGACTACTGCAATGCTCTATTACTTGGCCTCCCTATTACTCGACTATCCCCTCTCCAGTCCATCCTTAATGCAGCAGCCAGGGTCATCCATCTGGCTAATCGGTACTCAGACGCGTCCGCTCTTCGCTAGTCCTTACATTGGCTGCCCATTTATTATAGGATCCAATTCAAAGTACTTGTTCTCACCCACAAAGCTCTCCACAGTGCAGCACCCCCCTACATCTCCTCCCTCATTTCTATCTATCGGCCTAACCGACTGCTGTGCTATGCAAACGACTTTCGACTAACCTCTGCACTAATCAGTACCTCCCACTCCCGACTCCAAGACTCTCCCGCGCTGTGGCAATCCTCAGGAATGCTTTACCCCAAGAAATTAGGACTATCCACAATTTGCATGGTTTCAGGCGCTCCCTCAAAACACATTTGCTCAGAGCGGCCTATCACATTCACTAATCAAAGTCATTCTATGTGTAAGTGTGTATGTGTAGCCCATTCACTATCTCCATCCATCCCTCACTCCCTCAAGATGGCTGGACCATCATTGTAAATGCACCATTGTATATACACACCTGTACTTTGTATCTCCCCCACCTCATTGTAGATTGTAAGCTCTCACGAGCAGGGCGGCTTATTTTGCTTTAATTATTGTATTGTTAACGTTGTTACTTATGACTTGTGTTTTGAAACTGTTAAACTGTAAAGCGCTGCGGAATATGTTGGCGCTATATAAATAAAGATTATTATTATTATCGGTATACTCCAGAATGTGGACTCCACAATGTCTTGAAAAAGTCAGGTGATCCGACAATTAATTCCAGGGCTTCTTTACTCACATAAACATTTTTGATTATTCATCTTAGTTTGATGTTTTTTACAACTATGTCTTGCTACTCAAAAATTTTGTTTTCATTTATATTACTTATATGTTATTTATGTGATACAGGCATGATTTTATTGGATGATCTTTAATAATGAAGCTGTTCTGTTCTTATATACAGGGTGGGCCATTTATATGGATACACCTAAATAAAATGGTAATGGTTGGTGATATCAACTTCCCGTTTGTGGCACATTAGTATATGGGAAGGGAAAACTTTTACAGGATGGGTGGTGACCATGGCGGCCATTTTGAAGTCAGCCATTTTGGATCCAACTATATTTTTTTAAATGGGAAGAGGGTCATGTGACACATGAATCTTATTGAGAATTTCACAAGAAAAACAATGGTGTGCTTGGTTTTAATGTAACTTTATTCTCCAAATTAATGAACATGCTGTGTATTTTTCCGCAATGCGATTCGTCTACTGAAAAATATGCAGCATGGGCACAGCAATTGAGAAATGTAATTAAAATGAATGGGATGCATTTTGTAAGTGTTTTTTAAGCGTTTCCACAGTGGCAAGACCGCTGTGGAAACGCTTAAAAAATGTAACATGGTCACACAGCCTAAGGGCTAATTAGGGGTATATAGATTGCAGTGCTAGGTAGGCTGTGGAGTCTATGGTCTATGTGCGCATATCCATATCAGTGCAAGGTATGCAGGCACTGTACAGTCATGGCCAAAAGTTTTGAGAATGACACAAATATTATATTTTCACAAGATATGCTGCCCTCTGGTTTTTATGTGTGTTTGACATGTTTTTATCACAGACAGAAATATAATAATTGCAAACATATGAGTAACAAAAGCTTATATTTACAGTTAGAATGAGTTAATGCAGCAAGTAAATATTTGCAGTGTTGAACCTTCTTCTTCAGGACCTCTGCAATTCTCCCTGGAATGCTTTCAATCAACTTCTGGACCAAATCCTGACTGATAGCAGTCCATTCTTGCACAATCAATGCTTTCATTTTGTCAGAATTTTTAGGTTTTTGTTTGTCCACCCGTCTCTTGATGATTGACCACAAGTTCTCAATGGGATTAAGATCTGGGGAGTTTCCAGGCCATGGACCCAAAATCTCTATGTTTTGTTCCCTGAGCCATTTAGTTATCACCTTTGCTTTATGGCAAGGTGCTCCATCATGCTGGAAAAGGCATTGTTGATCGCCAAACTGCTCTTGGAGGGTTGGGAGAAGTTGCTCTTGGAGGACATTCTGGTACCATTCTTTATTCATGGCTGTGCTTTTAGGCAAGACTGTGAGAGAGCCGATTCCCTTGGCTGAGAAGCAACCCCACACATGAATGGTTTCAGGATGCTTAACAGTTGGCATGAGACAAGACTGGTGGTAGCGCTCACCTTGTCTTCTCCGAATGAGGCATTTTCCTGATGTCCCAAACAATCGAAAAGGAGATTCATCAGAGAAAATAACTTTACCCTAGTTCTCAGCAGTCCACTGCCTCTACCTTTTGCAGAATATCAGTCTGTCCATGATGTTTTTTCTGGAGAGAAGTGGCTTCTTTGCTGCCCTCCTTGAGACCAGGCCTTGTTCCAAGAGTCTCTGCCTCACAGTGCGTGCAGATGCACTCACACCTGCCTGCTGCCATTCCTGAGCAAGCTCTGCACTGCTGGTAGCCCGATCCCGCAGCTGAAACACTTTTAAGAGACGGTCCTGGCGCTTGCTGGTCTTTCTTGGGCACCCTGGAGCCTTTTTGGCAACAATGGAACCTCTCTCCTTGAAGTTCTTGATGATGCGATAGATTGTTGACTGAGGTGCAATCTTTCTAGCTGCGATACTCTTCCCTGTTAGGCCATTTTTGTGCATTGCAATGATGACTGCACGTGTTTCTTCAGAGATAACCATGGTTAACAGAAGAGAAACAATGATGCCAAGCACCAGCCTCCTTTTAAAGTGTCCAGTGGTGTCATTCTTAATCATGACAGATTGATCTCCAGCCATGTCCTCATCAACACCCACACCTGTGTTAATGGAGCAATCACTGAAAAGAGGTTAGCTGGTCCTTTTAAGGCAGGGCTGCAATGATGTTGAAATGTGTTTGGGGGATAAAGTTCATTTTCTAGCCAAATATTGACTTTGCAAGTAATTGCTTTTAAGCTGATCACTCTTTATAACATTCTGGAGTATATGCAAATTGCCATTAGAAAAAGTGAAGCAGTAGACTTTGCAAAAAATTTAATATTTGTGTCATTCTCAAAACTTTTGGCCATGACTGTATGTGAGTGTATAGGTCTGACTGCATACTTCAAAAGGGTCCATTACTGTCTGGAGCTGCCTATTATATATATATAAACCTAGCTGCATGTATCCGTGGCTAGGATTTTTTTTTTTTTTTGCACCTGAATCCTGCTAATTTTTTTTACAAAGCAATTCAGGCATCAGATCTGAGTGTGCAGAAAATTCTGTTTTTTTTGTTACTGTAATATTTTTTGGAGTGTCTTACAACATTTTTGGCCACCATTTTGCTGACCAAATAATCTTTAGGTGGCCAAAAGATATTTATCTACAGTTCTTATATTTATCACTGTGTTTTTAACCCACACACATCACATATTATTATGATAACTATTTTACAATGTTAGTACTCCAACAATTTTTTTTGGGTCATAGCCTAGTTAAATTAGCATCACCATCCCGCTTCTCTGTATTCTGAAAAGCTCTCTGCTCGCAATCAAAGAGGATGCATTGCAGGCGGAGCATGATGAGATGGTTCATACAGGGTGATTACACACAGCCCACCATTATGTCATCCCAACGTGGATTGGTTGACAATGAAGAAGAGGAGGAGGAAGAACAGGAGCTACTTTCCTGCACTGTAGACGGTACTACAAGCACAACTGTCATACCATCTGTTAGCTTGGATGGCCTGAGGACAGGGAGGAGGAGGAGGAAGACAGCATGGTCAGTTGTCCTGTTTGTGAGGACAGGCTTGCCAGTTGCCAGCTATGTTGCGCTGCCTTTCCCGTGACCCTCACATTATCAAAATTTTTGCGGACACTCAGCACTGGTTGGTGACACTTCTAGACCCACGCTACAAGGAGAACTTTCAATCTCTTATTCCAGAGTCAGATAGGTGTATTAAAATGATGCAGTACCAGAGGGCCATTGCTGCGGAATTACTGAAAAATTCCCATCTGAAAACGCTGGCGGCAGAGGTCACAGTTTGTTGGCCAACCAAGGAGTAGAGGCGAGAAAGACTCAACTACAATCCAGCAGAGGCAGGGGAACACTGGCAAAATACAGAGACACTTTTCTCAGACCCCCCATCGCCCTGGCCCACAGTCGTGGGGTAGTCTTACAAGGCCTGGAAAGTTTGGGAAGTTGTTGAAGGAGTACCTTGCTGACTGTACCAATGTCCTCTGTGATTCCTCTGTGCCTTTTAATTATTGGGTATCCAAGCTGGACATGTGGCATGTGACATGAGGCTCTCTATGCCTTGGAGGTCCTGGCCTGCCCTGCCGCTAGCATTTTGTCAGAGCGGGTTTTTAGTGCTGCTGGTGAAATTAATAACTGATAAGTGCATCTTACTGTCAACAGAAAATGCTGACAGGCTGACTCTTATAAAAATGAACAAGGCATGGATTGACACAGACTTCTGTACACCACCAAATGAGAATCAGCGAAACATAACCTTCAATACAGTATATTTTTTGGGGAGGTGTATTTCCATGCACCTCTTCACACCCACACATGGGTATACGCTTCCTGACTTTGGATATTTTGTGTGTTATTATCCTCCTCATCCTCATCATCCACCATCACTAGAACATGAGGGTGACCTGATCTGTGATGCAACAGCCAGTAGAGATTTTTTCAGTGGTGTTTTGCTGCCCATTCAAAAAATGTTTACACTATGTTGAGGTGTCACCCCCAGGGGAAAATGTTTTTCAGCCTAGCTACTAGTTATGGGCCCAAAATTTAATTTTAAAAGTACCCGCTCCTTTTAAATGGGAAATTTCGCACGTACTCCAGTTTTTATACACCTGATCACCCTTAACCAATGTTCTTGTGCAAAGTCAATATTTGGTTTAAAGTGATTTAGATGTCCTAAACACAATTTTAACATCTTGATGCCCCGCCAAGGGAAAAGTTTTTCCAGTGTCTATTGAACTTAAGGTGTGCTGATAGCACATTCGCTAGCGATCTCGTTAAAAGACCATAACTTAAATGAGTGCTAGGGATTGTTTCTATATCTGTTAACATGTATCTAACCTATTTTAAAGCATGTCCTTAGGAGCTATCGCCGGTTGAGCTCGAAAATCCTCCTTAACGACTTAGAGCGGTACAAAAAGGTCCGCAAATGCGCCAAAAAGGGGCCACACTCCAGACGCTTAAATTTACCAGCGGGACGCTCCAGGCGACGAGAAATAGGGTCGGAACGATTCCAGCACGGAGCGAGATCTAAGCAGGAGCTCAGTAGCAGCAAGAAGCATTCCCAAAAAACCATACATACGCTGAACGGGACGCTGAACTAGTGGACGTTTTTTCGATGATCCCCTTTCGATTGTTTGTTACTTGGACAAACCCTTTGGTATGGGCATTACAAGGTATAAACCAGTCTTTAAACTGTAATACTTTTTGGTGTTCAGCCATACTCCACAGTCTTCCTAACACCACCCTAGATCACCAGAGTGACCTCAAGAGAACTCTCGAAAACAGGCACAGATTGTTTTGCCAGCGTGATAGACTGCCTAATACAAATGATACACAGAATGTGCCAGGGGAACAAAAATGAGATTTTGTCGCCCATGCCTGGTAACTCCCCAGATCTTAATCATAGGAGACACTCTTTGTATCATCAGGAAACTGTTTTGGGACAACAAAACTAAATTCTGACAAATGAGCATGATTGTGCAGAATGGACTGTATTCCAGATTTGGTCAGGCATTATTGAATGCATCAGGAAATTGCAAGTTGAAGAAGAAGTCACACTGCAAATATGTGACTTGCTGCATTAACTCATTCTAACTGTCAATATAAGCTTTTGTTACTCATATGTTTACAATTATATTTCTGTCTGTGATAAAAAAAACATCTGTCAAACACACAGAAAAACCAGAGGGCAGCAGATCATGTGAAAATATAATATTTGTGTCATTCTCAAAACTTTTGGCCATGACTGTATGCACTTAGTGTATGGGCATTACAAGTATAGGAGACCCGCTCCTTTAAACTGGGAAGACCTTTTTCGCAGGCCGTACTCCACGTCCTTCTCCTCCACCACCCCTAGATCACCAGGTTGACCGTGTTCTGTGATGAAACAGCCACTATATTGTTTTATCAAGGTGTTTAGGATGTCCGTAACTACAAATATTTACACAGTCGGTTGATGTTCCCCCCCAGGGGAAAATGTTTTCCAGCCTATGAACTTAGTGTATGGCCATTACAAGTATAAGAGACCCGCTCCTTTAAACTGGGAATATTTTTTCGTAGGCCATACTCCACGTCATTCCTACACCACCCCTAGATCACCAGGGTGACCGTGAAAAGTGATGAAACAGGCACTAGATTGTTTTGCCAGGGTGTATAGGATGTCCGTAACTACAAATATTTACACAGTCAGTTGATGTGCCCCCCCCAGGGGAAAATGTTTTTCAGCCCATGCACTTAGTGTATGAGCATTACAAGTATAGGAGACCCCCTCCTTTGTAATGGAAACTGTTTTTTAGGAGGACATCACACACGTTTCTTCCAAGTGGTATTTTGCTTTTTTCCAAATTTGGGGCAGGCCTTTCATTCAATGCATAGGCAAATAGTATGTGAGACCCACTTCATAATAATGTGAACTTTGTTGGTTGTTAATAATCTTCAACAATGCAATTCTCCTATGCCAGTACTTCAGCCTCAGCACTGCAATGCTAAAATGCAGGGTCTTCTGACTCACCACAGCAATTGATCAATGCAGGTTCTTAAGCATCAACAGTGCAATTATCCACTGATGCTTCTTCAGGCTCAACACTGAAATGCTCCACTGCAGGTTCTTTAGCGTCAACACTGCAATTGTCCACCGCTGGGTCTTTAGCGTCAACACTGCAATTGTCCACTGCGGTTATTCAGCGCCAACACTGCATTTTTCAACTGCAGGGTCTTTAGCGTCAACACTGCAATAGTCCACCGCTGGGTCTTCAGCGTCAACACTGCAATTGCCCACCGCTGGATCTTTAGCATAAACACTGCAATTATCCACTGCTGGGTCTTTAGCATCAACACTGCATTTGTCCACTGCGGGGTCTTTAGCATCAACACTGCAATTACCCACTGATGATTCTTCAGACAAAAACACTTAAATGCTCCACTGCAGGGTCTTTAGCGTCAACACTGCAATTGTTCACCACTGGGTCTTTGGCATCAACACTGCAACTGTCCACTGCCGGTTCTTCAGCGTCAACACTGCAATTTTCAACTGCAGGGTCTTCAGCGTCAACACAGCAATTGTCCACCACTGGGTCTTTAGCATAAACACTGCAATTGTCCACCGCTGGGTCTTTAGCATCAACACTGCAATTGTCCACTGCCAGCTCTTCAGCGTCAACAATGCAATTTTAAACTGCAGGGTCTTTAGCGCCAACACTGCAATGGTCCTCTGCCGGGTCTTCAGGATCAACTCTTCACTGCATAGCCAAACAATATAGTAACAAATTAATAGGAAGAATGCTTTCAGGTGTCCATCAAGAACATGGGTTCAAAGATTTATTGGGGTGCGTTTGAATTTGATGCAGGATAGGGCCTTGAAGTCAATGCATAGGCTAACAGTATGGCATAATAAAATGAACAATGTGAACTTGGTTTTCCTGTGTACATCCACTAGGTCAGTTCAAAGCCTTTTTGGGGTGCGTTTGAATTTGATGCAGGATAGGGCCTTGAAGTCAATGCACAGGCTAACAGTATGGCAGAACAAAATGAATAATGTGAACTTGGTTTTCCTGTGTACATCCACTAGGTCGGTTCAAAGCCTTTTTGGGGTGTGTATAAATTTAATACAGGATAGGGCCTTGAAGTCAATGCATAGGCTAACATTATGGCATAACAAAATTAATAACGTGAACTTGGTTTTCCTGTGTACATCTACTAGGTCACTTGTAAGCCATTTTGGGGTGCATTTCAATTTAATGCAGGCTGGGCCTTATATTCAATGCATAAGCTAACAGTATGGCAGTGGCAAAAGAGTAATGTGAAGTTGGGTTTCCTGTGTACAATACATGCACTCGGTTGCTTCAAAGCCTTTTTGGGGTGAGTTTGAATTTGATGCAGGCAGGGCCTTGTAGTCAATGCATAAACTAACAGTATGGCAGTGGCAAAAGACTAATGTGAACGTGGTTTTTCTGTGTACATCCACTAGGTTGCTTGGAACCCTTTTTTGGGGTGCGTTTCAATTTGATGAAGGCAGGGCCTTGTATTCAATGCATAAACTAACATTATGACAGTGGCAAAAGAGTAATGTGAAGTTAGTTTTCCTGTGTACATCCACTAGGTCACTTGCAAGCCTTTTTGGTGTGTATTTCATTTTGATCCAGGCAGGGCCTTGTATTCAATGCATAAACTAACAGTATGGCAGTGGCTAAAGAGCAATGTGAACGTGGTTTTCCTGTGTACATCCACCAAGTCGCTTCTAAGCCTTTTTGGGGTGCGTTTACATTTGATGCAGGGGGGGCCTTGCATTCAATGAAGAAGCTAACAGTATGGCACTGGCAAAAGAGTAATGTGAACGTGGTTTTCCTGTGTACATCCACCAAGTCGCTTCTAAGCCTTTTGGGGTGCGTTTACATTTGATGCAGGGGGGGCCTTGCATTCAATGAAGAAGCTAACAGTATGGCAGTGGCACAAGAGTAATGTAAACTTGGTTTTCCTGTGGCCATCCTGTTCTGGGTTCAAAGGCTTATTGGGGTGTGAATACTTACTGCAGAGCAGGCCTTCCATTATAGCATAGGCTAACATTATGGGAGACATATTTTCTTATAATTAGAACACTTTTTCATGGTAACATTTTTGCAAAGCACTATGATAGATAAAAGACTTGGAATGTAGACACTAAATATAAAACACTACTATAAAAGCTTTAAACTTTTTTTTATTAAAGACTATATAGGAAGTGTTTTAATTTGCATTTAGAAAGCAAATGAATGCTAAAGAATAATCTATTCAAAGATACAGAGAGTCTTTAACCCTGGGAGCTTTTTTCGGTTTCGGTTTCACCTCCTTCCCAGAGCCATAACTTTTTTATTTTTTCGTCAATATGGCCATGTGAGGGCTTATCTTTTGCAGGACGAGTTTTGCTTTTGAACAACACCATTAGTTTTACCATCTTGTGTACTAGAAACAGGAAAAAAATTCTAAGTGCGGTGAAATTGCTAAAAAAGTGCAATCCCACACTTACTTTCTGTTTGGCTTTTTTGCTAGGTTTACTAAATGCTAAAACTGACCTGCAATTATGATTCTTCGGGTCATTATGAGTTCATAGACACCAAACATGTCTAGGTTCTTTTTTTATCTAAGTGGTGAAAAAAAATTCCAAATTTTGCTTAAAAAAAATTGTGCCATTTTCCAAGACCCGTATCATCTCCATATTTCGTGATCTCAGGACAGGCTTATTTTTTGCATGCTGAGCTGACGTTTTTAATGATACCATTTTGATGCAGATATGATCTTTTGATCACTCGTTATTGCATTTTAATGTAATTCCGGAGTTTTGAATTTTTTTTCTCGCTACGCCGTTTAGAGATCAGGTTAATCCTTTTTTTATTGATAGATCGGGTGAGTCTGAACACGGCGATGCCAAATATGTGTATGTTTGATTTTATTTTTATTGTTTTATTTTGAATGGGGCGAAAGGGGGGTGATTTAAACTTTTATATTTTTTTTATTTTTAAAAACTTTTTTTTCACTTTTGGCATGCTTCAATAGTCTCCATGGGAGACTGGAAGCTGCCACAACTCGATCACCTCTGCTACAGAGGCGATGAGTAGATCACCTCCATGCAGCAGAGTTACTCACTTTCTGTGACCGCCGACCACTGTATTCTTTCTTTTGTGATGTAAAAACTGTCATTTGGATCTATTATATGTCGGTTTTGCTAGCCGGCAAGAAAATCTCGCCGTACGGATGCCATACGGATGACATACTGATGCTTACATGCGCAAAATACGCAGCCACACCTTGACAACGGATGACGTATGGATCACTGTTCAGGGAACTTTGCTGCTTATTACGTCTGTACAATACGGTCCGTATTTTTATACCTGGGTCTGACGTCGGCCTAAATGTATTAAATGTTGATCCATTAGAAGCAGAAAGTGTAGCAAAAAAATAGTGTTAAATCTGAGTGGAGCGCAATAATGTTAAATATTAATTGCATAAAAAAGTAACTGACAGATTTGCATGTACAAGTGTAGTAAAAAAAAATCTTTACACTTGTGCGTCAAAAATAAACTTTTAGGCTATGTGCCCACGTTGCGTTTTTTAAGCATTTCCGCCGCGTTTTTCCGCTGCGGAAACGCTTATAAAAATGCTAACAAAGCGCATCCCATGCAATCCTATGGGATTCCGCAGTTGCTGCACCAATGCTGCAGATTTTTCCGCTGCGGAAAATCCGCAGCATGTTCATTAATTTTGCGGAATCGCGGCGATTCTGACGCTATAGAATTGCATTGAAATGCTCACTTTATACATGTGGCTATGCCCACCATACATAAAGTGAGCGCTTCATGTGCAGATGGTACCCAGGGTCTGGAGGAGAGGAGATTCTCCTCGAGGCCCTGGGTACCATATTCCTGTAAAAAATAGAATGAAAATAAAAAATAGGGATATACTTACCCTCTGTCGGCCCCCGGAGTCATCCAGGTCCTCAACGGCGCTGCCGGCAAATTCCGTTCCCAGGCGTGCTTAGCGAGAATGTCCTTTGTGACGTCGCAGTCGAGTGACCGCGACGTCACAAAGATCATTCTTGCTAAGCACACCTGGGAACGGAACTTGCAGGCAGCGCCGTTGAGGACTGGAATCGCAGCTGAGGAGATCGGGGGCCACCAGGAGATGAGTATGTCCATATTTTTTTTTTTTATTATTATTGTTTTTAACATTCTATCGTTTAGTACTGATGCGGCATAGGCAGCATCAATAGTAAAAAGTTGGTCACACTTGTCAAGCACTATGCTTGACAAGAGTGACCAACCTGTCAATCACTTTTCCAAATGATGCTTCAAATCGCTTGGAAAAGCGCTAGCATTCTGCAAGCTAAAAACGCTTGCAAAACGCTTGTGTTTTGTGGGAAAATGCATGCGAATTCCGCATGCATTTCACCCGCGGCGGGGAGTTGCGGAAATGCTGCTGACAATTCCGCAGCATTTCTGCAACGTGGGCACATAGTCTAAATATAATATCCACATCATGGTTTCACTTCTTAAAAGTGCACACAATGGGGGAGATAATCAAAGACTGTCTAATATCAAAACTGGCTTAATAAAATGTAAATAATGTATAATGCTAATTAAAGACAACTAATTGTAACGAAATATCCACATTAACCCCTTAACGACCGCCGATACGCCATTTAATGGCGGTAGTTAAGGGTACTTAAACCTTAAAGTAAATAGCGCCCCCAGAGTCGGAATTTCTCCGGGTATCGGCTGCTGGGGGTAGCCGAGACCCCAGAGAACATGATTCGAGTCAGTATTTACCGACCCCGATGTCACCGTTATTAACCGTATAACGGCGACAGCAACAAAAAAGCCGCGATTTCGCATTTACTTTCCCTCTCCTCTGATGTGATCGCACATCAGAGGGGAGAAAAATAGAGTCCCCGGGTCCCCCGATCTGTCCCTCATACCTCCCGGTGTCCCCTCGTCCTCCCACAGCTCCCGCAGCTCCGGTGTCTTCTTTCTGTAAAAAAAATATCAGGCGCATGCGCAGTGCGCCCGCCTAGATCTGCCGGCCGGCGTCCGGCAGATTCCATTCATTCATTCCAGGTACATTTTGATCAATGTGATAAACCCTATCACAGTGATCAAAATAAGAAAAGTAAATAAGACCCCCCTTTACCACCCCCTTAGTTAGGGAAAAATAATAGAATAAAAAATATATATTTATTTCCATTTTTCCATTAGGGTTACAATTGGCTAAAGTTAGGGTTAGAGTTGGAATTAGGGTTAGGGTTACGGTTGGTATTAGGGTTAGGGTTGGGATTAGGATTAGAGTTAAGATTAGGGTTAGGATTAGGTTTACGGTTGGGATTAGGGTTAGGGTTGGGATCAGAGTTAGAGTTGGGAGTAGGCTTAGGTTTAGGGTGAGGGTTGGGAGTAGGGTTAGGGTTGGGATTAGGGTTGGGATTAGGGTTAGGGTTGTGATTAGGGTTATGGTTAGGGTATGTTTCCACGTAGCATATGTTGTAAGGATTTGCTGCTGATTGAATGCTGCGTACAGCCGCAGCGTTCAATCCACAGAGTCCAGATGTTACAGCATAGTGGAGGGGATTTTATGAAATCCCATCTCCACTATGTGTGCGGGATGGGGTTGTCACACCCGAAGTTCCGGACTTGCGGCGCGTCTTTCTAGACCGCAGCATGTCTATTTATCTTGCGGAGACACTCTGTCTCCACAAGAAAAATAACCCAATCTATGGATAGGATTCGGTGATTCCGCATGTGTTCAATGAACACATGCGAAATCACTGCATGTAGAAAAACCAAAAGCGCTTTGGGCGGAGCCGGGTATCCGCTGTGTCTAAAGCGCTGCCAGCACGCAGCGTGGAAACATACCCTTAGGGTTTAGATTAGGGGTGTGTTGTGGTTAGGGTTGTGATTAGGGTTATGGTTAGGGTTGTGATTAGGGTTATGGTTAGTGTTGGGATTAGGATTAGAGGTGTGTTGGTGTTAGGGTTGTGGTTAGGGTTATGGTTAGCGTTGGGATTAGGATTAGGGGTGTATTGGGGTTAGGGTTGTGATTAGAGTTATGGTTAGGGTTGGGATTTGGGTTAGGGATGTGTTGGGGTTAGGGTTGGAGTTAGATTTGAGGGGTTTCCACTGCACATCAGGGTGTCTCCAAATGCGACATGGCGCCACCACCGATTTCAGCAAATTTTGAGTTCAAAAAGTCAAACGATGCTCCCTCCCATCTGAGCTCTGCCGTGCGCCCAAACAGTGGTTTCCCCACATATGTGGCATCAGCATACTCAGGGCAAATTGCACAACAACTTTGGGGGTCTAATTTCTCCTGTTACAATTGTGAAAATAAAAAATTGAGGGCTAAAAATCATTTTTGTGGAAAAAAAGATGATTTTTTATTTTCACGGCTCTGTGTTACAAACTTCTGTGAAGCATTTGGGGGTTCAAAGTGTTCACCACTCATCTAGATAAGCTTCTTGGTGGGTCTAGTTTCCAAAATTGGGTCACTTGTGGGGGGGAGGATTCTACTGCTTAGGCACATCAGGGGCTCTCCAAGCGCAACATGATGCCAGCAGACCATTCCATCAAAGTCTGCATTCCAAAAGTCACTACTTCCCTTTCGAGCCCCAATGTGTGCCCAAACAGTGGTTACCCCAACATATTGGGTACCAGAGTACTCAGGACAAATTGGAAAACAAGTCTTGGAGTCCAATTTCTCCTATTAGCCTTGTGAAAATAAAAAATATGATTTTCATTTTCACATCTCTGCATTATAAACGTTAGTGAAATACTTGGGGGTTCAAAGTTCTCACAACACATCTAGATAAGTTTCTTAGGGGGTCTAGTTTCCAAAATGGGGTCACTTGTGGGGAGGTTTCTACTGTTTAGGTACATCAGGGGCTCTGCAAACTCAACATGACACCCGCAGAACATTCCATCAAAGTCTGCATTCCAAAACGGTGCTCCTTCCATTCCGAGCCCTTCCATGCACCCAAACAGTGGTTCCCCCACATATTGGGTATTGGCGTACTCAGGACAAATTGCACAACAACTTTTGTTGTTAAATTTCTCCTGTTATCCTTATGAAAGTAAAAATTTGGGGGTGAAAACATTTTTGTGAAAAAAAAATAGATTTTTTTATTTTCAAGGCTCTGAGTTAAAAACTTCTGTGAAGCACTTGGGGGTTTAAAGTGCTCACGACACATCTAGATAAGCTCCTTAGGGTATCTAGTTTCCAAAATGGGGTCACTTGTGGGGGGTTTCTACTGTTTAGGCACTTCAGGGGCTCTGCAAATGCAACATGATGCCAGCAGACCATTCCATCAAAGTCTGCATTCCAAAACGGCGCTCCTTCCGTTCCGAGCGGTGTGGTCTCCCCCACATATTGGGTATCGACATACTCAGGACAAATTGCACAACAACTTTTCTTGTCCAATTTCTCCTGTTAACCTTGAGAAAGTAAAAAATTGGGGTTGCAAACATCTCTTTTGTGGGAAGAAATTATATTTTATTTTTACGGCTTTGTGTTAAAAACTTCTGTGAAGCACTTTGGGGTTCAAAGTCTCACCACACATCTAGATAAGTTCCTTAAGGGGTCTAGTTTCCAAAATGGTGTCACTTGTGGGGGGTTTCCACTGTTTAGGCACATCAGGGGATCTCCAAATACGACATGGCGTCCGATCTCAATTCTACCCAATTCTACATTGAAAAAGTCAAACGGCACTCCTTCCCTTCTGAGCTCTGCCGTGCGCCCAAACAGTGGTTTACCCCCACATATGGGGTATTGGCGTACTCAAGACAAATTGCACAAAAACTTTTGTGGTCTATTTTCTCCTGTTACCCTTGTGAAAATAAAAATTTTGGGGCGAAATGATCATTTTTGTGGAAAAAATATGATTTTTTTTTAAGGCTTTACGTTATAAACTTCTGTGAAGCACTTGGGGTTTCCACTGTTTAGGCACATATGAAGCTCTCCAAAGTCAACATGGCGTCCGATCTCAATTCCAGCCAATTCTGCGTTGAAAAAGTCAAACGGGGCTCCTTCCCTTCCGAGCTCTGCCGTGCTCCTAATCATAGGTTTACCCTCACATATGGGGTATCAGAATACTCAGGACAAATTACAGAACAACTTTTGGGGTCCAATTCCTCTTGCTACCTTTGGTAAAATAAAAAAATTGGGGGTAAAAAGATCATTTTTGTGAAAAAATATGATTTTTTATTTTTACGGCTCTACGTTATAAACTTCTGTCAAGCACTTGGGGGTTCAAAGTGCTCAACGCATATCTAGATAAGTTCGTTAGGCGGTCTAATTTCCAAAATGGTGTCACTTGTGGGGGTTTCCACTGTTTAGGCACATCAGGGGCTCTATAAACACAACATGTCATTCGATCTCAGTTCCAGCCAATTCTGCATTGAAAACGTCAAACGGCGTTCCTTCCCTTCCGAGCTGTGCCGTGCGCCCAAACAGTGGTTTACACCCACATATGGGGTATCGCCGTATTCAGAAGAAATTGCACAACAAATTTTGTGGTTCATTTTCTCTTTTAACACTTGTGAAAATAAAAAAAATTGGTTCTGAATTAAATTTTTTGTAAAAAAAAGTTGAATGTTAATTTTTTCCTTCAACATTGCTTCAGTTCCTGTGAAGCACGTAAAGGGTTAATTAACTTCTTGAATGTGGTTTTGAGTACCTTGAGTGGTCCAGTTTTTAGAATCTTGTCACTTTTGGGTATTTCTGTCATGTACACCCCTCAAAGTGACTTTAAATATGATGTGGTCCCTAAAAAAATGGTTTTGTAAATTTTGTTGTAAAAATAAGAAATCGCTGGTCAACTCTTAAGCCTTATAACTTCCTAAAAAAAAAAATTTGTTTCCAAAATTGTGCTGATGTAAAGTAGACAAGTGGGAAATGGTATTTATTAAGTGCTTTGTGTGACATATCTCTCTGATAAAAGGGTATAAAAATTTAAAGTTTGAAAATTGCAAAATTTTAAAAATATTCGCCATATTTTCATTTTTTTCATAAAAAAACACAAGTCATAACAAAGAAATTTTGCCACTAGCATGAAGTACAATATGTCATGAAAAAACTGTCTAAAAATCAGCAGGATCCGTTGAAGCGTTCCAAAGTTATAGCCTCATAAAGTGACAGTGGTCAGAATTGTAAAAATTGGCCTGGTCATTAAGCTGCAAAATGGCTCTATCACTAAGGGGTTTAAAACACTTGAATGTTAAGATTTTGTTGTTTTTTTGAACTTGTAATCATTTTTTTTGCAGTCACTATATATTGAGCAAAGTCCCATGCACCGTAAGGAGAGCTCCATGCAAACTCGGCTTAATCGTCCACCCAGCTGAAAAAATAAATAATGTTCAAGAGTCAAAGGCACTGGAAGTGTTAATACTTCATCTTTTATTTATTCTATAAAGATAAAAGACAAAAATAGTAGTAATACAATGTAGCAACATTTTATTCACTCTGCCTTTTATTCTTTAACATTGCTTGCTTCTTTAGTTTGGTGGAAAATAAATCCAGCCAAGATTGCACAGAGCTCTCTTTGTGATGCATGGGACTTTTCTCAAATATATGTAAATCTGTTACTGTCACACTTTTAGCTGTTCAAATTATAATTTATATTTAACGGGTTGTTCTCATCTTCAAAAATGGGTATTGTCAGATAGTGCTTGTAAATACATGCAATGTTGCATTTTACTGCTTATAAAACATGTAAGTCATTCTTGAGATATTAACAATTTTCTTCAGTTTACAGCTTATTGCCTTGGAAGCTAACCATCCACAGTTAGGGCTCCCATTCATAAGTGTATTTAATATCGGTCCAATGTTGTTTCTGAAAAGTAGGACAAGTGTCATGCAAGTGTAATACGAGTATTATGCAATTTTTATCACCTAGCATTCGTATGACATCTGTATGGACATGCGTATGCAATCCGTTGCAATGCGTTTTTAACTTCAGCTTTTACATACACCAATTCTCTATCATTTGAAGCTACTTTTCTAAGTAATAAAACAATGTTATATACAGCTTTAGCTAGATAGATAGATAGATAGAAGATAGATAGATAGATAGATAGATAGATAGATAGATATAGAAGTCATTGAGATATCCAATCAGTGTTTTATGTGTGTGGTTTTCTGTACTTGTATTGAATTCAAAATTAAATAATTTAAAAAAAAATGGTGTGGGGCTCCCCTAATTTTTATTAATCAGCTGAGGATAACCAGACAGCTGACAGCTGGTTTTAGCCTGGGAAGGGGTAATAAACATGGAGTTTCCTAGACTATTAATATCAGCTCACAGCTGTCTACTTAACCTTTACTGGTTATTCACAATGGGTGACCTCACAAAAAAATGACGTGGGGTACCCCCTATTTTTAATAACCAGCAAAGGCTAGGCAGACAGCTGCGGGCTGATATAAATAGCCTAGGAAGGTACCATGTATATTGGCCCCCTCCCAGTCTAAGACCATCAGCCCTTAGCCGCCCTAGAAATGGCTTATAGATGCCTCTTCATTACTAACCCCTGAGCTTGATGTCAGCTGACAATGCAAAGATGACATGAACTCCAATACTATTACCCCACTTGCCACTGTACCAGGGCAAGTGGAAAGAGCGGAGGCTACGTGTCAGAATCTATTAAAAATAGGGGAGGACCCCATGTAATTTTTTTGGGGGGTCACCCCTTGTTGTTTTACTGGTAGTAAAAGCTAAGTAGACAGCTGTGAGCTGATATTATTAGGCTGGGAAGCTCCATGTTTCTTACACCCTTCCCAGGCTATAAACATCAGCCCCCAGCTGTCAGTTTTTCCTCAGCTGGTTATGAAAAATGTGGGGGATTCTATGCCTTTTCTTAATAATTAAAATTAGAAGCATGTAAACCAACTAATAAATGTTGGACACTAAACTACACATGAAGTGAAAATGTAAGGACTCTAGATCCTTGCCAAAGTCAGCACTGCTATTGACCTACTTATGTCTTTGAAGTTCCCCTTTATCTAAATCTTATTACATTAATTAATTTCCAAAATACTATTTTGAACTCAAAATATGCTTTAACACTACACAAACATATGTGTGTTAAGCTTTGGGATTCTCCCTCCGTGGGGGATAGATTCCAAGCCTTGTCTGCTTCTACGGTAGCCCATTTGGGTCCAGCCGCTGCAAGTCCTGCTCAGCATAGGCGTCGGTCCCGGCGTCTTGTGTTATGTTTTGGTAGCTGAGGAGGCAGGAGCAAAAAAACGCATAGGCAGCCTAACACCAGAGAAGTTGGAAACTAATAGGTTGCAGACCCCTAAACTAAGCGCACAACTAGAAGCAGCCGTGGGACGTTCCTACGGTGCCCTAGACGCCTCGTCACAGCCAGAGAGATAGCTATCCCTGAAGATGGAAAGAGGAAAGCTAACTGCCCCAGAGTAGACCACAAAAGAGTAGGAAGCCCCCAAACATAATGGCGGTTAGACAAGATGAAAATACGAACAAAGACAGAAAATAGATTGAGCAAATGCTGGGGCCCAAAGCTGTCTAGATAGGACAGCACAGGAGAGAATACTGACTGCAACCCAGAAAAACCCTAGGAAAAACTCCAACACTTCTGAATCCAAAAACACTGAGACCACACGGTCTTGAGCACCTATATCAGCTCTCTGGTGTGGACACATAGCTACCCAGCAGTAAAATATCACAAGAACTGAGCAAATTAACAAATACAAAAAACGAACGGAGACCAGCCAAAGCCCCCCAAAGGGGACCCAGCTGAAGACAAAAAGCAATGCAGCAAAAAAAACAAGGGAGATCAAACAACAGAAAAAAATGAAAATGACTTATCTGAATGCAAGCAGGAGACAGCAGAAAAGCAAGCTGAATTCCAACCTAGACCAGGAAAACAATTGATCACCGGCAAGGACCCTGGGAGGTCAGCTTGCTTATATCAGGCCAGTCCGTGCCACCCGACAACCAATCATTAATTGCAGGTGTGGGAATTCTGCTCTTCAACATAGGTTCAATACCCTCAGCAACCACCAGAGGGAGCTTCAGCTCCGAAGTCATCTCCAACATGTTCACAACAGTCTTGCTCAGGTTTGTAGTGTGTATTTGGTTGCTGCTGGCTCTCCAGCCAAGTCTTTAGTAACCAGTGGCATACACGTGTAGGCTTGCGCTCTTGAGTCTAAGTCCAGAGATCACTATACTGAGCATGTTCGTGATGTGTCATCTTCTTATTGTTGGTCGGACGTTAGCTGCTCTGGTGATATGGCAGCTATGGATTGTCCCGCATTCGACGCCAAGGCCGACTGGGCATGAGTGTTTGGGATGGAGCCTAGCGTATTAAAGGCTCTCAACGGCACACAGGCGCGCTAGTGTCATTCATATTTGGTGTGTGTGGATACTCTACCACTCTGTCTGCACATTTGTGTACTTCTGTCTGTGCTATGACTGTACACATTGACAGGCAGCCTGCACATTTATGCGGTTCCGTAACCATGGCTCAACGCCTGAGTCTCTAGTCTGCTACATGCTTTGGGTGCTGGTTAGGCACAAGTTCGATAGCGTCAGGACTGGGGTAACTACCGCTTGACTTAACATCTGTTCCGCTCACATGCACTACTGGCATGGTTCAATTACAGAGCAAGTTCAAACCTTATGTCTCCGCTCAGATTAGGCAACTGTGTATTGTACCTAGCGTCATTAGAGTCCGCCTCTTGACTTAGCATCTGTTTCGCTCACGTGTGCTATTAACACGGTTCAGTTACAGAGCAAGTTCACCCATGTGCTAACATTCCTGTGACATTAACAGAGTATAGCATTTAGTATTTTTTAGTGCAGTACCTCGCCGTGAAGTAACAGGCTTGGTACTCTGTATTTCTTTCATGCTGTGTGACATTAATACATTGTGTTCAAGGAATCATTCGCTGTTCGGTTCCGTCATTGCTCTCACTAGCAGCAGGTTCATCTCTGCACGGTGGACCCCAGGTTGCGATTGCACTTTATTTATATTTTTATTTAGTGCAATCCGCCAACCCTAACAGTGTGTTTGTCTAAAGTGGCAAATAAAAAAATAAGTCAATTATAATTGTTAAAATTTAAATTTATTAAGGATAAAAAATTTTAAAAAGGAAATAGGCATATTTCTGTCATATGCCAAACCATGACAAATATAAATGTAAACATTAATTCAAGACAAAGCAAGATGGGAAGCAATAAACAACAAACATTACAAATTATAATAAAAAAGTGGGGAACTCAAATCAGGGCCAGGACTGGGTATTGAAAAAGGTGGGGGAGCAGCAACAGGAGTGGAGACATAAGGGATAAGGAGGGAAGAGGATTAAAGGGTGGAAATACTCCATGGTTCGGAGTGTTGGGTAGGTATGAGTTGTCCAGCTAAAATATACCTGTAAGGTTCTATGTATATATTCCTGAAACTCAGTTTGTTCGTCAGCCATTTTACTTTCTGTCTTGCTGCAGCTATCTTGCCCTCAGTCAAAATGGAGTTTCCAGCTTGCATGTTCCCGCCCTGATTCTCTCCTTTGCTTCTTAAGCAGCCACAGCTGAGCAATCAGTGCTTCAGAATCTAGCCTGCAGTGAATCTGTGACTTGACTCCTGTAAGCCTTGGACCTTGTACTCCAGCTATTCCTACTGAGGAACTCTGAAGCACTTGTGGACTCTGAACCCTGCTCTTTGAAAGACCCACGTTTGCATGGACTTACGGTAACAGAGAATAAGATCCTGAATCTGTATTGGAGAGTGATTGCTGAGCTTGGATTACTCTGGCCTGCTGTGTCTCCTGTTTCTGTGTCTGCAAACTGTGTGACTATTTCTGCCAACTTGTATGAAGTAATACAGGACTTTTCTATATCAAACCTGTGTCTCATGTATGTTCATCGCACCAAGCACAAGACGCTATATGAACTGTACTACATACATTACAAGATTCTGAAGCCAAAACGTTAGTGTCTGCTGGGTCTGGAAGGCTGTGTCTGCTGTACTGTGGATATCAGACGTCCGGTTGTACTTTCTGTGATGACAGTGGTTGTGACTTCTCACAACTAGGGTTGAGCATTCCGATACTGCAAATATCGGGTATCGGCCGATATTGGCTGTATCGGAATTCCGATTCCGAGTTCCGATATTTTCGTCATATCGGATACCGGAATCGGGATTGTCACTGTCACTGTCAGTGTCCGTCTGTCGGGTCTGTCAGGAGTCAGCGGCACTTACCTGGCAGAAGATCTCCGGCGGTCACGGGCTGGACTGCTTCATGGCCGCAATCTTCTTTCCCCGGCGGTCACATGCAGTTTCTCGCGATAACTGCAGTGACTGCTGGGTAATCCCGGCCGTAAAGCAGTCAGTCGATGACGTCACCGCCGGGGAAACAGGTAATCAGCTGTGCTGCGTCGGGATGTCAGGCTCTGCCTGTCATTGCGATGTAGCAGAGTTGGATCGTCGTGGGACTGTCGTTATGGACTGCGTCGGACAGGTGGTATACTGTTGGTTTGTTTTTTTTCTTTTTTTACAGGAGATCGATGGCGTCGCAGGAATGAGAGAGTAATAAATTAATGAAAACTGTGTTTTCTCTTTTATTTCATTAAAATACTTTTTTCTTGCTTTGTCTTTTTTTTATACATTTAATAACTTTGGGATTAATAATGGATCGGTGTCTTATTGACGCCTCTCCATTATTAACCGGGCTTATTGTCACCGTGCAATCAACGGTGACATTAACCCCTTATTACCCGCTTGCCACCGCTACAGGGCAAGTGGGAAGAGCCGGGTAAAGTGCCACAATTGGCACATCTTTTGATGTGCCAAATGTGGGGCTGCTGTAGCCTGGTATTATCAGGCTGTTGAGGGCCAAAATCCATGGGCCTTGACAGTCTTTTAATACCAGGCCGCAGCAGTCTGCATTTTACTTGGCTGGTTAACAAAAATAGGGGGGATCCCCACGCCGTTTTTTTTTCGAGGGGATCCCCCTATTTTTGTTAACCAGCCAAGCTAAGCAGACTGCTGTGGCCTGGTATTATCAGGCTGGCAAGGTCCATGGATATTGGATCCTTACCAGCCTGAAAAACCAGGCCTCAGCGGTCTGCTTCATCTGGCTGGTTAACAAAATAGGGGGGACCCCACGCCAATTTTTTTCGAGGGGATCCCCTATTTTTGTTAATCAGCCAAGATATGCAGACTGCTGTGGCCTGGTATTATCAGGCTGGCAAGGTCCATGGATCTTGGCTCCTTAACAGCCTGAAAATCCAGGCCTCAGCGGTCTGCTTCATCTGGCTGGTTAACAAAAATAGGGGGGACCCCACGCCATTTTTTTTTCGAAGGGAACCCCTATTTTTGTTAATCAGTTCCCTCTGACGTCACTGATTGTGTCCCTGGCTGACCTGAAGTGAAAGTGGAAAGCAATCAATTAAGCTTTCCACTTAAGGGCCCATCTCACATAGCGATATCGCTACCGAGATCGCTGCTGAGTCACTAGTTTTGTGACGCAGCAGCGAGCTCACCAGCGATATCGCTGTGTGTGACATTCAGCGACGATCAGCCCCCCTGCCGGGTATCGCTGATCGTCGCTGAAATGTCAGGACCTTTTTTTGATCGCTGGTTTCCCGCTGACAGGCACACATCGCTGCGTGTGACAGGCGGGAGACCAGCGATCCGCTGGTAACCAAGGTACACAGCGGGTTTCCAGGCGCGGGGCTGTGCCTAGAAACCCGCTGTGTACCTTGGATACCAGCGCCCTGATGCAGGGAGCTGGTATCCAAGGTACACAGCGGGTTTCCAAGCGCTGCGCGGTGCCTGGAAACCCGCTGTGTACCTTGGTTACCAGCGGATCGCTGGTCTCCCGCCTGTCACACGCAGCGATGCGTGCCTGTCAGAGGGAAACCAGCGATCAAAAAAAGGTCCTGACATTTCTGCGACGATCAGCGATACCCGGCAGGGGGGCTGATCGTCGCTGAATGTCACACACAGCGATATCGCTGGTGAGCTCGCTGCTGCGTCACAAAACTAGTGACTCAGCAGCGATCTCGGTAGCGATATCGCTATGTGAGACGGGCCCTTAAGCGATGTTACCCGCAGTGTTGCTGTCCCAGATCGCTGCCTGAGCTGCCTGTTTGGCAGCTCAGCAGCGATCATGTAGCGATACACCAGCGATCCTGACAAGTGCATATCGTTGTCGGGATCGCTGGTGTATCGTTATGTGACACCCAGCCTTTACTCTCCTGTCAGGCAGGAGAGGAACTCATTCATTTGGGGTTTACTGTGAGGCTGCAGCATTAGCTGCGGTCCCTGCAGTAAACATTAACCCTTTCTGAAGGATTACACCGTGGGACCTGACTGTGCATGGGATAGGTAAGAATAATTTTGCTTTTTTATTTTATTTTTATTACAGGAAATGGTTTTTGCAGTAAAATAAAAGATGGTCAAAAACATGTGTCTTTATTTCATTAAAATGATTTTTAATTAAAGTGTGTGTGTTTTATTTTTATTTCATGCAATAGGATTAATAATTGATAGTTGTCTAATTGACAGCTCTCAATTATTAACCTGGCTTAAGGTCACCTTTCAATAGCAAGGTGGCTTTAACCCCATATTAACCCATTCGCCACCGCTACAGGGCAATGGGAATAGACGGGCAAAGTGCCAGAAAGGGCGAATGTAATTATAGATTTGTCTTTCCTGGGGTGTCTGGGGGCAGATGTTAGTAGCCGGGGGGGGGGCAAAAATAATGGTCCTCTTTTGGGCTATTATTATCTGCCCCCACTCACTGGCTTTGTCTGTCTGGTTGCGAAAATAGGGCGGGAGCCCACGCATTTTTTTTCAGCAATTTTACACCTCATATAATATATACATGTCATTGAATTTGTGACACATATATATATATATATATTTATATTTGTAGTTCATACACTTCTACATAGTATAATAGCCGCTAATTCAATTGCCGGCTTTTGTGAAAATGCAGAACCCGACATGAAATGACACTTGGTGTACATAGGGTTAACCATGTCTTTTCATGTCCTTTGCTATCTAATTTGCACAAACAATTAAATCAGACTATGTGTGCAAAATTTCACACCTGAGGGGTTAATTAAAGGTGTAAATTCGTAGCAAAAAAGTCCGGTTTTTTTACAACGAATTTACACCTTTAATTAACCCCTACAGGTGTGAAATTTTGCACACATAGTCTGATTTAATTGTTTGTGCAAATCAGATAGCAAACGACATGAAAAGACATGGTTAACCCTATGTACACCAAGTGTCATTTCATGTCGGGTGCTTCTGTCTTTTCACTGAAGCCGGCTTTACCCGGCAATTGAATGAGAGGATATTTTACTATGTAGAAGTGTATAAACTATACATATATGTATTATATATGTCACAATGACATGTATATATATATATGTATTCTATGTGTGTATATTTAGTGTTTACAAGGAAAGAATGGGGTTTTTTTAGTTGCGATATTTTGTTCCCATAGACTTACATGGGACTTCCGGTATCGGTATCGGGTATCGCCGATATTTTAGTGATATCGGCGATACCATTCCGATTCCGATACTTTAGGATATCGGAAAGTATCGCTCAACTCTACTCACAACCATTCCAGGTGAGCAATTCCCTTAAGTTTTTTCTTTTTTGCAGTGTTACCACAGGTAAACACTATTGTTTTTTTTTTCTCTCCTCTTCTTCCAGTAATCCTCTCTTAAAAGATCTGGAAAATGGAGGCCCGCATAAAGTAACTTTGCGGAGTGACTGATAATATCCTTGCAGATTTGCAGAATATAAAGACCCGTTTTACGAGTCTACAGGACCTCAATAATCACAATTTGCAAGTGGTTGGACAGACTACCCAGGATTTGCGAGCCAGGATTGAGGTTCTAGAGGGGCGAGTCCAGGCTCCTGCCGTAGCCCCGAGTGCTGGGATTCCCAAGTTGCCCCCTTTTCGTTTTGGCGGTGAACGTGAGAAATTCAGGGGATTTATTAATCAATGCAATCTTTTTTTTTCTGCACATGCTTCACAATTTCCCACTGAACGATCTAAGGTGCTTACTATAATTATGTTGCTTACCAACAAGGCTTTAATGTGGGCAAACCCTCTGATTGAGACTGAGGATGATTGTTTGAATCACCTTGATGATTTTATTTCAGCCATGGGGCAGGTGTTTGATGACCCCAATCGAGGTGCAACAGCTGAAGCAGCCATGTTAGCTTTGCGCCAAGGTAAGCACTCGGTAGCTGAATATGCCTTGGATTTCAGGAGATGGGCCCTTGATACCACCTGGGACAGTTCCGCCAAAAAATCTATTTTTCGAAAGGGGTTATCTCCACTGATTAAGGATGAACTTGCTCGTGCCGACCCTCCCACTGCGTTAGGTGACTTTATTAACTACTGCATCCGTATTGATACTCGTCTGACTGAACGCAGGCAAGAGAGATGGTTCGAAAGCAATCGTACTAACCTTTTCCTACCTTCCTCTCCAGCTAAGGAACCTTTGAGTAGGATTACACGTGAACCTGAACCTGAACCCATGCAGGTAGACTCTTTACAACGACGGGTTAGTGATGCACGCAAGGAACATCGTTTTAAGGAGAATCTATGTTTCTATTGTGGTAAGTCAGGGCACTTCATTATAAACTGCCCCAGCCGTTCTCGTAAGACTACTGCAGCACTCATTCATTGTGAGTGTTGCGAGAGGGGATCTGTCAGGTCCGAGCCTCAGGCTCCAGAGAGATCTGCAGCAACAGATCTTGATTTCTCGGACTTAAACTCCGTTACCTCTGAGGACGTTGACTGTGTAAACGCTGCCATTTTTCAAGTTTCCTCAGCGGTGTCCCAGCTGAGTTGTAAGAAAAACAATTCTCATTGCTTTCTTTCCATCAAACTCTGGGTTGACTCAGCTTGGGTGTCTAGCTCTGCTATGATCGACTCAGGGGCAAGTGGAAATTTTATGGATGTCTCCTTTGCTCTGAAACAGGGAATACGTTCAGTGAAGAAGGCTACTCCAGTACAGATGGAAACTGTGGATGGCTCCCTGCTGACCTCTGGACCAGTGGATCAGGAAACAGAGCCTTTGAGGGTTCTTATGGGTAAAGATCATCAAGAGAAACTGTCCTTTATGCTTATCTCTTCTCCCCACTTTCCCATTATTCTAGGGCTACCATGGCTGCAGGCTCAGAATCCTACCATTAACTGGGAGACCAAGGAATTACACTTTCCAGAGAAACAGATGAGTCCAAAAGTTTCAGCTTGCTCTGTTCCTAAAGGAATCATGTCAGTCCCTGAACTACCAGCTGTATACCAGGACTATGTGGATTTATGTGACAAGAAGAACGCTGACCAGCTTCCTCCTCACCGTCCATATGATTGTCCAATTGAATTATTGCCTGGAGCAGAGATACCTTTTGGTAAGATCTACCCCCTGGCGGGGCCCGAGCTAAAGGCTTTAAAGGATTACATAGATGAAAATCTAGCCAAGGGCTTCATACGCCCCTCTTCATCTCCTGCAGGTGCACCCATCTTCTTTGTAAAGAAGAAAGATGGATCTCTGAGACCATGCGTAGACTATAGGGAACTCAATAAGGTTACTATTAGAAACCGTTATCCATTGCCTTTAATCCCTGAGTTATTGGAGAGAGTGCGACATGCCAAAATTTTTTCTAAACTAGATCTTCGTGGGGCCTATAACTTAGTCCGTATTAGACCTGGGGATGAATGGAAGACTGCATTCAGGTCACGCTATGGACACTTTGAATATCTAGTTATGCCTTTTGGTCTGAGTACCGCACCAGCCACTTTCCAACACTTGGTGAATGACATCTTCAGGGATCTCCTAGATACATTCGTGGTAATTTATTTGGATGATATTCTAATTTTTTCTAACTCCACAGAGGAACATCATGGACAAGTGAGAATGGTCTTGGAACGTCTAAGACAAAATCATCTTTACATCAAACTTGAAAAGTGTGAATTCCATAGGACCGAAATTCAATTTCTGGGGTATGTACTGTCTACACAAGGAATTAGTATGGATGGAAGCAAAACCCAAGCCATCAAGGATTGGCCAAGTCCTAGAAATGTGAAGGAGGTACAGCGCTTCATCGGGTTTGCCAACTTCTATAGACGTTTCATTAGAAATTTCTCTGAGGTAGTGTCACCTATCACTCAACTTACCCGGAAAGAGTCTAGGTTTTCCTGGACTCCCCAAGCCCAGGAAGCATTTTCCCGTCTAAAAGATAAATTTACCACTGCACCTATCCTAGTACATCCCAACCCCGAGCTTGCCTTCATAATAGAGGTGGATGCTTCAGACTGTGCCGTTGGAGCTATACTCTCTCAGAGAACAGGTGAGAAGAATGTCTTGCATCCCTGTGCCTTCTTTTCCCAGCAGTTGTCTTCGGCTGAGAGGAACTACGATGTGGGCAATAGATAGTTGTTGGCCATTATTGCCGCCTTCAAAGAATGGAGACAACTTCTTCAGGGAGCTGCACAGCAAATAGTCGTCCTGACAGACCATCGTAACCTTGAGTTTATCAGGTCGGCTAAGTGCCTGACTCCTCGCCAGGCTCGCTGGAATCTTTTCTTAAACCAATTTAATTTTATCATCTCTTATAGACCAGGATCGCGCAATGGAAAGGCTGATGCACTCTCTAGGATTTACTCAGCAGAGACACGTCCAATTACTCCTCCTAAGACTATTCTTCCTGACTCTATATTCCTAGGAGTAATTCATAATCAAGACCTACTTAAGGACATCAAGGAAGCATACCATGCGGATTCCTTTTTGGCACAACCCCCAAGGGACGTAAGTCTTGTCTTTAAGAATGGTGTGTGGATTCAGGGACAACGCCTGTATATTCCTGAAACAGTCAGATTGAGAGTATTGCAACTCATTCACGATTCCAAGATAGCTGGGCATAGATGAATTCTAAAGACACAGGAATTTCTTTCTCGTTTCTTTTGGTGACCCACTTGCAGGAAGGATGTTTTGAATTATGTCACTTCATGTGAGGTCTGTGCAAGATGCAAAACACCTCGCTCCTCACCAACTGGTCTGTTACAGCCTCTTCCCACCCCGTCCCGCCCGTGGGGATCCATTTCTATGGACTTCATTGTGGAGTTACCAACCTCTCAGGGGAAGAACACCATTCTAGTGGTGGTTGACCGTCTAACAAAGGCAGCTCATTTTATCCCTTGTGTCGGCTTACCCACTGCAAAACAGACATCAGATTTGATGATTAAAGATGTGTTTCGCTTACATGGAGTACCGGATGAGGTTATTTCGGATCGAGGGGTGCAATTCACTTCTAGGTTTTGGCAAAATTTCTGTGCAGCATTGGACATTAAAGTAAACCTTTCTTCTGCTTTTCATCCCCAGACTAATGGACAGACCGAACGAACCAATCAAACCCTGGAGCAGTATCTCCGCTGCTTTATCTGCCACCTACAGGATGATTGGGTGGATCTACTTCCATTAGCTGAGTTCTCGTATAACAACTCTCAGAGTGCCTCCACTAAACAGTCTCCTTTTTACTCTAATCTAGGTTATCATCCTAACATTCTACCACGATTTCCCATAGAAACGCCTTTACCAGCAGTGGCTGAAAGAATCACGTCTTTACAGAAGAATATGGATCTTCTAAAGGAAAATCTGGAATCGGCTCAAGAAAGGTACAAGAAAGCAGCAGATAAATTTCGTAAACCTGCACCAGCTTTCAAGGTAGGAGACTTGGTCTGGCTGTCAACCAGAAATCTTAAGTTAAGGATTCCATCGTCTAAGTTGGGACATAAGTACATTGGACCCTATAAAATCAGTAAAATTATAAGTGCCGTTGCTTGTCGTCTTCAACTGCCCAGAACTATGAGAATCCACCCTGTCTTTCATGTATCCCTACTAAAGGCTGCGACACCCAATATGTTTCCTGGACGTTCCTCTCCTTGCCCTGACCCAGTGCTAGTCGATGGTCAGGAAGAATTTGTGGTGGAAAGGATTTTAGATTCCAGGTTGTATAGAAATCAGTTACAGTATCTGATTAAATGGCAGGGCTACCCAGTGGAGGACAACTCATGGGAACCGGTCAATAACGTTAATGCTCCTCGCTTGCTCCGTCAGTTTCATCAGAGGTACCCACACAAGCCTGGTCTGAGGTCATCCGGAGGTTGTCCTTAAGGGGGGAGTAATGTAAGGTTCTATGTATATATTCCTGAAACTCAGTTTGTTCGTCAGCCATTTTACTTTCTGTCTTGCTGCAGCTATCTTGCCCTCAGTCAAAATGGAGTTTCCAGCTTGCATGTTCCCGCCCTGATTCTCTCCTTTGCTTCTTAAGCAGCCACAGCTGAGCAATCAGTGCTTCAGAATCTAGCCTGCAGTGAACCTGTGACTTGACTCCTGTAAGCCTTGGACCTTGTACTCCAGCTATTCCTACTGAGGAACTCTGAAGCACTTGTGGACTCTGAACCCTGCTCTTTGAAAGACCCACGTTTGCATGGACTTACGGTAACAGAGAATAAGATCCTGAATCTGTATTGGAGAGTGATTGCTGAGCTTGGATTACTCTGGCCTGCTGTGTCTCCTGTTTCTGTGTCTGCAAACTGTGTGACTATTTCTGCCAACTTGTATGAAGTAATACAGGACTTTTCTATATCAAACCTGTGTCTCATGTATGTTCATTGCACCCAAGCACAAGACGCTATATGAACTGTACTACATACATTACAAGATTCTGAAGCCAAAACGTTAGTGTCTGCTGGGTCTGGAAGGCTGTGTCTGCTGTACTGTGGATATCAGACGTCCGGTTGTACTTTCTGTGATGACAGTGGTTGTGACTTCTCACAACTAGGGTTGAGCATTCCGATACTGCAAATATCGGGTATCGGCCGATATTGGCTGTATCGGAATTCCGATTCCGAGTTCCGATATTTTCGTCATATCGGATACCGGAATGGGATTGTCACTGTCACTGTCAGTGTCCGTCTGTCGGGTCTGTCAGGAGTCAGCGGCACTTACCTGGCAGAAGATCTCCGGCGGTCACGGGCTGGACTGCTTCATGGCCGCAATCTTCTTTCCCCGAGTGATTGCTGAGCTTGGATTACTCTGGCCTGCTGTGTCTCCTGTTTCTGTGTCTGCAAACTGTGTGACTATTTCTGCCAACTTGTATGAAGTAATACAGGACTTTTCTATATCAAACCTGTGTCTCATGTATGTTCATCGCACCCAAGCACAAGACGCTATATGAACTGTACTACATACATTACAATACCACCCTCCTGCTGTAATTCAAGTTGCTTCAGTGGCTGTGGTGGCATCTCAGAGTCAGCACACAAATCCTGAGTCCTACATTTTCCTCAGGCCTTGACTTCTGAGTTTGGCCTATCATTCCAACAAGACAAAGGCGATTGGGGCAGGAGAGATGGTGGTGAGGGGGTTGTTGGCTGCCAAGATGGTTGGACTGAAGGAAATGGTGGTGGCTGCTGGGTGGCTGGCACTGGAAGTGGTGGCTGTCATGTTGGTGGCTCTGCTGATTGACTTTTTGAGGGTAAAATGGCCGTTTTTTGTTGGCCTCCAAAAGCTGCCACCTTTTGAGGAATTCAGAAAGCAGCATTGGAGAAATTGGAGGTGTTGAGGCAGCCAAAACTATTTGGAGGGCAGCCCTGAGCCTCAGCCTCAAACCAAAGCGGACAAGCCTGAAATAGTGAGCCAAGCTCAAACATAAATCCACCTCCCCATCATCACTCACAGCTATTTCCAGGTCGTGTTCACCAGTGCTGGTGTGTGTGTTCCTCCTTCGCTTATTGGTTCATGGGGAAAGTGTCGATGGGCTGCATTGTGGTTGTGCTCTCCGAACGCTCCTCTTAATCTTGGACCCCAGCTCCGGCCTCCAGTTCAGAATCATCTCCGGCCTCCAACACCTTTGAACTGGAGGTAGTTCCCTTTTTGCACCAGCTAGATCTGTAAGGTGAGGGATGACAGAGATGAAAAAAATTATTGCCATGGAAAATCATAATCAAAACAATGTAAACAACAAACTGAAAAGGTCGCTACTATGACTGGGGCCAAAAACTGGAGTTGATCATAACACAGGTAACACAGTTGGCAGCAAATATAGGTCCTCGATGCATGCCGGCAACTCTGGTCCTCATAACCCCATCATCCCTGCTGTCCCATAATTCTGACCTTTGATGCACCAGAAACAGCATCTTTTCCACATTGATATTCTGAGCCATGTTGATGGTTTCCATGGAAGCATGTTTTGTTTTTTTACCTTAATAATATCCCTTTATCCCTTGGGTCAAATGATGAGCTTCCTGGGAAATTAAATTTCCTGTATTTTCGTTACTTAGGTGTGTTTTAATTTATACGGACGCAATATGGATGTCATACTCATGGTCCGTGTGCTCTGCGATTTTTTTCTCGCACCCATTGACTTGCATTGCCGAGTCTCATCTGATATATGCAGCCATTCGCAGCATACTGTGATTTTTTTTCTCAGTCCATTTTGAACTGAGAAAAAATTGGAGATGAACACAGATTCATTCAATAACATTAGTCAGAGTGCAATCCGATTTTTTTTTTATCAGATTGCACTCTGCCATTTTAAACGCAGATGAGTATGAGCTTTTAGACGGCAGAATATCTGACAATATTCATCTATGAGTACGGAATAACCCTTTAATTCATATTTAACACTACTTTTTGGTCAATTTCTGCCCCAATTGGATCAGCAAACAATAACATAATACTAATAAAATGCTTTGTATTCTAAGACAGTAACAGATTTACAATCAGAAAATTTCTTATTAATTTCTCTTAAAAAATACAATATAATAATCCCTCAATGCATTCTGCTGCGTTATCAGTCTATTCCTTTCAGAATGTACAGTATAAAAAGAACATACTTGCATTAAATTGCAGAACAATATACATCTTAGTCAGGTCGAACTATAAGTGATGATAGCTAATTGATTTTAAGATCCATTTAGTGGTTTACTGGCAATTTCTTATAGGCAAGTGTCTATAGGCACCCTGAGCTGAAAACGTCAGCTATTCAGGGTTAGAAATTAATTGTAATTGATAGATTATCAGGGTTAGAAATTAATTGCAATTGATAGACTAAAGGGAACCTGTCACCTCGTTTTGCCGCTATAAGATGCGGCCACTGCCTTTCAGGACTTATCTACAGCATTCTGTAATGCTGTAGATAAGCCCCTGGTCCGACCTGAAAGATAAGGAAAAGAGGTTTTATTATACTTACGCGGGGGGCTGTCCGATGCGGTCAGGTCCGATGGGTGTCGCAGGTTCGGGTCTGGCGCCTCCCATCTTCATGCGATGTCGTCATCCTTCTTGTTTCGCGTCGCGCTCTTGCGCAGGCGTACTGATCTGCCCTGCTGAGGGCAGAGCAAAGTACTGCAGTGTGCAGGTGCCGGGAAAGGTCAGAGAGGCCCAGCGCCTACGCACTGCTGTACTTTGCTCTGCCCTCAACAGGGCAGATCAGTACGCCTGCGCAGGAGTGCAACACGAAGCAAGAAGGATGACAGCATCGCATAAAGATGGGAGGCGCCGGACCCAGACCTGCGACACTCATTGGACCAGACTGCATCAGACCACCCCCCAGGTGAGTATAATAAAACCTAATTTTTCTTATTTTTCAGGTCGGACCGGGGGCTTATCTACAGCATTGCAGAATGGGTTCTGTAATTTAAGCTTTATTATTTACACTGCAAAGATAACATGAAAGTATAAAGAGATATGGTGATGCTTCTTAGAATTTTATGGAGCCTGCATTACTGGATGGGTGTGTGGAATCATAATACTTCATGGGCTTCATATGTTTGTCATATGGCCCTGTTTTTACATATGTACAAGATGAGGGTCTTGTTCATTAATTGAAAGTGTGGATTTTCATGTCACCTGAACAGTCACTCGGCATACAGTTTTCCAACTTCCCCATATATATATGAACATTTGGCTCACTTGACCATTTCTGTTTTTAACTGGAAGAGAGGAGAAAAAGCCACTGTCAGACACATTTGGTTGTGGCTTAGCTCTCCTGAAAGCAAAAGAATTGGTCAAATGATATCAGAAGAGAGTCAGGAAGCCCCCTATAGACATCAGATGGTTGGCCAAGCCTGTTGAAATTGGTGGGCTTGATTGATTTTCACCTAATGTGTATGTGTGTCTTATGGCACATGGAGCATTGTATCAACAGGCTCTAGAGGCTAAAGCCTCCGTCACAATAAGCGAGATCGCTAGCGAGATCGCTGCTGAGTCACAAGTTTTGTGACGCAACAGCGACCTCGGCAACGATCTCGCTACTTTTGACACGTAGCAGCGACCAGGACCCTGCTGTGAGATTGCTGGTCATGTCGGAATGGCCTGGACTTTTTTTTGATCGTTGAGGTCCCGCTGGGTAGCATGCATCGGTGTGTTTGACATCTTTTTCCAACGATCTCGTTGGCGACTCAGAACTGAGACACATAGGCGACACATCGTTACACAGGTCGCTACGGGTTGCCGATTGTTACTGCATCGTTGGGAAGATCTGACTGTTTGGCATCTCACCAGCGACCACATAGCGACGCAGCAACGATCCCTGCCAGGTCGTATCATTGTCGAGATCGCTGTTGCGTCGATGAGTGTGACGGTACCCCAAATGGAACAGTTAATTGCACAAGTTCAGATCTTTTTTTTTTTTAATTTTTATAAGCAAATTCCAAATGGATTTACCTTGTTTTGTCGGTTTACTTTTATAGCTTGAGTGCAATGCATCCCTCAAACGCCATTGAAGGTTGTGTTATAATGGTCTTATGCATGATCTTATCCAGAATGACTAGCATGAGATCAACATACAGTAATGATCTAGCTCTCCATACTGCTAAATCTAAGGCTAATTACTCTAATTGGAAGTGGACATTACTTTACTTTCACTGTCAGTACATTTAATTAAAAGTGTCATGAAAATACTGAGACACACTGTATTTAGTAAAAAAAAGGGGGGTTTTACAGTATTTCTTGCAACAGAACTTAATAAATCAAAAGGAATTATTATTTGCTGGATGTTCCTTTCATAAGAGGCTAATAGTTATACATGCATGGAGTCTGACTGTTTGACTAAAATCTCCCTTTTCAACAACAAAAGTCATGTTGTCTTATTTCTTGTTGTATAACACCAATAAACAGAAAAATGCAAGCCATTAAAATCATATCAACATTAAATCATATCAGTATCAAATCATATCAATATTAAATCAAATCAATATCAATATTAAATCAAACCAATATTTAAAAAAATATTGAAAAATGAGACACCACAGGTAACAAATAAAAAAGAGGGACACCTATAAATCAAGAGCTAATACATAGTAGGAATCTTGCTTTCATGTATGCAAGTCATAAAGGAGTATAAGTAGATATGGGCAACAAGTAAGATATAAAAGTAAATAGTGTAGGAAGTAGGGCAATTGACAATAATCTATCTAAATAAGCAACCTATAAGAAATAAATAGAAGTAAATTATATAAAATAGTAAGTACCCACATATCTTCAAGACTACTACAAGTAAATAGAGGGATCCCATGGCACCCGACGCACGTTTCGCAAGGAAAGCTTTATCTAGTGGTGTTGGATTGTTAGAAAGAAACATATTCTTGTCTTTATTATGCAATTTGTGCACTGCCATCCTGGAAATGGGCAGGCCAAGATGAGGTAACACACAAACGCGTCACAGCTCACATGATCGGGTAAAGACATGTGACCGCCATGATGTGCACCACTAAAACACCGTGCCAAAAAAATGAGAAGGGGCAGGTCCCATCTGCCATAATACAATAGCCATAGCAACTAAATCACATGGGTATACCTCATGACTAAAAGGTCCTAGACGGACAAAGCTGCCCACGTAACCAAAGGAAGAAGAATAGGGAGACGGGACTAATCTTGGCAATTACATCAAAACAAAAAATATATAATTCAAAGGATTTGTTTGTCTAAGGGAGTACTATATCGACTTGAACAAATACATCTACGACATAAAAACAATACACATAAATATATCTATAAATATTGCAGACAAAGATTATATGTGGTATACAATAACCACCATATTTAATAATTACCATGCAGGATATCCATAATAACAGACCATATATCAATTTGTGCCCATATATAGGAAATGTAAAAGGAAAGATCAGTGACATCATATCATACACACACACAGCCACAAATATATACATACTCACATTAGAAACAACACATACTGTACATGTCAGCACATACAAGAAGGGATATGGTTACCAACATGCATCCAAATATATGGGCCCATATACAAACAACTCATACAAAAGTCAAAATCACATGTGACAAGGAAGTGCAAAAAAATGAATACCAGTGAAAAAGTATAAATAAAAATATATACTGAAACAAAAATGTATTATAAAAATACGTATAAAATAAATAAAATGCATGTGTGTAATGACAAAAAATATTAGTAATAAAGTGATAAAAGTGAAGCAAAGAAAAAAGTGACAAGAAGGCATGAACTAAGGTTTACTTTATTAATCAATTATTTGACAACCAAAAAGGGGTGAAAAATAAAGAGTGACATGACAAAGTGAACAAAGAAATATGATATCAAATTAAGAGGACCCATGAAGCAACAATATCCTAAAATATAATTAAATATACATAGTATAGAATCGAAGTATAATCAAATGGGTGTAAGTGTATATGAATAAACATCAGTGTATTCACATAAACATACAATTAAATACAAACAAGAAAAATGAATAATATATGTAATCAAATAAAATGGAATCAAGAAGTTAAAATGCCCACAGACACCCATGTATAATGATAATGATCATAATAATGTACATGGATAGTCTCAAAAAGTGAGAACCAGAAAAGACCAATAAACTCATCATATTGATTCATAATACTCCCTAACTAAAGAAAAAGAAAATAATAATAAAAAATAATGCAAGAATATAAATAAATACAAATATATATAAATATAAATAATTAAACATATCAGATACCCCAGAAAATGTGTCCAAAAGAATTATGTCCAGAAAATCCAAAAAAAAGAAGTCCAAAGTCAACAATGGTGACTCCAGAAGAATACCAGTGATAGAGCAAACCTAAAAAAATAGAGAAGAAAAAGAAATTAAAAAAATATCCACATAAAACATAAAGTACTAAAATAACTTTTTAATGAATAAAAAAATAAAGATAAAAAGCCCCATAAAAGTTGCAAAACATGAATACTATAAAGTACAAATGAATAGAACATGAATGATATTGTACTACAGACGTTCATATAGGTAAAAATGGTACAAAGCTATTATGGTCATTTAAACCACACGGAGTCAGAATGTTCAATGTATATATCCACATGGATTGTCGCTCAGCGTTTCCAATTACCGCCTCTTTGTCTAATCAAAATGTTGTTAATACATTAATGCATAGTAATGATGAGTCGCAGTTGTGTACAGATTTAAAATGACGCGGAATAGGTTTAAGAATAGAGATGTCCTCTTCCTGTTCTGTATTTTCAATGTCCTGGACGTGTTCGCATACCCTTCTCCTCCATAATTCTTTTGATATAATTCCTACGTAGGGCAAGTGGTGCAATACACCACTGTCCTTGTTGTACATGTAATATGATGTGTGTCAGAATATATTTTTAGACCACTTGAGTCTTAGAAATCCTTACTAGTTGTAATGTTCACATAGGCGACGCATTTGACACTGTTATGGAAATATATATGTATTCCATATATTCAATGTATATGTATATGCATTTACAGTCAGATAGATCCCACTTGCTAAAAATCCTGTGCTCACACATATCTTTGCAAAAGCTGATGCTAGCTATAATCAGTTGCTTAAGACATGACCCCTGGCCTACATAAGTCAGGCTGCTGCAAAAGATAGCTCATAGGGACTTTTTACCAAGGACACAAAAACGGGAAACAAAGACAGAAGGTCTGGGTAGATATCTATTATTTTTCTGATAACTGGTCACGTAGGAAAACTGGAGCAAAGAACAATAAATCTGCTACTTCAGCCCTTTTATCATAATTATCATACTTATACTAAAACAGCCAATAATCTAGCAGCTTTTAATTGTATGTTAATTGACTAACCAGCCCCTTTTTGTAAAAGTATAAAACCTTGAATGAATAATAAACTGTTGGTCTTGACGAACTGTTATACTGACACTTCCGTGTGGACAGTCCTCATTTCGTTTGAGCGCTCAAAAAGACATTTTAGTCTAAGATTGGGAACAGCAGCAGCAAACATGGGGATAGATTTATCCTAAGTTAAATTTCCTAACAGTTGGCGCCTGCTCGCGGGGCAGTGGACGAAATGCATGGGGACCTGCTCCACCGGAGAGACAGAGGTGTTGGCCATGGCCATGGCTCACGGGACGGAGACTGCGCAGCTTCATAAGTAAGGTAAGAAAATCTTGTCATCTTACCTGAAAGTCCCTTGTGTCCAGTCCAGGTCTTATACCTCTTGCCAGTCAGGTGTGGTCACCACCAAATTCCCAGGTACTGTAAAAAGTCCACACCTCTATCCAAAACCCTGGGATATAAGGTGTTTGCTCCTGCTGTGTATGTGTTTCATGTTTTGTGTGAACGGGAGAAAGTTGTAACGGTGACTGTGTTTGCTTGCTGATTTCTGGGAGCTGTATAGCAGGAAAGCCAAAATTGCTGGATAAGTTTCCACAGATTCCTTCACACATCGGAGGGAGACAATCCCAGTATTCCAGGTGTGAAGGGTGGGGGCTTTGTTTGGATAAATTCTCACAGATTCTTTCACACATCGGAGGGAGACACTCCCAGTATTCCAGGTGTGAAGGGTGGGAATTTTGAACAGGCTATTACAGATTCCTGTGGCCGGCGTACCAGGCAGGGCGACCGGTTTTCAGGGTAATAGACCTGGAGCATTGGCGTGCTCAGTGCAATTGGTGAGTTATCAGTTACCAGAGCAGCTTGTATGTGTCACAGATCATCCAAAAGAGGGATTCATATTCTCCCGGGGGTCTGTTTCATTTGTACGTGTTCCTGTCTGTTTTGGGTACTGTTGCTTTAACAGTCAGAACAGCAAGTGTTTCTTTTTTGATAACTTCCTCACTGCAAGCAGCGGGCTAAAACCACCCCCCCTCTGCTAATCACAGTGTCACATCTGTTTTTGCTCTGTTTTTTCTGGTTTTTGTTTTAATCTGAGTTGGTTTGCTAGATCCCAGGTGTGGCGCAGAGGTTTTAAGGAGTTGAAGCTGAGCTGTATCCATTTTCTCCTGTTCGGTTACCTTTTTTTTGATACGTGATTTCAGTGTCTGTAGACACAGCAAGCAGAGGTATAAGGGAGGAGGGAAGTGCCAGCAGCAGCAAGAGAAAAAAAAAAAAAAAAAGAGGAAGTTGTTTATGTCTGCATTCATCTCTCTCTGAATGTTTTTGAATACCAGACAAAAGTCTTAAAAAGTATTTTTCTTTTTGTTTTTATCATTTTACAATCAGTTTTTCCACCTCTTTTCTGTTTTTAATTAGCTGTTTTAGTAACAAGGGTTTTTTCTTTTGTCAACCTTGTTGTTTCTTAGAGTTTTACTATTAATACGTTTTTGATCAGCTTTTTGCTTTTGGAGTTTTTACTTGGTCACTCTTTTTCCTAGAGTTTTTACTAAACTGTGTAGGGTTTTCTTTCTTTTTTTTCTTTTTAAATCTAACTCTTGTTTTTAAAGTCTTTCTTTTAAGTAAATTTTTAAATAATTTTGGAGAGGTTTTTCTAATCAACTTATTTTAGAGTTTTTATTCTCCAACCATTTTTTGAATTTTTAATCACCTATGTTGAATAGGTTTTTGGAATAGACACAGTATGTGGGCAGGAAGGGCTAGGCATGTGAATAGAAAGGTCAGAGTACGTGAGAATCCAATGGACAGACAGACTTTACACTGCACAATGAATTAAATGTTTTTTTTTTTTTTTTGAAAGGCACAGGAAAGTTTGTTTTTAGATTGCCGTCTGCTATAAAAGAGCAGTGGTGGTCTTGCATTGTGTAGAAGGTACAGCAAGTTATTTGAACGGACCAGGAAGTGATTTTTATGTGAATAAGATTGAAAAGGTGTTAAAGAAGCATTGAAATCGTCTGTGAGAAAATGATCACGGATATGTCACAAGAGCAGAGTTTAGAGTCTCACATATCAGATGTCCATCATGTGGAGACACGGGACAGATGTAGGCTGCTCTCATTGAATAAGGAGCCTTGTACAGAGAAAAAAGCTCCCCACCTCTTTCCTAGGGGAAAGGCATTTTTGCTTCAACGTCCCCTCTCAAGCTGCTCCTCTTTCTTCTCTCAGTCCCTTTCTCCTTTTTCTTCAGACTTCTCTCCTCTTTCCTCGCTGCCATTCCTCTCTATCCTTCTTTCCCTATCATTCCTTCTTTCCCCTCCCTCACATCTCTGACACATCCATTTTCTTCTTCTTCTTCTTCTCTCTTCCTCTCCACCTCTCAAACCTTCTTCTTTTTCTTCTTCTACTTCTCCCCCTCCATCTCTCTCTCTCCCCCCTCTTTCACTCTCTCCTCCTTCATTTTCTTCTCTCCCCCCTCCTCTACACCTCACTCCTCCCTCATCACACCCCACTCTTTCTCCCTCACCCTCCCCTCTCTTCCTCTTTTTCCTCCTTCGTTACCAACTGGGTCAACGCCCAATCAAAGCAATGTGGTGTCTCTGTACTCAGTGCCTCCAGCACAGGCACCCTGTCTATCCCAAGCACAGTACAAACATTGCCAGACATTATATCAGGAGAAGAAAGTGCAAATCTCCCTACACAAAACGCTGCAGGTAGACCCCAGACACAATACTAGCAGAGCCCACAGCCGGGGCTTCACAGGGGGGAAGTGTAGCTACAGACACAAATGAGGAACCTCAGTGCCGAGCAGAGCTGCCAGCATGGAACTATGACACTGATCCACCGCAGCCTCAGCCAGTGTATGCACCAAGGACACCATGTCACTTCTCATCTGATGAAGATGAAAATGCAACGTCACACATGCTGCCCAATACTAGGGAAGAAAACCCACAAGCACCAATAGGGCAGGGACAGGTAGAGGCACCATCCTATGAGCCCTTCATCCCAAGCCAGGTGATCAGTATGCTGCCAGACCCAGGGATACACCCCATGCCATTTTGCCAAAAAATGCAGCACATCCAGCGAACGTATGCAGCAGCCTGGATTGATCTCTGGCCGTAAAGGAAATAAAAGCAGGTGATGCATTCTGGCCAATTATGAGAGAACACTTCAAGCTTCCAGCAGAATTAGATGCGTATGCCTGGGAGACAGGACCAAAGCTAATTGAACAGCTCAGAGAATGGGCCAAAAGCAGACTGACAGGACAAGCTCTCAGCCAACATGTCACGAGCCAAGACCAGACAGAGTCTGTAGAGAAGTTCTATGACAGAGTGATGCAAGTGTTTCAAGATTTGGCCCTCATTACCCATAGATCAGATGTTGGCACAGGCCTTTGTGCATGGACTGAGAGAACCAATCAGAAAGCCACTGATAGTAGCTAGACCTGAGTACAGGTCAATAGCAATGGAACACCCTGCTCACAATCGCAAAAGGGATTGAATCCCAGCCAGGAGTACGGAAGACAGCCCCCCTGATGGTGGCCACAGACCAAGATGAGCAACCACGCTATAAGGACAGAAGAACCGTCAAGTGTTTCAACTGTGGCAAGCCTGGCCATTACCGGAACCGCTGCAGAGAACCCCTACAGCCCAAGACTTTGCCCAGAGGAGCAAGCCAAGGAGAAAACAAGGAAAGCAGTGAAGAACCCTGTCCATAGGACAGGAGCACCTGGTCCACAGGGAACCCCATTAGTGGGACCAATACCCTGAGAGTGGATGGAGTAGTCAGATCTTTTCTTGTGGACACTATGCAACCAAAAGCGTAATGAGATATGTGAAACTCCGCAACCTCACCTGTCTATCAGAATCTTCGTGTCCTGCATGGGGATTGATGGTCAAAGTCAGATATTCCCAGGTTATGAAGCCCCTGAGCGTGTGGACTCAGCCAGAACACTCCATCATGTCCCAGTTTGTTGTGTAAAGACCTGCAACCTCAACCTATTGGGAGTGGACCTACTGCAGAAGCTGAAAGCGACCAGAGTGTTCCAGGAAGATGGGACCATGACACTTTCTTCACCCCTGACCCAAGAAGAAACAGGAACCTCAAACAACCACACTGCAGACCTATCACAGGAGGTGCTGTACATAGTACCAGAAAGCCACTCCATCACCCAGAGTCAAGATGTCTCTGACCAACTGAAGGTCTAAGTGAACTCGCCTAAGAAGATGGCCTGAGAACTTTGACATTGGCCAGGATATTCAACTCAAGAAGGACCCTACTCGCTTCATGGAATGGCAACACCACATCCGGCTCCAACGCCAGAGGTTCATCTTTTGCAAGCACCAGGAGGTGCCCCCTGCAATCAACCAGTTCACCCAGGCCCTAGACCGGCAAAAGGCCACTCAGCTCTTCAAACTTGTGCACAAATACTGACCTGAGACCGAGCTGGAGAAAAAGAAACAACTGATGGCCCATGCTGAGAAAAAAGCAGCCGGTGAAGGAGACGTTCCAACAAGAAGACCCCCTGTGACCAGAGCAGGTGCTAACACAGTGACTGCATTGGTGGAGAACAAGAAAGCCAGCTGGTCATCATCTCATGATGTGGATCCTAGTAGGCGGCTTGTTTTCCAGCCAGCTCTGTGCCGGAGAATGGGAGTCCCCTGCCGCATAGTGAAGGACAAGGCCAAACTGGGCTGCCTCGCCCATCGGAATCAATCCCAGCTTTCCACAGTGAAGAAAAAAGACTGTAAACCCCACTGAGTTCAGAATGGTGCAAGGCCTGGAGGCTGTGAAAGAGGCTACGGTATTTGAAACCCCAACAGTGCTGAACCCGCACACTCTGCTCTCAAAAGTCTCAGTCACCGCAATGCTATTCACGGTGATCAACCTGTCCAGTGCCTTCTTCAGTGTTCCCCTCCACCTGGATGACCTGCTTGCCTTCACGCACCAGTGCAGTGCATATGGACAGTGTTGCCTCAAGGTGCTCAGAACAAGCCCTTCAAGTTTCACCAAGACAATGTCCTCCATCCTCGTCAACTGGATTGCAGAATATGCAGGAGTCACTCTTCTACAACACGTGGATGACCTTCTCTTTTGCGTGGTTGACATCAATACCTGCACAGTCCATTCCTTGTTCCTTGAGGAACAGCAACGCAAGGTCTGGAAGAACAAAGTCCAGCGGTGTCAGAAGCAAGTTACATCCCTGGGACACTGTATTGCCCACCAGACTAAACACCTGTCAAATGACTGGAAGACCACTGTGGAGAAGATGGCTCCCCCAACAACTCCGAAAATGCTTCAGGCCTTCCCTGGTCTAGTGTCGTATTGCAGAACATGGATCCCTGATGCCTCAGTCCTAATGCAGCCTCTGTGCGCTTGCATCAACTCAACCCCGCTCCTTCTATCGGACGCAGTCTTCAACTCATTCAGGAAATTGGAAGAACTCCACAGTCTCAGCGCCAATACCAGGCCTACCTGACTATGAGAAGCCTTTCCGTCTATCTGATGGAAGAAAGAAGGTCATGCTACTGGAGTCCTGACACGGATTCATGGGGAAAACAGAGACTTTTAGGCTGCCTCTCAGCCCGCTTGGATCCAGTTGCAAGAGGAGCACCCTCCTGCCTGATGGCAGTATCTGCAGCACACACCTTCCTGACAAGACTGCTGACATCACTTTTGGACAGCCACTGGAAACTCTCTCTCCACACAACATTTGGCAATCCTCAATCAAGCTCAACCAAATAAATCTCCCCACCGCCAGGCATCTTCGCCTCTATCGCCTTTGTCTCACAATGTCACCGTCTCCAGACCTACAGTCCTTATCCCAGCCACTCTACTCCCACTCCCAAGGGGGGATACAATATGGACTTTTCAGAACAAAAATTTACAGAATTTATCCTCTACTTGGATGGCTCCAGATTTGCAGATGATGAAGAAGATTCCACACAGGAAGTGCAGTGACCAGCAATCAAGAAATCCTGTGGTCCAGAAGTCTGTCACCTAGCCTGTCAGCCCAGGAAGCAGAACTGATAGCGCTGACGAAGGCCTGCCAGATGGCAGAAGGCAAGAATGCAAACATCTACACCGACTACAGGTGCTTGCATGGCATAGCACATGACTTTGGGCCCATCTGGGCTGCAAGGGACTTCATCACAGCAAGCGGGACAACCGTGAAGCATCATGGAGCCTTCAGGGACCTGCTGGGTGTACTCCAATTTCCAAAATGGTGGCAATTTGAAAAATCAAAGTGCATGGAAAACTGAGAACAGAAGAGGCATGAGGTAATAACATGGCGGACATGGCAGCCGAAGAAGCGGCCAAAGGAAGACAACATGGAGAAGTGGGAGAGGTCGTAAAGTCGAACGGCTACTATATGACGACTGAAGACAAGAAACCTGACAACAAAGACATCCTGGGATCTGCTCAAGAAGTTGCAAGACCAAGCTCCAAAAGGAGAAGAAGAGCTGAATGCGAAAGAAGCAACACGTGAAGAGGGAAGACTATCTACAATGGACTCCAAACCCTGCCTCCCACAAAGTATGCACCCTATGGTGGTCCAATGGGCACATGGACCCACACACACATATCAAAGACACAGATGAATGATCCGATTGGTGCTTACTGGTTCGCTTCAGGGATCTCCACCCTAACAGCCAAATTCACCAGCAGCTGTCTGACCTGCAGCAAATGCAAGCCTGGATGTGTAGAAGAAAGTCCCCCTGAGCTCATCCAGCAAGACCACTCTACCAGCCTCAGAGGATCCAGATAGACCACATCCAGATATCGCCAAGTGAAGGATTCAAATACGCCATTGTGGTCAAAGAAGTATTTTCAAGATGGACAGAAGCGTTCCCAGTCAGCAACGACTACTGCAAAGAAGCTACTTTCGGAAAATAGTGTGCAGATGCGGGGTTCCAGAAATGATAGAAAGTGATAAGGGACCCGCATTCACAGCAAACCTGACACAAGAGATCTGGTTAGCAGTAGGGTCATATTAAGGCCTACACACTCCCAATTGCACTGTTTAGCGTAAGGCACACTCCCAGAGACCCAGAAAAGCTGTCACCATACGAAATTTTGTTTGGGTCTACTCCCAAGTTAGGTGCATTTTTCCCTCAGCAGCAGAATATGCAAAATGATATCTTGTTTGCTTATGTAATTGAATTGGTCAAAAAACTAATGTCCATTCTCGAGTTTTCCTCTTCACTGCCAGATCCAGACTCAGTGTCCGGTACGCACTCCTTGAAAGCCAGGAGACTGGGTGTTGGTGAAAAAAAAGTTGGAAATGAGAACACTCAATCCCAAATTTGATGGTCCTGTCCAAGAGCCCCAGATGACACCAACCTCTGTGAAACTAGAGGGAAAGCCTGCTTGGATCCACGTATCGCATTGCAAGGGAGCTCCCGTACCAGAAGAGACACCTAAGCCATGAATGATGTCGTGGATGCTCTGACTGACCAGACAGATGACCTACCTGATGAAGAATACACACGTTTTTCTGAACATGCAGTTGAATAAAGAGACTGATTGCAAACACATGAACCCCTGCTAGGGACAGATCTCCTGACAGCCCATTTGCGAAAAGCCTGCATCAATGAGGGGTGCATGTGTTAGACATGTGCCAGCCCATCGGCAGCACAAAAGAGTTGCAGCGCTTTGGGACAGGAGCAGGTTTTAGGGCAAGTGGTATCTAAGGGGGACTGTCATGGAAATATCTATGTATTCCATATATTCAATGTATATGTATATGCATTTACAGTCAGATAGATCTCACTTGCTAAAAATCCTGTGCTCACACATATCTTTGCAAAAGCTGATGCTAGCTATAATCAGTTGCTTAAGACATGACCCCTGGCCTACATAAGTCAGGCTGCTGCAAAAGATAGCTCATAGGGACTTTTTACCAAGGACACAAAAAGGGAAACAAAGACCAGAAGGTCTGGATAGATATCTATTATTTTTCTGATAACTGGTCACGTAGGAAAACTGGGGCAAAGAACAATAAATCTGCTACTTCAGCCCTTTTATCATAATTATCATACTTATACTAAAACAGCCAATAATCTAGCAGCTTTTAATTGTATGTTAATTGACTAACCAGCCCCTTTTTGTAAAAGTATAAAACCTTGAATGAATAATAAACTGTTGGTCTTGACGAACTGTTATACTGACACTTCCGTGTGGACAGTCCTCATTTCGTTTGAGTGCTCAAAAAGACATTTTAGTCTAAGATTGGGAAAAGCAGCAGCAAACATGGGGATAGATTTATCCTAAGTTAAATTTCCATAACAACACACGTGAAACAACCCCATCTGGGACCTTTAGAATTAAAAGTAGTTGCTGGCTTTTTACAGTTATGGTAACTCAGCATAAAATGGTCCTGAAGATTCCTGAACTTCCTATATGTTTTAGAGGGAGAGGAAGTGATGTGTTTAGACAATGATTTGTCTAACAGCAACACAGACCTATGTTTTTTAACTGCTCTCTTCAATTAATCACTACGTAAATTGTACTCAAAGATTCAATGTACCTTAGTTGGGTTTCCTCTTTGGATTTAAATTCAGCTGAGAAGATAAGATCTTTTATTGCAATATGCCCTTGCATATGCTAGACAGATAGTCCTCCTACTGTATCCTCTATCAGTAAACCGAACTTGTAGATCCTTTACTTGTTTCTCGAAGAAGTGGTCATTGGACAAAATTATTGTAGCATGCAAGCACTGGCCCACTGGAATATGGTTGATCAAATTATATCTTGTTGTATTCCATATTTTTATATCTCAACTTCATAAGACTGCCCTTTTAAAATGAAATACACCTATGTGCCATTACTATGGTGGGAGATACTGTGCTCATTAACCATCCATATTAACATTTTGTACAGCAATTTCTAGAAAAATAGAGCTATCTGAAATGGAGTCTGAGATTAACTACTATGGATTATATATTCTAATTTTCAAAGGCAAAAAAATCCCTATACAGTGAGGAATAAAACTTTATTTTTGTTCTATCCAAAAAAAACTTGTAGGAATATCTTATTTCTGAAACCAGAAACTGTGATTAATTGTGATAACCTTCCTAGGAGCATATACTCTCTTTATTATTAATTATTATCCTTCTAAATCTTTCCCAGTAAAGGTAATTAGTAATATGTCACTAATTTGTCAGTTTCCATAAGCTATGCACTGTGCGGCTGCAGCCCATCACTATATTAAATAGTACCATAATTCAGTCATGCAATCGCATTTGTCATTAAAAGATAGGTTTGCTCATAGTCTCCTAACATGTTTCACCTAGCTGGCGCCATCAGGGGTATGAGGCTATAATGAGCTGCCTCACGGACAAACAATCCTTTTAAAGGTTTAGTTTATGACATCATCTTAGAGGTTAACCAATTGGAAAGTTTGTCTCAGATTGACAGTTAAACTGTTCTATAACATTCACTACTGACAGTTAAATTCGTCAATAAGTAATGATGGTCACTAGGATTGATGGTCAAATTTATTTCTATTGTTATCAGGGAAAGCTAGTGAGCTGATGGAGATAATTTTTTAGTTAGTTGAGATTGGAAGTCATAGTTGGGTCAGTATGGGCGGTGTTGGACTTCTATCCAGTATTAAGAGACCAACCTAATAAGAGACTGGCTGAGAAGTGAACTGTTTGTTCCACTAAAGTGAATGGATTTGTTGGCCCACACTCTTGAAAATTGTCCAAGCAAGTGAGAATTGCTGCTCCTCCCATATATTTCAAAGGTTCACCTCATACAGAGTGTAATATTTGTCAACCTAGATCAAATTAATGTTAGTGAGGGAAGATGAAGCTGACTGTTAGACTTACACTACTGTTTTTCTGTTGTTGAATATTGGAGATGAGCAGTTTTCAAAGAAACAGTACACCTCTTCAAACTAGGACTGTGACTGTGTTCATCATACCATGGTCTGGGACCACAATCATGATTTGTTACATGCATGTTGCATGCTCATAGACATGTAACGCTAGAAGAGGAGTTGTGAAAGCTTATGGTCTAACAGTAAACAGGACCCAAAAAGGTGCAAGACCAGACTAGTAGGATTTGTAACGATCAAGCATATTGGGCCAGTTTTTCCTTTTACCTAAAGGTGTTCTCTATCATTACAGAAAGGTATTTATACCTTAGATAGGCCTATGCCCACATATAGACCTTTACAAACCATCTAGATCAAAGGTGGTCAAACTGATATATAATTAAGCTTCAAATATGGCCTTTGACTCCATCAATGTGTCTCATATCACAGTCAAGGCCTTGGCAAGAGGACATTATGCATATTTCACATATAATTTAATTTCAGTGTCATCCTTGTGCCTGACATTTTGTCAACTTATATTTTATTTTACTAAAAGCAAATTTTAACGTTATATTTTCAGAACATCACCCGTAGTAATAAGCAGATCTTTTGAAATACAAATCTGCTGACTTCACCAAATTTTGCCCAAAATTTGATTTTCGGCCATTAAATTTGCTGAAGTCTCAATGCTCAGAAAATACATGTGGGGGAAGAGAGAGAACCCCACTGATCTTAAGAATCTATACTCTACAGGAGAGAGGACCCTGATTATAAGAGATTATATTGTACAGAGGAGAGAGAGGACCTTTCTGATCACAAGAGCTGTGCATACACGCCCCTCCCAGCAAGAAGCGACAGCAAAACACACGTCGGGGTTTTTCGCTTGAACAACCTCCACGCACAGGTATTGGTAGCATGTTATTTATACCCTTATATTTAGCCTTTTGATTTTGTCACTTTGCACTTCTCTTGTAATGCTTATTTTTCTGCATTTGCACATATTTATCCAATGTTCCCACCTCTTACGCATTTGCACTTTTTGCACTTTTAGCACATTTTACTTTCAGCACACTGCACTTCTACTTGGTGTCGGACATGTTACTTTGATTTTTGTTTTTTTGTGCAAAAAACCTTTTTATATTTTTTTTTTTTACATTTGGGGCACCTTTTCGTGATCAAGGCTTTTGGCATCATCATTTTTTATACGAATATGCTGCCACTGTATTAGCACGTGTATGTATTCATTTTTTGATTGTCACACATGCATATTAACTGTCAAGGCCATGTGGCATCTACCTTATGATATATACCTATGCTGTGATTATCCTTACCTGTATATTTCTGAGCATATATACAGTGCCTTGCGAAAGTATTCAGCTCCCTGGAACTTTTCAACCTTTTCCCACATATCATGCTTCAAACATAAAGATACCAAATGTAAATTTTGGGTGAAGAATCAACAAGTGGGACATAATTGTGAAGTTGAATGAAATGTATTGGTTATTTTAAATTTTTGTGGAAATACAAAAACTGAAAAGTGGGGTGTGCAATATTATTTGGCCCCTTTAACTTAATACTTTGTTGCGCCACCTTTTGCTGCGATTACAGCTGCAAGTCACTTGGGGTATGTCTCTATCAGTTTTGTATATCGAGAGACTGAAATTCTTGCCCATTCTTCCTTGGCAAACAGCTCAAGTTCAGTGAGATTGGATGGAGATCGTTTGTAAACATCAGTTTTCAGCTCTTTCCACAGATTCTCAATTGGATTCACGTCTGGACTTTGACTTGGCCATGCTAACACCTGGATATGTTTATTTGTGTACCATTCCATTGTAGATTTTGCTTTATGTTTGGGATTATTGTCTTGTTGGAAGACAAATCTCCATCCTAGTCTCAGGTCTTTTGCAGACTCCAACAGGTTTTCTTCAAGAATGGTCCTGTATTTGGCTCCATCCATCTTCCCATCAATTTTAACCATCTTCCCTGTCCATTCTGAAGAAAAGCAGGCCCAAACCATGATGCTACCACCACCATGTTTGACAGTGGGGATGGTGTGCTCAGGGTCATGAGCTGTGTTGCCTTTACGCCAAACATATCGTTTGGCATTGTTGCCAAAAAGTTTGATTTTGGTTTCATCTGACCAGAGCACCTTCTTCCACATGTTTGGTGTGTCTCGCAGGTGGCTTGTTGCAAACTTTAAACAACATTTTTTATAGATATCTTTGAGAAATGGCTTTCTTTTTGCCACTCTTCCATAAAGGCCAGATTTAAGCAGTGTACGACTGATTGTTGTCTTATGGACAGACTGTCCCACCTGAGCTGTAGATCTCTGCAGTTCATCAAGAGTGATCATGGGTGTAGAGAAACGGCGGTCAGTGGGTGCTCTTGTCCGCTGGCCTGGCTGCCTTTAGAAAGACTGCATGGACCAGGGCTCATGCCACTGAACGTCCGCTCTATCTCACCGTGGGCAACATACTACACAGACAACGCAGGGTTAGGGTAAAACAGTGTGGCAATGCTTTATTGAACCACAACACCCTATAGCAAACAGAATATTCCCAGCAATTACCCCCAAGATGGTGCACATTACAGGGCCCAAGCCTCACCTGGATAACGGTAGATGATACGTCAGAGCTCCCAGGGTCGATATTCCACCTGTGATATACACACAAAGAAGAGATAACGACAAGCGTAGGGAAGTGACAGTCCATACTGTCCATACAAGGTCCAAAGCCAGTTGACACGAGAGTCACCACCTGACTTATCCGACCATCTCCTTGGAACTAGGCGACCAGCGGGTCCCAAAACCTGGCTTTCTCCAACCATATCCATGGTTCAGAGATGGTCACTGGATCAGATCTGTGTCCTTCCAACCAAAGCCGAAAACTCCTAGGTTGTTTCCCTTAGAATCATAAATCTGTGTCCCTCGTGATGGTGCCATGATGAATTAGCTGCAGTCCTGTCTCTGGTCCATTGAGTTTTGTGCAGAATGGTCGACTGGTAGTTCTGTGTGATGAGATGAGGTCTTCACTGCTCTCTCTGTCTCTTGTTTTTATACCCTAGATATTTAAGCTATTTTTAGAATTACCAAGTGTGCTTCAGTTCAGCCTCACAGCCCAAACTGGTTAAGAAGTCAACAAACTAGTGTAATAATACAATGCACAGTTAGCATATCAGCTCACAATAAACACAGATAAACATCCCTATGTACAAGTCACTCTTACAGACTTAAGGCACTGTCACACTTAGCGATGGCACTAGCGATCACGACAACGACACGTCCTGGCGAGATCGCTAGTGCGATCGCTATGTGGTCGCTAGTTAGCTTCCAAACACATCTCATCAGCGATCTGTATAACGACCTCTGCGGTCGTTGGGAAAACCTAGTCCCGTCTGCGACGCTGGTAAAGTCGTTCATAAAGGGTGTCACACTCAGCGATTCAGGCTCACCAGCGGGACACCAACGACCAAAAAACGACTCAGAACATTCATAAGCGATCAGCGACATGGCAGCAGGGGCCACATCGCCGCTACATGTCACACACAGCTAAGTCGCTAACGAGATCGCTACTGCGTTATAAAATAGGTGACGCAGTAGCGATCTCGTTAGCGATCTCGCTTAGTGTGACAGTACCTTTACACAGTATGTTAAATAGTATATCAGCTTGCAAGATTGTCTTCTTGACCCACCAGACATAAAAACTTAAATCCACAAGCCAATATACAGATAAAAAGTTAATTCTTGTGGGTTTACAAAAACATGGTTGTCTAGGAAATTTAGATTCAATCTGATTTCCTCACAATGGGCCTCTTGGCTGCATCTCTGATCAGTCTTCTCCTTGTTTGAGATGAATGTTTAGAGGGACGGCCGGGTCTTGATAGATTTGCAGTGGTATGATACTCCTTCCATTTCAATATGATCGCTTGTACAGTGCTCCTTGGGATGTTTAAAGTTTTGGAAATCATTTTGTACTTTAAACTTCTCCACAACAGTATCACGGACCTGCCTGTTTGTTCCTTGATCTTCATGATGCTCTCTGTGCTTCAAACAGAACCTTGAGACTATCACAGAGCAGGTGCATTTATATGGAGACTTGATTACACAGAGATGGATTATGTTTATCATCATTAGTCATTTAGGACAACATTGGATCATTCAGAGATCCACAATGAACTTCTGGAGTGAGTTTGCTGCACTGAAAGTAAAGTGGCCGAATAATATTGCACGCCCCACTTTTCAGTTTTTGTATTTAAAATAACCGATACATTTTGTTCAACTTCACAATTGTGTCCCACTTGTTGTTGATTCTTCACCAAAAATTTACATTTGTTATCTTTATGTTTGAAGCATGATCAGTGGGAAAAGGTTGAAAAGTTCCAGGGAGCCGAATACTTTCGCAAGGCACTGTACTTATCAGTTACACTTGTCTTATTTATGAGTTTGGTTGCCCAGGACTTGTCTAAAGGTACTGCCACACTAAACAATCCCGCTAGCGATCACGATAACGACGCATACTAATGCGATCGCTAGCGGGATTGTTTCTATATCGCTAAGTGCGGCCACATTTAGCGATATAGTTAACGACGCTATCGCCGTTAGCGATCTTCTTAACGACTTTAGCGGTACAAAAGTACCGCTAAATCGCTAAGAAAAGGTGCCACACTAGCGATATATACTTACCCAGCGGGAGCGCCGACGATAAAATAGGGTCCGGAGCGATTCCAGCGACGAGCGAGATCACAGCAGGAAGCTCGTCGCTGGAAGCTGCCGCACTGAACAACATCGCTAACGGGATCGCTAAATAGTGACGTTTTTTAGCGATCCCGTTAGCGATATTGTTCAGTGTGGCATACCCTTTATATCCCTACCATTTATTTTTATATTTAAAAAAATATATATTCTTTTAATTTGATTCATTAGTAAACTTTTCATTTTACTTAGGTTTTTGCTCTTCCTCTGTTTTTGGGTATTATTTAATTTTTGGAAGTCTCCCCATTTATGTGTTAATGGTCGTCATTTGGTTATCCACCACTGCACAAGATATAATAATACACTAGATGACTGGCCTTATGGGGCAGTCTGCATGGCTATGTAAAATGATATTAGCTAGCTATCTGATGATTTAGCAGTGTGGTAAATTGTGCCAGGCTAGTTTTTTTCTCCAAACCACAAATCAAATCTAAAAATGTTCAAATTCGCAATAAACCTCAAATTTCAGGAAATTTGATGCAAACTCGATCGTCTATGGATTAGTCCGCTCATCTAAAATCATCAGAGATCCCTTGTCACTAGAGTTGAGCGATACTTTCCGATATCCTAAAGTATCGGAATCGGAATGGTATCGCCGATATCACTAAAATATCGGCGATACCCGATACCGATACCGGAAGTCCCATGTAAGTCTATGGGAACAAAATATCGCAACTAAAAAAACCCCATTCTTTCCTTGTAAACACTAAATATACACACATAGAATACATATATATATATACATGTCATTGTGACATATATATATACATATATGTATAGTTTATACACTTCTACATAGTAAAATATCCTCTGATTCAATTGCCGGGTAAAGCCGGCTTCAGTGAAAAGACAGAAGCACCCGACATGAAATGACACTTGGTGTACATAGGGTTAACCATGTCTTTTCATGTCCTTTGCTATCTAATTTGCACAAACAATTAAATCAGTCTATGTGTGCAAAATTTCACACCTGTAGGGGTTAATTAAAGGTGTAAATTCGTTGTAAAAAAAACTGACTTTTTTGCTACGAATTTACACCTTTAATTAACCCCTACAGGTGTGAAATTTTGCACACATAGACTGATTTAATTGTTTGTGCAAATTAGATAGCAAAGGACATGAAAAGACATGGTTAACCCTATGTACACCAAGTGTCATTTCATGTCGGGTTCTGCATTTTCACAAAAGCCGGCAATTGAATTAGCGGCTATTATACTATGTAGAAGTGTATGAACTACAAATATAAATATATATATATATATATGTGTCACAAATTCAATGACATGTATATATATATATGAGGTGTAAAATTGCTGAAAAAAAATGCGTGGGCTCCCGCCCTATTTTCGCAACCAGACAGACAAAGCCAGTGAGTGGGGGCAGATAATAATAGCCCAGAGAGGGACCATTATTTTGCCCCCCCCCGGCTACTAACATCTGCCCCCAGACACCCCAGGAAAGACAAATCTATAATTAGATTCGCCCTTTCTGGCACTTTGCCCGTCTATTCCCATTGCCCTGTAGCGGTGGCGAATGGGTTAATATGGGGTTATAGCCACCTTGCTATTGAAAGGTGACCTTAAGCCAGGTTAATAATTGAGAGCTGTCAATTAGACAACTATCAATTATTAATCCTATTGCATGAAATAAAAATAAAACACACACACTTTAATTAAAAATCATTTTAATGAAATAAAGACACATGTTTTTGACCATCTTTTATTTTACTGCAAAAACCATTTCCTGTAATAAAAATAAAATAAAAAAGCAAAATTATTCTTACCTATCCCATGCACAGTCAGGTCCCACGGTGTAATCCTTCAGAAAGGGTTAATGTTTACTGCAGGGACCGCAGCTAATGCTGCAGCCTCACAGTAAACCCCAAATGAATGAGTTCCTCTCCTGCCTGGAAGTAAAGGCTGGGTGTCACATAACGATACACCAGCGATCCCGACAACGATATGCACTTGTCAGGATCGCTGGTGTATCGCTACATGATCGCTGCTGAGCTGCCAAACAGGCAGCTCAGGCAGCGATCTGGGACAGCGACACTGCGGGTAACATCGCTTAAGGGCCCGTCTCACATAGCGATATCGCTACCGAGATCGCTGCTGAGTCACTAGTTTTGTGACGCAGCAGCGAGCTCACCAGCGATATCGCTGTGTGTGACATTCAGCGACGATCAGCCCCCCTGCCGGGTATCGCTGATCGTCGCAGAAATGTCAGGACCTTTTTTTGATCGCTGGTCTCCCGCTGACAGGCACGCATCGCTGCGTGTGACAGGCGGGAGACCAGCGATCCGCTGGTAACCAAGGTACACAGCGGGTTTCCAGGCACCGCGCAGCGCTTGGAAACCCGCTGTGTACCTTGGATACCAGCTCCCTGCATCAGGGCGCTGGTATCCAAGGTACACAGCGGGTTTCTAGGCACAGCCCCGCGCCTGGAAACCCGCTGTGTACCTTGGTTACCAGCGGATCGCTGGTCTCCCGCCTGTCACACGCAGCGATGTGTGCCTGTCAGCGGGAAACCAGCGATCAAAAAAAGGTCCTGACATTTCAGCGACGATCAGCGATACCCGGCAGGGGGGCTGATCGTCGCTGAATGTCACACACAGCGATATCGCTGGTGAGCTTGCTGCTGCGTCACAAAACTAGTGACTCAGCAGCGATCTCGGTAGCGATATCGCTATGTGAGACGGGCCCTTAAGTGGAAAGCTTAATTGATTGCTTTCCACTTTCACTTCAGGTCAGCCAGGGACACAATCAGTGACGTCAGAGGGAACTGATTAACAAAAATAGGGTTCCCTTCGAAAAAAAAAATGGCGTGGGGTCCCCCCTATTTTTGTTAACCAGCCAGATGAAGCAGACCGCTGAGGCCTGGATTTTCAGGCTGTTAAGGAGCCAAGATCCATGGACCTTGCCAGCCTGATAATACTAGGCCACAGCAGTCTGCATATCTTGGCTGATTAACAAAAATAGGGGATCCCCTCGAAAAAAATTGGCGTGGGGTCCCCCCTATTTTTGTTAACCAGCCAGATGAAGCAGACCGCTGAGGCCTGGTTTTTCAGGCTGGTAAGGATCCAATATCCATGGACCTTGCCAGCCTGATAATACCAGGCCACAGCAGTCTGCTTAGCTTGGCTGGTTAACAAAAATAGGTGATCCCCTCGAAAAAAAAACGGCGTAGGGGTCCCCCTATTTTTGTTAACCAGCCAAGTAAAATGCAGACTGCTGCGGCCTGGTATTAAAAAACTGTCAAGGCCCATGGATTTTGGCCCTCAACAGCCTGATAATACCAGGCTACAGCAGCCCCACATTTGGCGCATCAAAAGATGTGCCAATTGTGGCACTTTACCCGGCTCTTCCCACTTGCCCTGTAGCGGTGGCAAGCGGGGTAATAAGGGTTAATGTCACCGTTGATTGCACGGTGACAATAAGCCCGGTTAATAATGGAGAGGTGTCAATAAGACACCGATCCATTATTAATCCCAAAGTTATTAAATGTGTAAAAAAAAAACACAGCAAGAAAAAAGTATTTTAATGAAATAAAAGAGACAACACAGTTTTCATTAATTTTATTGTACTCTCATTCCTGCGACGCCATCGATCTCCTGTAAAAAAACGAAAAAAAAAAAAACCAACAGTATACCACCTGTCCGACGCAGTCCATAACGACAGTCCCACGACGATCCAACTCTGCTACATCGCAATGACAGGCAGAGCCTGTCATCGCAACGCAGCACAGCTGATTACCTGCTTCCCCGGCGGTGACGTCATCGGACTGACTGCTTTACGGCCGGGATTACCCAGCAGTCACTGCAGTTATCGCGAGATACTGCATGTGACCGCCGGGGAAAGAAGATTGCGGCCATCAAGCAGTCCAGGACGTGACCGCCGGAGATCTTCTGCCAGGTAAGTGCCGCTGACTCCTGACAGACCCGACAGACGGACACTGACAGTGACAGTGACAATCCCGATTCCGGTATCCGATATGACGAAAATATCGGAACTCGGAATCGGAATTCCGATCTAGCCAATATCGGCCGATACCCGATATTTGCAGTATCGGAATGCTCAACCCTACTTGTCACTTTCAGTATATTGTAAATGCACACTACAAATGCAGGAATATAAAAATATACAGTACAGACCAAAAGTTTGGACACAGCTTCCCATTTAAAGATTTTTCTGTATTTTCATAACTATGAAAATTGTACATTCACACTGAAGGCATCAAAACTATGAATTAACACATGTGGAATTATATACTTAACAAAAAACTGTGAAACAACTTAAAATATGTCTTATATTCTAGTTCCTCAAAGTAGCCACCTTTTGCTTTGATGACTGCTTTGCACACTCTTGGCATTCTCTTGATGAGCTTCAAGAAGTAGTCACCGGAAATGGTCTTCCAACAATCTTGAAGGAGTTCCCAGAGATGCTTAGCACTTGTTGGCCCTTTTGCCTTCACTCTGCGGTCCAGCTCACCCCAAACCATCTCGATTGAGGTCAGGTCTGGTGACTGTGGAGGCCCGGTCATCTGGCGTAGCATCCCATCACTCTCCTTCTTGGTCAAATAGCCCTTACACAGCCTGGAGGTGTGTTTGTGGTTATTGTCCTGTTGAAAAATAAATGACGGTCCAACTAAACGCAAACCGGATGAAATAGCATGCCGCTGCAAGATGCTGTGGTAGCCATGCTGGTTCAGTATGCCTTCAATTTTGAATAAATCCCCAACAGTGTCACCAGCAAAGCACCCCCACACCATCTCACCTCCTCCTCCATGCTTCACGGTGGGAACCAGGCATGTAGAATCCATCCTTTCACCTTTTCTGCGTCGCACAAAACACGGTGGTTGGAACCAAAGATCTCAAATTTGGACTCATCAGACCAAAGCACAGATTTCCACTGGTCTAGTGTCCATTGCTTGTGTTCTTTAGCCCAAACAAGTCTCTTCTGCTTGTTGCCTGTCCTTAGCAGTGGTTTCCTAGCAGCTATTTTACCATGAAGGCCTGCTGCACAAAGTCTCCTCTTAACAGCTGTTGTAGAGATGTGTCTGCTGCTAGAACTCTGTGTGGAATTGACCTGGTCTCTAATCTGAGCTGCTGTAAACCTGCGATTTCTGAGGCTGGTGACTCGGATAAACTTATCCTCAGAAGCAGAGGTGACTCCTGGTCTTCCTTTCCTGGGGCGGTCCTCATGTGAGCCAGTTTCTTTTTAGCGCTTGATGGTTTTTGCAACTGTACTTAGGGACACTTTCAAAGTTTTCCCAATTTTTCGAACTGACTGACCTTCATTTCTTAAAGTAATGATGGCCACTCGTTTTTCTTTACTTAGAATTTGTATTATGGCAAGAAAAAAGCAGCTAACAGTCTATTCAGTAGGACTATCAGCTGTGTATCCACCAGACTTGTGCACAACACAACTGATGGTCCCAACCCCATTTATAAGGCCAGAAATCCCACTTATTAAACCTGACAGGGCACACCTGTGTAGTGAAAACCATTTCCGGTGACTACCTCTTGAAGCTCATCAAGAGAATGCCAAGAGTGTGCAAAGCAGTCAGCAAAGCAAAAGGTGGCTACTTTGAAGAACCTAGAATATAAGACATAATTTCAGTTGTTTCACACTTTTTTGTTAAGTATATAATTCCACATGTGTTAATTCATAGTTTTGATGCCTTCAGTGTGAATTTACAATTTTCATAGTCATGAAAATACAGAAAAATATTTAAATGAGAAGGTGTGTCCAAACTTTTGGTCTGTACTCTATATGCACAAATAACAACTATTGAAGATTTATAAAAGAAACTCAATGCACGTACAAGAAGGAAGAAAACAGCTTGTCTGTTCTTTACAATTGGACAGAGCACTAAGCATGCAGGAGCACTAAGCATGCAGGAGCACTGACCATCATTCAATGATGGGCACAACCAGACACGAGTCTGTTACCCAGACATCACTATTATTAGAAGAACAATGTCTACACAGAAAGTCTAATTCAGATAACAAGTGATGTATTTTTGGCATGAAAACATTTACTGTATTTTTTATGACAACCTGTGAAAAAAGCTTTGAAAATACTGAGAGGATGCTCTACTTGTGACCATATCCTTACTGATAAAACTACCTCAGAAAACTCCTTTCATTTCTTCGGTGGTCATTTTGGGCAAATTATTGCACACGCTCATTAACTGTTAAATGGGCCAAATAATACTTATAGCTATAGTTATCTTGAACATTAACTCCTTAGTGACCAAGCCAATTTTGACCGTAATGATCAGGCCAAATTTTTTTAAATCTCATGAGTATCATTTTATGTGATAATCACTCTGGGATGCTTCAACAGATCCCAATGGTTCTTAGATTTTTATTTCGTAACATATTGTACTTCATAATAGTGGTAAAATTTGTTTGATAAGACTCACACTTTGTGAAAATATTAGAAATTCGATGAAAATTTTGCAATTTTCAAACTTTTACTTCTTATGCCCTTATACCAAAGAGTCATGTCAGACAAAATAGTTAATAAATAACATTTCCCACATGTCTACTTTACATCTGACATTTACATTCACATTTTTTAAACATATTTTTTGTTAGGAAGGTATAAAGGTTAAAAGTTCATCAGCAATTTCTAATTTTTCCAACTGATATAGGAAAGATGTGTATCTTCGTACAGTGTTAGCCAGTAGATAGAAAAATATTTAGAATTGAGAGTCCTCAGTGGTTGATTCCTTTTAATGGCTAACTGAAAAGATGATAACAAATTGCAAGTTTTCGAGACTACTCAGGTCTCTTCATCAGGCAAAGACTAAAACAAAAACTGAAGAATCGCCTCAGAAAGACCTTTTTGAACCAGGGTTACCATCCAAGAACAATTGAAAACCAAATTACAAGAGCCACCAGAATATCAAGGAATCACCTGCTACATTACAAAACTAAAGGTGAAAATAACCGGGTACCTGTAGTGGTCACCTACAATCCAAATCTGGTGGTGCTAAGGGGAGCTGCACGTAAATTACAACCTTTACTACAAAAAGATGCCCGATTACAATCCATATTTCCTGACCCCCCCCATTACTATGTTTTAGGCAGCCCCCAAATCTGAGAAGCATCATTGTCAGAAGCTCCCTGTCCTCCCCAACAGCTGCAGGAACCTTTCCTTGCAACAAGAAAAAATGTAAAACCTGTCCATCTATAATGACCATGGACAAGATAAAGATCCCCAACTCACATCAGGACTACAAGATCCCAGGTACTTTCAGCTGCATCACATCTAATGTGGTGTAACTAATTATTTGTGTGAAATGTCCAACTGGGGGTCTGTATGTGGGGAGACAGGGCAAAAACTGAGAACAAGGATGAATTCTCATCGCCACACAATAAGAGAAAAAAGAATGGATCTACCTGTGGCAAAACACTTTTGTATCCCCGGTCATAGCATGATGGACACGAAATTACTTGTATTAAAATCTAACTTTAAATCTGAGAGATAAAAAAGTTTGGGAATATAAACTTATGATGACCTTTGACACTCTCAGTGCTGGAATGAATATATCACATGGATTTAGGTCTTTTTACATCAATTAAGGAATCTGCTTCTCTGACCTTCTGGGGCATCAAAACACAATACCAGACCCCAATCAGAGGGCAATCAAACTTTCACACTCATTATCTATGAACTGTTCCAATATTTATGTTCATCCCTCTCCCATAATGACAGTTCTGCTTCACATCACTTGTCTTACCTATTGCATTATTTCTGTGCTGTGTTGTTCTTCAGTTTTTGTTTTAATCTTTGCCTGATGAAGAGACCTGAGTAGTCTCGAAAGCTTGCAATTTGTTATCATCTTTTCAGTTAGCCATTAAAAGGTATCAACCACTGAGGAGTCTCAATTCTAAATATTTTTCTAATTTTTCCAACAAAATTTACAAAACCATTTTTTTAGGGACCACATCACATTTGAAGTGACTTTGGGGGCCTATATGACAGAAAACACCTAAAAGTGACACCATTCTAAAAACTTCACCACTCACAATCCTCAAAACCACAATCAAGAAGTCTATTAACCTTTTAGATACTTCACAGGAACTAAAGCAATGTGGAGAGAAAAACACTTTACTTTTTTCACAAAAATTTTACTTTAGCCCCAAATGTTTTATTTTCACAGTGGTAACAGGAGAAAATGGACCCCAAAATTTGTTGTGCAATTACTCCTAAGTTCGCTGATACCCCATATGTGGGGCAAAACTACTGTTTGAGCAAACAGCAGGGCTCGAAAGGGAAGAAGTACAATCTGACTTTTTGAATGCAAAAATGGCTAGAATCAAGAGCCGACTCCATGTCATGTTTGGAGAGCCAATGACGTGCCTAAACAGTGGAAACCCCCTTCAAGTGACCCCATTTCGGAAACAAGACCCCTCAAGAAATGTATCTAGATGTGTGGTGAGCACATTGAACCTCTAGGTGCTTCACAGAAGTTTATAACGTGGAGCCGTGAATATAAAAAATCAATTTTTTTCCCATAAAAATGTACTTTTATTTTCACAGAGGTAATAGGAGAAAAAGGACCCCAAAATTTGTTGTGCAATTTATTCTGAGGATGCTGATATCAAGTATGTGGGGGAGAACTACTGTCTGGGTGCAAAGTAGGGTTTGAAAATGAAGGAGTGATGTTTTAGAAAACAGACTTTGATGGAATGATCTGCGGGCATCATGTCATGTTTGGAGAGCCCTGATGTGCCTTAACAGTGAAAAAAAGCACAAGTTTTATTTATTTTAGAAACTAGACCCATCAAAGATTTTATCCAGGGGTATAGTGAGCATTTTGAACCCACAGGTACTACACAAAATTTGATAACATTAGGTTGTCAAATTGAAAATTTTAATTTTTTTCATGAAAATGTGTTGTTTTATCCCCAAATTTGTAATTCACACAATGGATAATGCAGAAAACAAAACTCATAATTTGGAAGTACATTTTTCCTGAACGCGATGATACCCCATATGTGGTCAAAAACTTCTGTTTGGGCACATGGCCGCCCTAGAAAAGGAAATAGCGTTATTTGTCTTGAATAGATTGTGAATGCCATGTCGCATTTGGAGAGCCCCTGACATGTGAAAGCAGCAAAAAAAACCACAAGTGACCCCATTTTGGAAACTAGACCCCTCAAGGAATTCATCTAGAGGTGTACTTATATAACAGAAGGTATCATACCTACAGATGATCACCTGTAAAGCACAAGCATTATTAATGGGCGACTCCCCAGACAATCAGACCTATAAAAGAACTAGAGCCAAAAAATGACCCCAGAAAAAAACATTTTTCTTATATAACAATTATCACTCTTCAATGCAAAAAAGTGCAAAATTGAATATTTTATTAACATTTACAAATATCACAATAAAAGTCAATCAGAATGAGCGTATCTATGTTGTGAAGGGACATAGGCAAAACATCAGGTACTTAGATACGGCAAAGAGACACCAAATAGTATATGGCATATATAAACAATTAAGTTAATACTATTACTTTGGATCACTAATATACAGTGAGGAATAAGGGACTGGAGGCTATCGATAGTAAATCTGTGGCAATACCCCATGCCTCAGATTGTGCAATAGTACCAGACAAAGTAAAATATAAACAGTTATATCTCCATAGAATATGTGCAACCTGATGGTCAAGGGGACTGTCACAGTGAGGATCCAGTTTGAAGCCTCCGGTACACAGTAACAAAATCCTTAGCCCCACATAGCCTCGAGGAAGCCCTATTGGGCGAAACACGTCGGGTATTGGCATGGCGCATCAGGTCCCCACATGGGTAAGGTTTCTAAGGTGCCAGAACAGCAGAAAAACCCCAAAATTGACGCCAATATAGATATTGCACCAATGGTTGCATTGACTGTTTTGTTACATTCATGCCAGGCTTTTTTCCAGAGAATTATAATTATGCCAGTTTAGTGCCATACACTATGCCCCCATAAAGTGTAGAGCCTCCATATATTGTAGCACCCCCATACATTGTGCCCAGCTTGTGTGCCTGGTGATACGCACCCTCTACATTAAGTGCTCTCTCCATACTACAAAAAAGCCAAACATGTGGCCGCTTACTGTGGTTTAGGTACAGTGGGGCTCATAAGGAGGGGGGCATTTGGATTTGGGAGCTCAGAATTCACTGGATTTTATTTAAGGGGCCAGAGCCATGTCGCTTTTCCAGAGTCTTTGTTCTACCAGTAACGTGAGATCCCCCTATAGTTCCAGTGACAGATGACAAACCTGAGTGGGGGCTGGTTTTGTATAGGATAAATTGGGGTTTTATTGGCAACATTTTGGGGTGCATAATATTTTTTGATCACTTTCAGTATAAGGCTGGCATGACATTCTTGTGTTCAATGCTGAGGACTTACGTCAGGGTTTCCATGTAAATCCCACAAAAATGCCATACTCATACACTATACTACTGACTGGGATTGTGAGATCCAGCTTATAAGTAGATCTCACAAGCCACCATACCCTGGGGGTTAAGACCCCCTTGCAGCCAATTAAATACCACTGTCATGAGTTATAGTTTAATCGGCCCCAATCAAGATCAAAACCATCTGGTCGCCGATACCGAAGGGTGTCAGATATCATGGACAGCTGACATCTGTGGGAATTTCAATTGTGGGGCGGCGCTATACTATTATTTCTCAGCGCCGTTAAAAAGCGGCACTGAAGAATACGGCCCCTTAATGACCATTAAAAGGTGTATCAGCAGTTGTTAAGGTGTTTTAAAAATTCTCAATTCTTTTCAGAATCATCTTGTAACATATCTGATGCTTTTCCCTCTTTGGGTTACATCTCAGCCATGCAAACAATTAAAATGGGAGCCCTTCCAGTGTATCTTCTTAGTTTGCACCCTCTGGCTCTTTCCAGTGCATTTCAAAGGCTGCATGAATCCAATCTTCTCCACATTTTCTTCTCCTATTGTTCCTATTGCTCAGAAAGAAAAACACAAACAGCTTTAGGATTGCAGCTTACTCTATCTGTCAACAACAACAGACTTTTTATTTCTTTTATACTCCTGGTAGAATTAAACCCACTGCCCTTGCCCCCTTTATAATTTATTGTCTTTTTTTCAGTGGTAAATGGTAATTAGAGTCAATAATCTTTTGCTGAGAGAGCACCTTGTCCTCACAGTGTTTATATCACCATCAAAGATCTGCCTTTAGGCCTTGGTGTGTTAATAATTTAAGGTGTGCACAGCCTAGTTATAGCAGGAAGCCTAGTTATTGAGTTTGTAAACCAGCCTATGATTTATAGGAACACCTTGCATGAGTCATGCTCATTAAATAAAATACTTCACTTTAATAAGGAACATGGGGTAAACAGCTCTTCTCATTACAGACTGAGCGGGCAATTGAAAATTGTTGAGCCTTTGTCACCATTTGTGCCATTTCTGCTTTGTCTTAATTGTGCTGGCGGGACGTATGTGTGTGTGTTTTTGCTTTTTCTTAGTCTCTAAGCTGGAAGTGTTTAAGTATTCAATACTTTCCCACATCGCCATAACATAACTTACAGCCTTCAGACGCTTGAAAAAGAACCCCCTCCCCTTTAAACTGAGCAGTTAAGCGAGAAAACAGAACATTTCCTGACATAAATGTGGAGGAATAAAATGCTGAGTTTACATGTTAAGTCATTTCTCCTCCTTAACTTGGAAATACTTTACATTTTTCTCTGAATAGTGCAGCATTAAAATATCAGGGAAGGATTAGGCCACAAGTGCTATATATACACCTTGTCACAGCACCGAATAATAAGATGCTTTAAAAGGTGTGCTTAAAAATACCTACCTTCATATTGTCTTGTTTTGTATTTAATAAATTTTGCAAATCACAGGACATCCATTTAAATCATATTCGCAAAGGTTCATGCTGCAGACTCAACATGACTGGATGAAACAGTGACAAAGCAAAATGGCAACTGAGCGAACTACTAAATGATAAGCTGCTAAAGAAAGTTTCATAAAAATGCTCGTTCCCAATCTTTGACCAATAAAACTAAGGGCAGCTATCAGCCAATGAACAAGCAAATGTGTTTGTCAGTTGATCCCAATCTTTATGGAGCCCTAAAAATCAATGCTGGCTGCAGCACAAATTCCCATGAAAACAAGTAACAGTTTAGCTCATGGGATCATAGTTTCCAGGGACAGACAGGTTCTTCTGGCACTTCAAGAACACAGTTCACACCAACAAGTTTGATACAACTGGCCTCAACCAGTCTTATTTCCTGCCTATGGAGTTCAGTAGGAATAAAATTTGAAAAAGAATACAAAATAATATCCTAGGCGGCTGATTCACTTACACAGTATAGACTTAGGTAAAATTTACACACCATCACACCTTTTTCCCTGGTCACATCACATACCCCCAACAGCCCCAAACCAAATTTCAACCTCAGGGGCAGAATACTCTCCTAAACAATATTACATAGTGCTCACTATACTGGGTATCGACATTGCCAAACTGACATCTGAAAGGAAAAACTAAAATGTTGTAATGATGTGAATCATCAGGTCACGCGTCTGCTTTTTTCTCACTTTTGACACATCCATTTGATGTGGCTTTTGGTATACTCACCTCTGGTTCTGTGATGTTATCATGTTTTATCAAGTTTGTATAACCTGATAGCTCTGAAAACACATCCCTATCGTTCTGGACAAACTCCTTTACGTCTTGTACCTGAGCACATGATAACATAATTGAAATGTTTCACTTTAAGCCCCTGTCTCACACAGCGATCTCGCTAGCGAGATCGCTGCTGAGTCACTAGTTTTGTGATGCAGCAGCGAGCTCCCCAGCAATATCGCTGTGTGTGACATTCAGCGACGATCAGCCCCCCTGCCGGGTATCGCTGATCGTCGCTGAATGTCCTGGACATTTTTTTGATCGCTGGTCTCCCGCTGACAGGCACGCATCGCTGCGTGTGACAGGCGGGAGACCAGCGATCCGCTGGTAACCAAGGTACACAGCGGGTTTCCAGCCGCGGGGCTGTGCCTAGAAACCCGCTGTGTACCTTGGATACCAGCGCCCTGATGCAGGGAGCTGGTAACCAAGGTACACAGCGGGTTTCCAGGCACCGCGCAGCGCCTGGAAACCCGATGTGTACCTTGGTTACCAGCTCCCTGCATCAGGCCGCTGGTATCCAAGGTACACTGCGGGTAACTAAGCGATGTTACCCGCAGTGTCCTTGTACTGATCGCTGCCTGAGCTGCCTGTTTGGCAGCTCAGCAGCGATAATGTAGCGATACACCAGCGATCCTGATCATTGTCGGGATCGCTGGTGTATCGTTATGTGAGACCCGGGCTTAAGGGACAGTAGAAATACAATCATCTTTTGTGTATTGTTGATCGCTAACAGCACCTCCTGGTGTTTCAGCATTTTATTAGATTTACATTGTAAATTTGGCAGTGACTGTATTTACCTGGCCAAAGTACTTGGTAATTTTCGTCTCCCACCTTTTACACAATTTCATAAGGCACTTACAATTTAGCCACAATTTACTTTCTACTGTGGAAACAAGTCCCTCTTACCAGCATTGAAGTTCCTTATTTTAGCAGACCTATTGTAAACCTAAGACTGACTCTCCTGGGTTTGCTGTAAGTGCATCTAATTAAGGGGCAACACATTTTCAATTTTGTCCTGTGTTTGGGCAATATGCTCCACGACACATTTATATGGGGTAGCTTCTATCTCCCAGGTCTCTTTGGTGATACAAAGACAACATCTGAGGTGTCGACCTTATAACAACTCAAAGGGAGAAAAACCCTGCTGATGCTTGGGACCTCCCGAATAGCAAACTAAAAATATGGTAAAAAAGAGACCAAGACTATTCTGTCCTCATGCACGTTAGCAGGGTGTGCGATGAGACATGTAGCTAAACCCCCTGTCTTCTTTAAGAAAAAGAGGCTGTAAAATTGTAACCTTCTTTTATTGATTGCAGATGTGACAGGAAAGGTAAAACTAGAATGCAATAATAAGAGCATTTCAGAATATATAGCTGCACAGAGCATGAAACACAAATAGTTTACAATATACAGAATACACAACTGATTATTACCTACTTAGTACAACAAACGTACTGATAAACACAGGATTATAACACATAGATAGTGCTTACCGACTATGCTTAGAGCAGGCTGTTTAAGAAACATGAAGAACACGAGTGATGTAGTTTCTCCTGAGACACATGGAGAATAATGAGTGCTGTTCTCCTTCAGTGTGATAAACAAGACCATAATGCAACAGGAACAATCCCACAATGCTCTTGGAACTTCCCACAAGACATTACAAATTAAACTAGAATCTATGCATGAAACAGCCAGCAGGTGGCGCTGTTACCTTACAACATAAAATGTATGAAAGACCAATACACTCAAAAAACTGCAATGTCTATAACAATTGGAGACATAAAAAAATGACTAGACTTTCTAGACAGCAATTATATGGCTGGACAGAACACTCCCCGTTTGACGTCAGCCGACGTCACTATTGTGTTTATTGGACGAGAACAGCAGAACGAGTTCCCCTACTGGCCTGAGGAACAATTTGGTCTCGCTTTGTTTCCCTATTTTTACTTCCACCTTACGTACGATTCCATCCTTACTTGGGAATGTCTGAGTAATGAGACCTAATGGCCATTCATTTCTTCGAGACTGACAGTTTTTCATTAGTACTATATCGCCAGGCTGGAGGTTAGGCTTGCTGGTTTGCCACTTTCTCCTCTGCTGCAGGGTAGGCAGGTACTGTTTTTTCCACTTGTCCCAAAAAGCATTGGAGAGACTCTGCACTTGTCTCCATCGACTCCTGTAACGGTCTTTATCATTAAATTCTCCAGGTGGCGAGCAATTAAGGTCAGTCTTCTGTGTAAGCAACAGGGTTGGGGTGAGAACAGTTGGGTCATCAGGATCACTGGAAATTGGAGCCAACGGTCTCGCGTTTATGATGGCTGACACTTCGGCCATGAATGTTGTTAAGCTTTCGTGTGTCAGTCTTACAGATCTTTCCTGTAAGAAGATTGAATCGAGGATTCTCCTTGCGACACCTATCATTCTCTCCCATACACCTCCCATGTGTGAAGAATGTGGTGGGTTAAAGGTCCAAGTACACCCATGTACACTTAGGTATCTTTCAACGTCTTTCATATCCAAGTTGGAAGAGAGTTGCAGTTCTCTTGCTGCTCCGACAAAGTTGGTGACTCGGTCTGAACGAATATTTTTGACGGGTCCTCTGATGGCAATAAAACGCCGGAGAGCGTTTATGAAGCACGAAGTGTCCATAGATTCAATTATCTCTATGTGGACGGCTCTGATGGATAGACAAGTGAACATAATCGCCCATCGTTTCCCGTTTGCGTGGCCTCCTCTGGTTTTTCGGACAACCACAGACCAAGGACCAAACACATCTAGTCCGATGTTGGTGAAAGGTGGATCTGTACTAAATCGGTCATATGGAAGATCTGCCATCTTCGGAATCTGTGACATACCACGAAGTTTCTTGCAAGTAACACAGTTAAAGATGAATCTGCACACACATCTCTTAGCTCCAACTATCCACAACCCAGATGTTCTTAAGGCTCCCTCTGTGAACATACGACCTTGGTGTTTTGTCCGCTCGTGATAATGTTGAACAAGCAGAGTAGCTATGTGATGTTGTCCAGGAACTATCACGGGATGTTTCTCTGCCGAACCTATTTTTGCCTCTTTAAGGCGTCCTCCTATTCTTAAGAGACCATCTCCATCCATGACTGGGTCGAGTTTCCTCAGAACACTATCTTTTGGTATTGGTCTTTGATTGATTACACAGTCGATTTCTCTGGCTAGTTTTCCCGTTGTACAGCTCGGATAATTATATTCTTTGACTGCTCTAGATCGAGAGCTGTGTGGACATGTTTACAATGATGCCAACCTGTGCAACTTTCCTTTTTTGTTGGTGAGGTTGCCTTGTAAGACTGAGCTATGTGGGTCAGGCAGGCGATGGCACGAACAAGTGAATTCCAAGTAGAGAACCTACTGAATCGCTGAGATCCCAGGTGGCGCTTCAAAGTTTCAGTATGTAACGCAGACACTTGAGGGCGAATTTCAACGTCAGCATGTGGATCTACTAGTTCAAACAAGGACGTTTCTGTCATGTTGGGCAATGACCTACACAAAAACTCAGGGCCTGTAAACCAAATCGTGTCTTTGAGGCGATTAGCAGCAACAAATCTGGTAGCCTGGTCCGCAGGGTTGAGATGTGTAGGCACATATTTCCATTGTTCAGGTGAGGTAGACCTTCGAATTCTGAGCACTCTGTTGCTAACATAGACATAGAAGCGTCTCACTTCGTTATGGATGTACCCAAGTACTATCCTGCTGTCAGTGTAGAACTCAAAGTCTTTAATTTCTAGATTCATTTCCATAGCAATGAGTTCTGCCAACTCGACTGCTAACACGGCGGCACAAAGTTCCAGGCGTGGTACGGTGTGTTCACGGAGCGGTGTTAGTTTTGCTCTGCTCATGACAAACCCTACATGGCATTGTTGACAAATAGGCTACCGCAGCAATCGCTTTGATTGAAGCATCGGAGAACACACAAAGGGTTTGTGTCTCTATCTTGGTACTCGGTACAGACATATACGAACGTGTTATATGAAGACTTGACAAGGCTGTGAGGGAATTTTTCCAGATCATCCACTTGGTTTTCTCTTTTGTGGGAAGAGGAGTATCCCAGTTCGTCACCTCTGTGGTGAACTCTCTTAACATAGCCTTGCCCTCGATGACTACAGGAGCTACAAACCCCAGTGGGTCATACAAACTGCTTATGGTAGACAGTACCCCTCTGCGAGTAATGGGTTTATCTTCTCTGTTAACCTGGAAGGTGAAGGTATCAGCTTTTATGTCCCATAGTAGGCCGAGGCTCCGCTGCATCGGTAGGGAGTCTATGCCTAGATCTAAATTCTTCAAGTCACTTGAATGATCCTCAGGAGGGAAGGCTTCCATCACTTCCTTGCTGTTAGAAGCGATCTTGTGCAACCTCAGGTTAGATACAGCGAGCATGTCCTTGGCTCTTTTCAGAAGACTAATCGCGGTCTCATTTGTTGGCATCGATTTCAAACAGTCATCCACATAGAAATCTTTCTCTATAAACAGTCTGGCATCTGTTCCGTACTCTGCTTCAACCTCTTGAGCCGCGCGTCTCAGCCCATAGATGGCTACTGCAGGAGAAGGACTATTACCAAAAATATGTACCTTCATACGATACTCCGTAATCTCTTTGGAAGGATCGTTATCCTTGAACCACAAGAATCTCAAGAAATTTCTATGTTCCTCTTTAACAAAGAAGCAGTGGAACATCTGTTGGATGTCTGCTGTGAATGCAATGGAGTCTCTACGAAAACGGATAAGCACTCCTAAAAGTTTGTTGTTCAGATCCGGGCCTGATAACAAGACATCATTCAATGAAACACCTTCATACTTAGCACTCGAATCAAATACTACTCTGATTTGACCTGGCTTTTTCGGGTGATACACTCCAAACAGAGGCAGGTACCAACGTTCTTCAGCATCTTGAAGTGTAGGTGCTAACTCTGCATGACCATTTTTAAATATTTTCTCCATGAAGGTAAAGAAATGACCTTTCATCTCTGGTTTGTTATGGAAGCTGTGCCTGAGGGAGACAAATCGTTTGTAAACTTGTTCTCTGTTGTTAGGCAAGCGTTGTCTTTGAGGCTTGAAGGGTAGAGGTGCAATCCAGTTCTTCGTTTTGTCCTGCACCATTCCTTGCTCCATCATCTCTAGGAACAGTTTATCTTCAAATGACATTGCTATACGATTATCTTCTTTGGTCTTGTGGAAGACTGTACAACCAAGGTGATCTTGGTCCCAATTCTGAATGCAATCATCATTGGCACTACTCGCTAAGATACTTGGTGCTGAAGTACTGTGTAGCAGCTCCTTTATGAAGTAGTGATTTTCACATGGTTGAAGGAGAGATGGACGTCCATTCTCGAGAGTCCTGGTAAACATGTTGTTAACTACTGTCGCTTTGTGTGTACCTCCTAAACAGACCTCTCCTACAATGACCCACCCAAGGTCGAGTCTCTGAGCATATGGAGCATTGTGTGAGCCATTGATCTGTTGTCTAACCTTGTGAACTTGTAGAATATCTCTCCCTAAGAGCAAAATTATTTGAGCCTCTGGGTCAAGGTTAGGAATCAGGCGTTCTATACGCTTCAGATGAGGATGGTACGATGCCACTTCAGGCGTAGGTATCTCTGACCTGTTGTCAGGAATCTGGTTACATTCCAATATGGTTGGTAAGGGCAGACACATTTGGCCATCTATAGACTCGACTACGTATCCTGTTGCTCTCCTACCAGCTGTCTCTATTATACCGGCACAGGTTTTTAAAGAGTAGGGGGCGCTGGGTCCTCTGACGTTAAAGCTATCAAAGAAGGCAGACTTGGCTAGTGACCTATTACTCTGATCATCTAAAATCGCGTATACTTTGATGGCTTTGTCCTTTTCGTCTGCCGGGTAGACTCTCACTAGGGAAATTTTAGAGCAAGACTTGCCTCCCATGAGATTTCCACAAACTTCTGTACACTTAGAAGTAATGACTGGAGTGTCAGTATTTGAGTCATTCAGCTCCCCGCTATGCTCTTGGGGCAAAATATCTGATGGTGATCCAGGGTGTAGAACTGAGTTATGTTCGGTGCTGTCACATTCGGTACACCTTGCACTAACCTCACAGTCCCTGGCAAAGTGGGATGTTGAAGAGCAGCATTTGTAGCAGATGCGATTCTCCTTAAGGAAGGCCTTCCTTTCCTCCAATGACTTTTCTCTGAAAGCTCTGCACTTAAGTAAGGAATGTGGCTTCTTGTGTAAGGTACACTGCCTGCTTGGATCCTTGGATTTGTCTTCTCCTTGACCGGAGCTGAACTCTTTGCGAACTGAACCTGTGGGAGAAATGTTAGTTTTGTGGACCTCTACAGTTGTTCTACGAGGTTTGCTAACAGAGTTATTGGCACATGACGGCATGAAATCAAAGCTAGGGTCATTTCTAATTTTTGCTTGTTCTGAGACAAAATCTACAAACACATCGAATGGAGGAAACGGTACATTGTAAGTCTGTTTATACCTAGATCCATATGTAACCCATTTGTCTTGCAGGTTATATGGGAGTTTCTGAACTATGGGGTTCACACCTCTAGCAGTGTCGAGATATGTCAACCCCACAAGATCTCCTTCTGCTTTTGCTACACACAACTCCATTAACAAGTCAGTTAATTCTCTGAGCTTTGAATAATCCTTGTTTGCTATTCTAGGAAAATCCTCTATTCTTTTAAACAAGGCATTTTCTATAACCTCTACTGAGCCATAGCATTCATCAAGTCTATTCCAAATTCTTTTGAGGCCGACATCTGGATAATTTATATTAATGTCTCTGATTCTCTTTGCGTGTTCGGCCGACTCACTTCCTAGCCATTTTACCAAGAGATCCACTTCTTCACTACATGATAGACCTATGTCTCTTATGGTATTTTTGAAGGAGGCTCGCCAAGCCCTGTAGTTTTCAGCGCGATCGCTGAACTTTACAAGTCCCTTAGTGACCAACTCACGTCGAGCAAGGAACTTGGCAAAGTCCATTGTGGCTTGATTGGCACTGATGCCAGCTGATGGAGTGTTGTCAGAGTACATGTGTGCTGTGCGATCATACCTGTTAGGTGTCTCTGGTTTCGTCCAACTGCTGTAGTACCTTTCTGAAGCGAAGGGATTCTCTTTAAACCGGACAGATTTTGGACCTTCTGCTCTGGAGAAAGATTATTGTAGTCAGTATCATCCCAATGTGTATCTCCTTGCTTTCGGTAGGGACACTGATAGTTGGCTTTCTGGGGGTCCGAATTATCTGGTTGGCTTGGCTTGTTGACAAAATGCTCTGTCTTCGCCTGTGGGTCTGGATCGTCATTTGGTTTGGAATGTCGATGGACGTACTCTGCAGTACGCTGCAATGGATCGTGAGTAACTCGTTGTAGACCTAGCACACTGCTGTGTCTGCTGTGTTCACCGTCGGAATATACGGCAGTTTCTAGGGCTTCTGCTTCTGCTATGGCAGCTGCTGTTTCTTTTTCAATAGCAAGTTTCTGTAATGTTGCTTCAAGGCGCGCTTTCTCTGCGTCCAGGCAGGCTTGTTGTCGTGCCTTTTCTGCATCCAGGCAGGCTTGTTGTCGTGCCTTTTCTGCATCCAGGCATGCTTGTTGTAGTTTCAATTCTATCTCCTGCTCAGCAAAGGTGCTTCTTGCTTTTGCCGCTTCAGCCTTTGCGCGGGCAATCGCGGCGGCGTTGCTGACGGAGGATGTCTTGGAGGAACCAACTCGTGATATCGTCTTGAAAGAGGATGCTCGCCCTTGAGACATGATTCGACAGTTGGTGATATCCCTTTTGTCGGCTCTGCGTGGATAATGGCGGGCTCTGTATGGTCCGATTATTCGGTCCGACCGTTAAGAGGTTGCTGCAATATCCGCATGCAATAACCGTATGCTTGGATAATGGGGGCTCTGTATGTCTGATCTTCTGAGCTTGTTCTCAGCAGTCGTTTTACTATTCTGTCCTCATGCACGTTAGCAGGGTGTGCGATGAGACATGTAGCTAAACCCCCTGTCTTCTTTAAGAAAAAGAGGCTGTAAAATTGTAACCTTCTTTTATTGATTGCAGATGTGACAGGAAAGGTAAAACTAGAATGCAATAATAAGAGCATTTCAGAATATATAGCTGCACAGAGCATGAAACACAAATAGTTTACAATATACAGAATACACAACTGATTATTACCTACTTAGTACAACAAACGTACTGATAAACACAGGATTATAACACATAGATAGTGCTTACCGACTATGCTTAGAGCAGGCTGTTTAAGAAACATGAAGAACACGAGTGATGTAGTTTCTCCTGAGACACAAGGAGAATAATGGCTGCTGTTCTCCTTCAGTGTGATAAACAAGACCATAATGCAACAGGAACAATCCCACAATGCTCTTGGAACTTCCCACAAGACATTACAAATTAAACTAGAATCTATGCATGAAACAGCCAGCAGGTGGCGCTGTTACCTTACAACATAAAATGTATGAAAGACCAATACACTCAAAAAAACTGCAATGTCTATAACAATTGGAGACATAAAAAAAATGACTAGACTTTCTAGACAGCAATTATATGGCTGGACAGAACAAAGACCAAGTCTATCCCATCTACTGACACCACTATTTAAGAATCCCTTTCAAAGGTTTTTTAAAACCTCTCCTCTAAACTATCTGTTTGTGGATACAAATTGCCTCTTCAGAGAAAAAGAGGACTTGAACTCTATAGCGCCACCTGTTTAAAGTAGCGATCCTACAAGTCACAATCAACCCTTCAAAAGTGGGGCATGAACGGTTGTTAAATTGAAAAGTAAAACACATGTGTGCAAAGCCATACATGTAAAGTTAAATGTCTAGAATTAAAAAAAATACATTGTTATTCTATCTTTTTAACAAAACTCAACATACTTCCCAAAAAAGGATGTAATAAGACATTTTAGGTAGATAAACGTCCAAAAATCCAGCACCTGCCAAATAACAATGTAGTGGATGTAAAATTAGACCAGTAAAATAGGTATGCAAAAAAATTGTTTGTAAATTCAAAGGAATATGTGGATTTCACCCGCGCTGCCCAAATGATGAATATCCAAAAGGTAGATGGCGTATGAAGTGGTTTATTTTCAACACTTTTCAAGATTATCACAACCCCTTCTTCAGGAATACCACATAAAACAGACATCATTTTCCCATGGTGCTGACGTCACAGGAATTTCAGCTCTCAGTGAGCACAGTGACGTCACCGCTTGTCACTGAGCCTGTGCGCACTGCTTCCATTCATTGCAGAGTAGTTTACAGTCGGAGCGGCTGCATTAGCAGTGCTCCGGCTGTAAACTGATTAACTCCTTGAGATTAATTGCGCCATGGGACTTGACTGTACGGCGGACAGGTATGGGTATATTGTTGCTTTATTATTTTATATTTTTTCCAGGAGAATAATGGCTTTGATATGGGATTAGGAGTATAATAAAGATTTTAAAACTGTGTAGTGTATTCTTTCATTAAAATACTTTCTTCTTATTATGTGTGTGTTTATTTAACCCTTGAACAGCTCTAGGAATAGTAATGGATAGTTGACTTATTGACACCTATCCATTACTAACCCGGGCTTAATGTCACCTTACAATAGAAAGGTAATATTAACCCCTTATTAACCCCACTTGCCACCACTACAGGGCAAGTGGGACAAACCCATCAAAGCTCCAGAATACACCTTTTCTGGGCAGCTGTGGGCTGCTGCTTTTAGGCTGGGGGGGCCATATTCATGGCCCGTTTCCAGCCTGAGAATAGCAGCCCGCATCTGTATAGTTTTGCCAGGTTGGTTCAAAAACTAAGGGGGACCCCACGTCGGTTTGTTTTTCATTCATTCTCTCCTGCTCACGCTGTTGCCAGCAGAGTAGGAGAGAATAATGACAGGCTGCTTCAGCACCACAGGCAGGGGAACAGCGGCTTACTGTAGCGCTTCTTCCCCTGAGGCCGTCCATGTGGTCCTGATGCGGTACACATGTGGCACTCGGTTGCCACACGTGTGCCACACAGATGTACCACGTGGACACACAGACACGGATATCTCCGGTACCGATTTTTCCGGTACCGGAAATATCTGGAAGTGTGAAAGGCCTTATTCAGTGTTAACGTATATGTCAGACACTCCTCAAAACCAGTCAAAAATGCATTAAGTTTGTTAACTATTTAGGTGGATGTCAGGAATGAATGCAAAGTGGAATGAAGAAATAAAAGATGACATTCTTTCAATACAAATGTTGCTTTAGCCAAGAAAAAAAATATTTTTTGCAAGCTTTAATGAAAGTGCTTTGTAAAGCAATTTGTACTAAATGCGCAAATACTCAATATGTGGTCAGAAACCACACTGTTTTGGCACACTGCATGGCACTGAAGGGAAGGTTCGCTATTTGACTTGCGGAGCCTAATTTTGACTCGAATTGAATGTGGACAGGAGCAAGAAAGGTGGAACTAAGTGGTCGGATTCTTTTTATTTTTTAACATTTTGATTGCCTTCTACGGTTCAGAAAATTGGCGGTCAGCCAAAGCGAATTACAAAAAAAATCTGTATTTTGGTGAATGATTTTTGTAAAATTTGAGTAGAATTCAATTCCACACAAATTTATTTTCTCATTTCTAGTTTCTTCACAGTTGGGCTGTGTGAAAATGAAAAATTAGATTTAGATCAAAAAGTCTCATTTTACCGTGGCAAGTAAGAGAAAAATATACATTCATTAATATTTATTATGTAAACTAGGGGGCAGGTCAGTGAGGGATCAGTGACCTGTCAGCAGTCTGCATTATGAATAGATAAGCAGAGCACCACATGAGGACACCCCACAGACCTGCCACGGAGCACGAGCATATCATTAACTCAAAACTGAAAATAAAGATTAAACAACAATCACAAGACAGATTTCATCAACCAAGATATCATTTTAATCAGCATAACAGCGCCAACCTGACAGTGTCTGTACTTTACTTTGCACAATCATGCTGTCAGGTTCCCTTTTAAACACATTAGGAAAATTGCCAGCTACACGATATAACACTGGGTCTCACATTAATGCTGCTGCCACCTCTCCTGTCTCTCCCACCATCAACTGAGCCACTATATTATTCCCAGAGTTCTACACTTTTATTCTTCAGAGCTGAAATTACACAACACATTAATGTCTGAAATATTTGTCCAGTGTTTAGGGCTTTATCTTCCTATCTGTATTGCTAAGCTGTGAGCTTTGGCATTCTCTCACCATCCTAAAATCAACCTAAATGTGAGCTGCATTCTAAGTATAGGCAATTGGATTGTACAGGCTTTAATAATCACTCTTGATTAGTTGCACTATACCATGTGATGTAATAGCTGTAAGGCACTACGGGGAATTCCACAGTCACACCGAAGTTCATGTCAGCCTTCTGTGACTGATGCAATTTGTAAAAATTCGCCTGACGTTTCTTTAATGTTTCGCACAAATCAAATTGCAAATTGTTCAAATTCTCACTCAAATTTCATAAAATTCTATTTACATTCAACTGATTTAATCATCTCTAGTTGCAGTTAAAAGTCTAGATTTTTTGGGGAGTTTTCTTTGGCATTTTTTAAAAACAACTATCTCCTCCTTCTTAAAAAAGCTCTCCCACAAACTTTTATTTTTGCTAAACTATGTATACGTGCATGTACTGCAGTGTCAGTGTGTTAAAACACTAACCTTTTACCATCTTTTCCAGTATCCAGTGCAATTCGGCTCCTCTTTTGAGTAATGTCATTGCTATTCAGATTCTCTGGGGTACATTGCGCTCTTTGTAGCCCAGAAGTGGCTTTTACACTGTAAGCCTATGAATCGTCAACACGAGGCTCCATATGCTTGCATTGTAAAATTGACTTCTGACTCAGAAGAGGACAGGAGCAGAGCTGGATACTAGATCTGGATTCTGCACACTACAGTATATACAGTGGGGAAAATAAGTATTTGATACACTGCCGACTTTGCAAGTTTTCCCACCTACAAAGAATGGAGAAGTCTGTAATTTTTATCATAGGTACACTTCAGCTGTGAGAGACAGAATGTAAAAATCAAAAAATAAAATCGCATTGTATGATTTTTAAATAATTAAATGGCATTTTATTGCATGAAATAAGTATTTGATCACCTACCAACCAGCAAGAATTCTGTCTGTCACAGACCTGTTAGTTTTTCTTTAAGAAGAAAACTCTACTCTGCACTCATAACCTGTATTAATTGCACCTGTTCAAACTTGTTACCTGTATAAAGACACCTGTCCACACACTCAATCACACTCCTACCACTCCACCATGACCACCAGTGACAAAATTGTAGACCTGCACAAGGCTGGGATGGGTTACAGGACAATAGCAAATCGCAGCATGATGAGAAGGCAACAACTTTAGTCACAATTATTAGAAAATGGAAATTATGCAAATTGTCTCTTCAGAGAGGAAGAGAGCTAGAACTCTAGTGCCACCTTTTGGAAGGTAGCAATCCTACAAGTCAATGTCGACCCTTTAACGAGCCTTATCACATGACCTAGGATAATAGCCAAACCAGAATCTCAATTTGCAGACACTGTGTTTCGGGGTTCAGCCCCTCGTCAGTGCAAAGCGGAGATCTGGTTTGGCTGTGTGAGAGGCGTCAGACCATTGTCCAAGAAATATCGTCACTCCTTGCGGAGATCAACATGCTAAGCATGCAGATGAGGAGACTTAAAGCCGCAATGCTCCTCTGGGAAATATGCTAATTATGCAAATTGTCTCTTCAGAGAGGAAGAGAGCTAGAACTCTAGTGCCACCTTTTGGAAGGTAGCAATCCTACAAGTCAATGTCGACCCTTTAACGAGCCTTATCACATGACCTAGGATAATAGCCAAACCAGAATCTCAATTTGCAGACACTGTGTTTCGGGGTTCAGCCCCTCGTCAGTGCAAAGCGGAGATCTGGTTTGGCTGTGTGAGAGGCGTCAGACCATTGTCCAAGAAATATCGTCACTCCTTGCGGAGATCAACATGCTAAGCATGCAGATGAGGAGACTTAAAGCCGCAATGCTCCTCTGGGAAATATGCTAATTATGCAAATTGTCTCTTCAGAGAGGAGGAGAGCTAGAACTCTAGTGCCACCTTTTGGAAGGTAGCAATCCTACAAGTCAATGTCGACCCTTTAACGAGCCTTATCACATGACCTAGGATAATAGCCAAACCAGAATCTCAATTTGCAGACACTGTGTTTCGGGGTTCAGCCCCTCGTCAGTGCAAAGCGGAGATCTGGTTTGGCTGTGTGAGAGGCGTCAGACCATTGTCCAAGAAATATCGTCACTCCTTGCGGAGATCAACATGCTAAGCATGCAGATGAGGAGACTTAAAGCCGCAATGCTCCTCTGGGAAATATGCTAATTATGCAAATTGTCTCTTCAGAGAGGAAGAGAGCTAGAACTCTAGTGCCACCTTTTGGAAGGTAGCAATCCTACAAGTCAATGTCGACCCTTTAACGAGCCTTATCACATGACCTAGGATAATAGCCAAACCAGAATCTCAATTTGCAGACACTGTGTTTCGGGGTTCAGCCCCTCGTCAGTGCAAAGCGGAGATCTGGTTTGGCTGTGTGAGAGGCGTCAGACCATTGTCCAAGAAATATCGTCACTCCTTGCGGAGATCAACATGCTAAGCATGCAGATGAGGAGACTTAAAGCCGCAATGCTCCTCTGGGAAATATGCTAATTATGCAAATTGTCTCTTCAGAGAGGAAGAGAGCTAGAACTCTAGTGCCACCTTTTGGAAGGTAGCAATCCTACAAGTCAATGTCGACCCTTTAACGAGCCTTATCACAAGACCATTGTCCAAGAAATATCGTCACTCCTTGCGGAGATCAACATGCTAAGCATGCAGATGAGGAGACTTAAAGCCGCAATGCTCCTCTGGGAAATATGCTAATTATGCAAATTGTCTCTTCAGAGAGGAAGAGAGCTAGAACTCTAGTGCCACCTTTTGGAAGGTAGCAATCCTACAAGTCAATGTCGACCCTTTAACGAGCCTTATCACACATGTCATGTCATGTGATAAGGCTCGTTAAAGGGTCGACATTGACTTGTAGGATTGCTACCTTCCAAAAGGTGGCACTAGAGTTCTAGCTCTCTTCCTCTCTGAAGAGACAATTTGCATAATTAGCATATTTCCCAGAGGAGCATTGCGGCTTTAAGTCTCCTCATCTGCATGCTTAGCATGTTGATCTCCGCAAGGAGTGACGATATTTCTTGGACAATGGTCTGACGCCTCTCACACAGCCAAACCAGATCTCCGCTTTGCACTGACGAGGGGCTGAACCACGAAACACAGTGTCTGCAAATTGAGATTCTGGTTTGGCTATTATCCTAGGTCATGTGATAAGGCTCATTAAAGGGTCGACATTGACTTGTAGGATTGCTACCTTCCAAAAGGTGGCACTAGAGTTCTAGCTCTCTTCCTCTCTGAAGAGACAATTTGCATAATTAGCATATTTCCCAGAGGAGCATTGCAGCTTTAAGTCTCCTCATCTGCATGCTTAGCATGTTGATCTCCGCAAAGAGTGACGATATTTCTTGGACAATAGAAAATGGAAGAAACACAAGATGACTATCAATCTTCCTTGGTCTGGGGCTCCATGCAAGATCTCGCCTTGTGGGGTAAGGATGATTCTCAGAATGGTCAGGAATCAGCCCAGAACTACATAGGACGACCTGGTCAATGACCTGAAGAGAGCTTGGATCACAGTCTCAATCATTACCATTAGTAACACACCACACTGTCATGGATTCAAATCCTGCATGGTCCCCCTGCTCACACCAGCACATGTCCAGGCCCGTTTGAAGATCACTATTGACCATCTGGATGTTCCAGAGGAGGCATGGGAGAAGGTCATGTGGTCAGATGAGACCAAAATAGAACTTTTCAGCATCAACTCCATTTGTCGTGTGTGGAGGAAGAAGAATGATGAGTACAACCCCAATAGCACCATCCTAACCATGAAGCATAGTGGTGGAAACATCTTACTTTGGGGCTGCTTTTCTGCAAAGGGAACAAAATGCATTTCCAGGTCTTGGAGTTGCCTAGCCAGTCTCCAGTCCTGGACACAATAAAAAAATCTTTGGAGGGAGCTCAAATTCAATGTTGCCCAGTGATAGCCCCGAAACCTCAAAGATTTGGAGAAGATCTGTATAGAGGAGTGGGCCAAAATCCCTGCTGTAGTGTGTGCAAACTTGGTCAAGAACTACAGGAAATGTCTTACCTCTGTAATTTCAAACAAAGGTTTCTGTACTAAATATTAAGTTCTTCTTTTCTATTGTATCAAATACTGATTTAATGCAATGCAATGCAAAATAATTATGTAAAAATCATGCAATGTGATTTTCTGGATTTTTTTCTTATACTCTGTCTCTCACAGTTGAAGTGTACCTACAATAAAAATTACAGACCTTTCCATTCTGTGTAGATGGGAAGACTTGCAAAATCGATAGTGTATCAAATACCTACCTTCCCCATTATACAGGTATGCATAGATTTAGAGAAAAAAATAGTTCATGAAAGTAATTCTTTAAAAAGGATTGCATAAGAAATGTAAAAACTCAGTAGTCACTTGTGAAATGCATACACACCTTCTCAGATTAACAATAATTTTAGAAAAAAAAGTCTGTAAAAAATATTGTGCTGGTTTTCTGCTTTCTAGTGCCTGAACAGTGAAGAAAAAAGTGTAATCTAGCTGCACAAATGCCAACTATGCCATATCACTGATCTATTACACTGAGCATTCTATGATTTAGTTGGGAGTCACACTACCGTAGAATATGGGCGAGTGCTATGCAAGAAAACATTGCATAGCACTCAGATCAGTGTTAATCTATGGGGCAGCTCACATCACAGTTTTTTTTCTCAGGTGTATTCGACGTGCGTGTAAAATCACAGCATGCTGCGATTGTATGTGTATATCATCCAAAATTCACCAATGCAAGCCTATGGGTGCGATAAAAACTCGGACGCCACACAGACCATCCATCTAGCTTGTAACGAATATGCACACATTCCATCATTTCAGTTCATTGAGCAATTTAATTCAATGAGGAAAGTCAGTGAGAAATATAAAGCCATACGCATGTCATACACATATCATTCGAATGCCATACAGATACATGGGTGGGAGAAAATCACATCATCGCATTGCAAACGCATTACACACAGATGACCATACGGAGAACACTTGTGCGACTCTCGGCAGGGAGACGTGGAACGATTTTCCATACGTTTAGTGTGACACCGGCCTTAGCTATTAAACAGGCTCTGATAATCACTCTTGATTAGCAGCATTATATCATGCGTTGTGATACCTGTAAACCAATATGTTAATGACTGGGCAGTTGTGCCAGCAGTCATGGGATCCTTCTGTTGCTGATGCAATCTTCTGCAATGCGTAAAATGGTGCCTAGTATTTTTTGAGGCGGTTTGTGCAAATCAGATTGCAAATTGTATGGATTTGTTGTAATTTTTTAAAATGGAAAAGATGAAAATACAGTATATAAATATTAATTTTCCTAAAATACCAAGGAAATGTAATATCTTTAACTTTTGGCCATTTAGAGATCATTTCATCTTCAACTGTTCACAATAACAGTGATTTTGACCACGGATGCCCAAACTTTTCCATGCCACTATAGTGGCAGCAACTGAGTTAAAACAACAGCCGCTATCTTCTGATTTCAATGCAGACACTCACTACACCTGTGCATAACTCAAAGAACAAGTGCATGGAACTGGATTATTTAACATTAAGGGCTGTTGAAAGTCACACAATTTATATCCCTATACAATATGGTCCCTGGGGCAATTGCCACTCCAATGTTCTGATCCCATATTGTTCTCCCATTTATATGGAAACATTTTGAGTTTTTTCCTATTCATTAGGAATTTGAAATATTATTTTACTTCCAAAAATAACATAACAGCACAAACATGTGGAAATCTACAGACAACAGGATACACATTCCAAAATACTACACATTTAAATTAGACTTAAGAAAATTTACACTACTTCTCATATGTCAGTCTTGATTAAATTTCAGCTGCATTAAATACATTTTTATTCATCTTTGGACTATCTGTGAGTCATAAACTGAAATCAACAACGGTTATGAATGCAGTATAGTTAACTTTTTGGCCTAGGCAATGCCCAGACTCTTTTGTGAAGCCTCACCTACATTGTGTGCAAACCGAACAAGAACTAAAACTTTTTTGTGTAACTAAGAATTTTGCAAAAAAAAAAAAAAACGTGACCTTAATATCTTAGAAAAGTGGTGTAAAGGATTTGATGAATTCCCTCCATGGTATTTGTCCTGGATATTCTTAATAATACCTTTGTTTTCTCTCACTTATTTCTAATCATTCATAGGTTAGCATTAGGCTAAAAGCTGTAAGGTTTCCACATTATAGGGTCTGTATTAAAGCCATTACAGCTTTAACTCTAGTTCTCAAGTATTTACAAAAGGTCATGATTTACTGGTATCCTATACTTAGAATACCTGTGGCAATAAGGTGCCTATACACTGGTGACTCTAACAGCCGTGGGTGGAATCGCGATCCACCCGCAGCTGTTAACCTGTTGAATGCAACTGTCAATTTCTGACAGCAATATTTAACTTGTGCTTCCCGGGAGCACGTCAGAAATCCCGCCATTGGTGACCCCATCACGTCATCGATGGGTTGGCATGACAACCAGAGGTCTCCAGCAGACCTTTATGGTTGTTATAGCCGGATTGCTATGAGCAACCACCGCCGGTCGACGCTCATAGCAAGTGAGCATTTCTGCTACACACAGGTGATCTGATCATCGCCTGTGTGTAGCACAGGTGATCAGACAACTGCAGCTTCTAGTCTCCTATGGAGACTATTGAAGAATGCAAAAAGTAAAAAAACGTTTTAAAAAATATTAAAAAAATAAAAGTCCAAATCACCCCTTTTGCCCCATTCAAAATAAAACAATAAAAAACAAACATACACATATTTGGTATTGCCACATTCAGAATCGCCTGATCTATCAATATAAAAAAAAAATTAGCCCGATTGGTAAACGGCGTAACGAGCTAAAAATTCAAAACACTTGAATTACAATTTTTTGATTGTCACTTCATTGCAATAAAATGAAATAACGAGCGATTAAAAGATTGCATCTACACCAAAATGGTATCAATAAAAATATCAGCTTGGTGTGCAAAAAATAAGCCCCAAATCTCAAAAAATGGAGATGCTATGGATATTGGAAAATGGCATCATTTTTTTTTTTTACCAAAGTTTGGATTTTTTTCACTACTTATGGTAAATAAAAAAGAATCTAGACATGTTTGAACTCGGAATGTCCTGAAGAATCATAATGGCAGGTCAGTTTTAGCATTTAGTGCACATGGTTAAAAGAAAAAAAAATACTGTAGAATTGCACTTTTTTGCAATTTCACCGCACTTGGAATTTTTTCCCTGTTTTCCAGTACATTATTTGTTAAAACCAATGCTGTCATTTAAAAGTACAACTTGTCTTGCAAAAAACAAGCGATGGCCATTTTGCCAGAAAAATAAAAAGTTATGGCTCTGGGAAGAAGGGGAGCAAAAAACGTTGTTAAGGGGTTAAATTTTAATCGCCCCATCCTCTTCTCCCCAATTATATGTCAGGAACGAGTTGGAAGCCCCAATACACATCTGATGGTTCTCTGATCCTGATAAAATTGACAATTTTGCTGGACGTAAATCTAATATTTATAGGGGCTTACAGCCATTGACAATATCTGAAATTCGTGTGTAGAAATAACCCACTATAATGTCTTCACTCGTCAGATCATTTAATTTGTCCTATGTTGTTAAATAAAGATTGACCTCATTTTCTATATTTTTCTGCCCCAATAGATGGTTTTTAGTGAATTTTTGAATGACTTATTACAACTTTGATATAGAAAAGATGTGTATCTTTGTACGGTGTTAGCCAGTAGATAGGAAAATATTTAGAATTGAGAGTCCTCAGTGGTTGATACCTTTTAATGGCTAACTGAAAAGATGATAGATGTTATCATCTTTTCAGTTAGCCATTAAAAAGTATCAACCACTGAGGACTCTCAATTCTAAATATTTTTTTATTACAGCTTTAACACTTGATGCTCTTTGAAGTTACTGTGAAAAAATCCACCCCTTCTCCCACCATAGAAAAAAATGAAAAAAGGATGGGAAAGATGTGTACAAGGAACCTAGTACTGAATTTAGGCTGCAAATTTCTTCTCACATATGGAAATGAAAGCTATATATTATTTTTTTATGGGGATACCACAGAAACAGATAATACACATTCAACAGTTCTTTTTAGTTTGCTCACTAATAGTTAAGCAAAACAAGTCAGCCATGTCAAACCAGACACATATGAATTACATGCATGGTTGCACTGGCAAGAATTCAGATGTCTGCCTGAGTAGTAACAAATGCTAACAAATGTAGTCTTGTCCCAAAACTGTGTGCACATATGTTGCATGTAAACATACTATGTCCAGTTTTAAAGGGCATAGTAGTCCTTCCATTAACCCAATATCATCCGAAATCATTTACTGCAGATTTGTATCCAGTCACCCAATACTGCCTTCACTGATTACATTGTGTCTTTCCTTGTCTTCATTACTTTGTGACAGATTGTGACAGAATTAGTCATCCATACCTGCAATGTTTATGGTTCATTCACCTAACACAGAAAATGTTCACCTGAAACGGTTCCCACTTGTAAGAAAATACTCTTGGAGCGAATTATGTAATGCTCCACATAATGGGGTTTGGCTTTCTTCCTCACAATTACCTGACAAAATTAAGCAACCCATGTAATAAGATATGAAGTTTGACAGCATAAACTTAGAGTATTGTCTTCTAATAACTTATATTACTTTTATACCATATTTTTTATAATTGAATATGAAAAACTCTATTATAACCCCTAACTTTAATTGAAAATAATCATCTCTTTCAGTGAAGTTAGAAGTAGGGATGAGCGGACCCATGGAAGTTTGGGTTTGTCTGTTTCGACCAAACTTTAGTCCAAAGAACCCGAACCCTATAGAAGTCAATGGGGACCCAAACTTTGGTGTTGTAAAATGGTTGTTGTAAGTGCTAGGGGGCTGCCAAAGTCTCTCTATCCTCACGAACTTCACCCGGAGCTTCAAACACTAAATTTGACTTCAAGGAGAAGTCCATGTTTAGAGTTCAGCACTGGACACTAGGTGTCTGGCATGAACTCCAAACTTTACAGTTCGGATTCTCTCATCTTAAGTTAGAAGTGTTAAAGAAACAATAAAAAGAGGTATTTGTAGCCAGATTGTATGAGGAGATCAGTGTCATGACCCCGGGCCAGCATGAGGATGTAGGGATGTACACCAGAGAATGAGGAGGTTCAGCCCCAAAAAAGTACAATTTACAGGTTAGTTGGAGCTCATACAGTTTAAGTACCCCTTAAGGTTTAATGATATTCCAATAGTGGCAATCCTCCAACAAGCTTGCTACAAAAAGGTGGTAGAATCCGGAAATTGTGCATGGGCCAAAGCCAACTGTGTTGCTCTTTGCTGTGCAGTGTTATATTGGGGGGTCCATGAATGGACCCTAGCCTCAATCATTACTGGCCTCCATATTCTCTACATTAGACTGTGTAGTGATTGAAAGCAGAATTTACATTAGACTGTTGAGTGACCGATCACCGCATTTACAAAAAAGGGTGGCAAGATTTGCATAATATTATGGTTGCATTTACGTGAATTGACTGAAAAAGAACCTTTGGAGGAAATGAGCCCTCAATGACTATTTGCAAGAAACTTGTATTCAACACCTGTATAAAAATTGTGTTTTTTTGTTTTGTTTTTTTTTATGCTGGTCAAAGTCAGTTTTGAACTTGTGTCTCTGGACGCTATAATCAACAAGAACACTGTTGAATATGCTACTGAGGAATATGTATTTTTTTTTTTTTTTTGGGATATGTGCATGCTAATTATAGTGACAGTGATCCAATAGGCAATATGTTGACGGAATGTACTAGTCAGCATTGGTGTTTGATTAAATCAGGAGTATTACTACCTGCAAGGTTTAATAAACATTGGTATATGGAACTATAAATTAGAGTATGTTATAATCAATATACATGTACATATGTTTCTTGATATGGAATCTGCCACATGGAGTTTGCAAGAAATGATTTGTAGATCTAATTAAATAATCTGGATCTAATAATCAAATTTTCCTCCCTTGTGATATTCCACTTATATTGTGGATAAGTATTGGGATTATGCTGATAGCAAAGACCATCTGGGAAATTATATGGTTAACCCCTGTGTGCTATGAATATACCCCACAAGGTTTGTTCATCCTCTAGACATGTGCTTACTAACTGCATATATGTTATACTCTGATAGAGTGGATCGAGGATGCTGGCCAACCAGTAGTCGTCATCCTTCATAATTTTGGTAATGCAGGAGTCCCTTTTTACGATCTGCAAGCCATAATCACACATGTGGGCCAATGTTCCAGGTGTCAATGATGCACTGCCAGTGGTGGGTAGAGGAGCACTTTCTGCCAAATTCACATACCTCCATTCATGCACAAACCCTGTACCTGACCTTAGCAAGCCAACATTTTCTCTTGCCCCCTGAGAAGCATCATCCTCCCCAAAATAATCATCACCCTCATCCTCATCCTCTTCCTCTTCTTCCTCCACCTCGTCCAGGACAGTTCCCTGAGCAGACAATGCCTGACTGTCATGAAGGCTTCCCTCCTCCTCCCTCCTCCTCCTCCGCTGCAGACACCTGATCCTTAATGTGCATCAAAGTTTGCATGAGCAGACGCATAAGTGGGATGCTCATGCTTATGATGGCGCAGTCTGCGCTTACCAGCCGTGTGCATTCCTCAAAACACTGAAGGACTTTACAGAGGTCTTTCAGCTTTGACCACTGCACACCCGACAACTCCATGTCCGCCCTCAAACTGCCTGCCCATGGATCCTCCCACAAATGCATTACAATCTACCTCTGTTCGCACAGCCTCTCAACCATGTGCATGGTGGAGTTCCACCTTGTTGCAACGTCTATAATTAGGCAGTGCTTGGGGAGGTGGAGCAATTGCTGCAGCCTCAGCATACGACTGGAGTCTACGGGCGAGCGACAGATGTGAGAGCACAGTCTTCACACCTTATGGAGCAGTGTGGTAACTCCGGATAATTATTTATGAAGCACTGCACCACCAGGTTCAAGGTGTGAGCCAGGCAAGGTATGTGTCTGAGTTTTGCCAGGGTTATGGCCGCCACAAAATTACGGCCGTTATCACTGACTATCTTGCCTGGCTCAAGATGTAGACTGCCCACCATGGCTCATTTTCTCGCTGCAAGTAGTCGGCCAGTACCTCCGCGGTGTGTCTGTTGTCTCCCAAAGACATCATCTTTAAAACAGCCTGCTGACGCTTACCACTAGCTGTTCGATAGTGGGACACCTCGTGGGCAACACTAGCAGCTGCAGATGGAGTGCTCATGCGACTGCGCTCTGTCGACGAGCTTTTGCTTCTGGAGGAGGAGGAGGGTCGAACACCTACAGCCACTGTTGCCTATACCGTGAGCTAGGCAGCACTGTCCCACTGCCGCTGTCCCCTGTGGACCCTGCATCCACCACATTAACCCAGTGCGCAGTGATGGACACGTAACGGCCCTGGCCATGCCTACTGGGCCATGCATCTGTTGTGAGGTGCATCTTTCCACTCACTGATTGTTTGAATGCATGGACAATGCGGTCTTTCACATGCAGGTGGAGGGCAGGGATGGCTTTTCTAGAAAAGAAGTGCCGACTAAGTAGGTCATAGTGTGGGACAGCGTAGGCCATGAGCTCTCGGAACGCTCGCTTTCAACCAAACAGAAGGGCATCAACTCTAATGAGATCAGTTTGGCAATGTAGGCATTCAAAGCCAGTGAGGTTTTGTAGTCCATCCACGCTTGCAAATGCATGGTGTTTAAATGTCTAAGCATGCAACTGGTATTCAATTTTCGGAGATTTCTCCCTCGGTTAAAGGTTTTCCGCACTTCTTACAGAGACTATGGGATAAATTTTCAGGGCTTTCACGCTGTGCTAATTTGACCGTCTGGCCAAGCTGTCCTGCAACTCTTTTTGGTTTTTTTTTAACACATTTTTGAACTGCTACGGGCCTGCCAGATAACCGCAGCTGCGATGTCGATGCCTGCTGCGAATCATCCTCCTCTTCTGGGCTATTGCCAGCGGCACACTCTTCCCCCAATGGATGCCAATCTGGGTCATCAACTGGGTCATCCATCACCTCCTCTTCAATTTCATCTGCACCTTCCTCTGTGTCACCGTGTAAGGTGTTAGAGTATGCGGGAAGGGGCACCTGAGTTTCATCAGGGTCAGATTCTGGCTCAGTAGACTGCGAGTGCAATGTAGTGCTCTGGTGAATGTACCAGCAGAATCAGATAGCAGTGGCTGTGCATCAGTGCACTCCATGTCATATTAATCTTGGACAGTGGAATTTAGGATTTGACTTGATAACACAGGCATGGTCTGTGAAAAGAGCTCCATGGAGTAATCTGAAGTGTGGCCTGTCGCATCCATCATCTTTTGGTGGGGTGAAGGACACAAGGAATGGTGTTGTTCCTGACCAGGAGCCTGCACTGTAGACTCAGTGCTTGCATTTTTTGAAACTTCAGAAGAGGAGGCGATAGAGCTGGATGCTGTTTCGGCAATGTAAGCTAAAACCTGTTCTTGATGCTCCGGCTTTAAAAGCGGTTTACCTACTCCCAGAAAAGGGAGCCTTCCAGGCCTTCTGGAACCAGACGATGACGCAGGATCAACACCTTCTGCCTTAGGTGCTATTGAGCTTTTGGCACTACCAGCAGATGCACCACCACCACCACCATCATTCCCAGCTGGCACCCCCTCCCACGTCCGCGGCCTTTTCCACCATACTTCCTCATATTTGGGAAAATGTACCAAAAATACCAGCAAATATATGGTACTGTATGAGGAGCGTACAGCTGTATATGGCGTAGGGGAAAATTTAAATCTCGGTATATATTTCCGGAGTCAACACAGACGCTCTCTCAGTATGGATTTGACTGTAATACAAAGAGCAGATATACAGTACTGTATCAGAAGTGGACAGCTGTATACGGTGTAGGGTAAAATTGCAATCTACGTATATATTTCCAAGTCACACACAGACGCTTACTCAGTATGGATTTGACCGTAATACAAAGAGCAGATATACGGTACTGTCTCAGAAGCGTACAGCTGTATACGGTGTAGGGGAAAATTGCAATTTCCGTATATATTTCCGGAGTCACACACAGATAGTCAGCATGTATTTGTCCGTGATACCAGCCGTACACGGTAGTGTGTGAGTAGCGTACAGCTCTATACAGTGTGGGAAAAAATGAATGCTCGGTAACTGTGCAGAAAAAAAGAATAAAAGTATTAGTGCTGTGTAAAAAGTAGTCTGCACAGCAGTGTACATACAGCAATAAAGCTAGCAGGCAGCCAATTAACCAGCGCTGCTGCACACAAGAAAATCCTCCCCTGTCTCTGCACACTAACTGTACAGCACAATTGCTATCAGCACTAGCACAAAAGAACTTCTCTTTCCTGACTAACTCCTCCCCTACTGATAAACAGCGTCAGCATCCTCTCCCTACTGTTAATATCGGCAGAAGTAAAATGGAGGTCGGTGGTGAGGGCTTTTATAGACACTATGACACCCCCAAAGCAAGCCAATCACTGCAATGCACTTCTCTAAAATGGTGGTGGATACTGCCCATGTCATCTCGTTGCCCACAGTGTACGTCCTTTGCTCAATTGAGCGTGAAAAAACGAGGCTCCGCACATGGTCGACTGCACGCTATGGTCGGGTTTCAGCCTTTGGCGAAAGTCGGCGACTTTTGAATCTCACCGACCTGTTTCGCTTAACTCTACTCAAGACACCTAGCACAAGTATCCATCAAATGCGGCATATACCAAGGTGATACATTGTCCCCATTGCTGTTCTGCATAGGCTTGAACCCCCTCAGTCAGATAATTACAGAGTCTGGCTATGGATACAAGTTCATGAGTGGAAGCACAATCAGCCACCTCCTCTACATGGATGACATCAAGCTGTATGCAAAAAACCAACGAGACATTGATTCACTGATCCACCTGACAAGGATCTACAGTGAAGACATCAGGATGTCCTTCAGACTGGAGAAGTGCGGCCGGTTGGTAATAAAGAGAGGCAAGGTAGTCAAGACCTATGGAGTGGAATTACCAGCAGGGCACGTAGCAGATGTACAGACAAGCTATAAGTACCTCGGCACCCAACAGGGTTACAGTAACCATGATGAGGAGGCAAGGAAAGCCGCAACATCCAAATACCATCAAAGGGTAAGACAGGTCCTGAAGAGCCAGCTCAATGGGAAGAATAAGATTGGAGCCACCAATACATATGCCTTGCCAGTTATCAGATACCCTGATGGCATAGTGTGCTGGCCAAAAGAAGAGATGGAAGCTGCAGATGTGAAGATACGAAAGCTCCTCATAATGCATGGAGATCTCCACCCTAAGTCTGGCACCCAAAGATTCTATACTAACAGAAAAGAGGGTGGTCGAGGCTTGATAAGCATGCAAGCCACCATCACGGATGAAACAAGGAGTATCCAGGAATACATCAGAAGAATGGCGCCAAAAGATGAGATGCTAAGAGAAAACCTAAGGCAGCAAAAACAGATCTGGAAGGAAGAACAGAAACATGAAGCACCATGGCAAGACAAGCCGCTGCATGGGATGTACCATCGACAGATAATGGAGGTGGCTGACATGGAGAAATCCTACCAATGGTTGGAGAAAGCTGGACTCCGAGACAGCACCGAGGCACCAATCATAGCGGCACAAAAACAAGCACTAAGTACCAGATCCTTAGAAGCAGAAATATACCACACAAGACAAGACCCAAGGTGCAGACAATGCAAAGAAACCTCAGAAATGGTCCAACACATATGGCAGAATGCAAAATGCAAGCAGGAACAGCGTATATTGAATGCCACAACCAAGTAGCGGGAATTGTATACAGGAACATTTGCACAGCATATTGGCTAAGTCCTCCTAAGTCCAAGTGGGAGACCCCAGAAAAAGTGGTGAAGAATGAAAGGGCTAAAACCCTGCGGGACTTCAAGATCCAGACGGATAAGCAGGTGTTGGCTAACCAAGAAGACAATGTCATAGTAGACAAGGATCAGAAGACAGCAATGATAATAGATGTGTCAGTGCCAAGTGACAGCATCATCAGAAAGAAGGAATATGAGAAGCTGGAGAAATACCAGGGCCTCAAAGGAGAACTGGAGAAGATGTGGAAGGTGAAGGCAACAGTCATTCCAGTGGTGATAGGAGCACTCGGAGCAGTAACCCCTAAGTTGGAAGAATGGCTACAACAGATCCCAGGAGCAACATCTGAGCTCTCTGTCCAGAAAAGCGCAATGCTGGGAACAGCTAAGATCCTGCGCAGAACCCTCAAACTCCCAGGCCTCTGGCAGAGGATCTGAGAATGAGAAAGGACAGCAAAGACCACCCCCAGTGGGGGTGAGAAGGAAGTTTTTTCTAAATATTGTGAGACAGTGAGAGTATGTGTGTTGAATGGGGTGTACATTTCACCTAGATACTTTGCTGACTGGTATAAGGGAAATGTATGGCTTTGTAAACCTAGTGGTAGAGAAAGGTCACTACACCTTACATTCAGTACACACTTGCAGCTCAGGCCTGAAACCACTCAGCTGTTAATTAGGAGACCAGAAGTAGGTGTCTGCGAACACAGACAGAGAGCTCGCTTAGTCTGGACAAGGAGTCCAGGCACAAGAAGGAGTCTCCAGGAGTATGAGCTGTCTCAGTCTGGGTGCTCGATGTACCCCGGACACAGGAGTAGTCTCTGTGAGAATCCATGCGGATAGCTGCTGAATAGGAGGGGAGCTCTCTCAAGTCTGGACGCTGGATATGCCTTCAGACACAAGGGGAGACTCTGTGAAACTCCATGCTGACTTTAATAAAACTGGTTGCGGCCAGTTTTTACCAGAACTGCTGTCTGTGAATGAACTGTTTCCGTGCCACTCCGTCTACCCGGACGGCGATCCCAGAGCTATATCCCCTGAAAAGCTTACAATTGGTGCTGGAATGTGGTTGCAGCACAGTGGCGAGAGACAGCAATAAAGGTGAAGTCTGTTGAAGCAGCAGCAGAGAAAAAAAAAAGTGTGTCAGCAAAAACGTCTGATTGGAGCAGTCTTAAAGAGACAGTAGCCCTAATAGACTTTGCAAAGAAAAAAAAAGTGTGTCAATAAAGGAGAAACGTCTGTTGGAGCAGTCTTAAAGAGACAGTGGCCCTAATAGAGTTAGCAGAGAAAAAAAAAAAAAAGAGTGTCTGCACAGCAAAGCTGAATTTTCTGTGGAAAAGACTGTGGAGTGTGTATGTCTTGAGTGAAGACTGCTGTTGTTGAGACAGAGAAGTCTGACAGCATGGATGACAGCATGGAGGCGCTGTTTGAACAAATGGCGCAAGTTAATGTGCAACATAAGACTGCCGTGGTTGAGACAGATAAGTCCGGCAGTATGGAGGAGCTCGTTGAGTACCTGGTCCAGGCCCAGCGGAGCATGCAGCAGAGCATGGAGCGGCAGCGCCTGCAGCACCAGCAGCGCATGCAGCAGGCCCAGCAGCAATTCCTGCAGCAGCAGGAGAATAACCGGTTGTTTTTTGAGCAGGTTGCAGCACTACAAAAGACTTGCAGCGCATCGTCCCAAAGTAATGTTGCAAAGTCACCTGCATTGTCCGCTGTAAAGAAGGCGGTAAGACGGTCCCTGAAAAAGATGACACCTCGTGATGATGTGGAGGTATATCTCACTAGGTTTGAGGGACTGGCAGAGAAGGAGAATCTGCCCCTATCTGAATGGGCCATGATGGTCGCACCCTATCTGATTGGAGAACCCCAAAGGGCCTATGCTGACCTGAGCGAGAAGGACAGCCAAGACTATGCCAAGCTGAAAGCGGAGATTCTTACCCGGCTGGGTGTTACGGTGACAGCCCGTGCCAGGGGAGTTCATGACTGGAGATGCAGTTGGGAGTCTGCAGTCAGCAAACCTGATTATGGAGTTGAAAAGGTGATAGTGGACCGCTACACCCAAGCACGTCCTCCTGAGGTACAGCCAGAGGTCGGACAAAGAGACCACCAGGACGCCAATCGTCTGGTCAGCCTGATGGAGAGGGCCTTCGCCACCAAGGACTGCCTCCGTGACCAGCCGTCTGAGAGGTCGTCACTTCGGAGTTCCTGGACGCCGAACTCTCCCGGTAAGAGCGTTCCAGCTGTTGGGGTCATGTGGGTGGGAGAGTGTGATGGACAGTGTTGGAGATGTCGTGAAATTGCAGCCAACTGTCCAATAGAGGGGGAGCCTATGTGTTCGTGATGTTGGCGGATCCCTCTCTCCCTGCGCAGAGCCTGTGTGTGTTTCCACCTCAGCCGAAGAGACTGGACCACAGGGGTCCCCGGTGGTTGTAAATGACTGCCCAGCACAGGCCCTCTTGGACTCAGAGAGTCCAGTGACTTCCGTATGGGACAGCCTGATTGATAGGGACTTCATCCCTGATAAACACCTGAGTGTGGTGTGTGTCCATGGAGACACCAAAGTCTACCCAGAGACTGTCGTGGACTTGATCCCCAAACGCGGGGAGGTTTCATGTGAAGTGGGGGTAGTGAAGAACTGGGTGCACCCCGTCATATTGGGTAATGACTTTCCCCGATCTAAGGGTCTCTGGGGGAAAAATGTTTCTGATGGACAGTGTGATGAAGCTCCTATTGAGGGTGCGCAGTCCCGAGGGGCGGAACACAATGCTAGTGGGCCGTTAAACTTATGTGATAATGATGATGATGATGATGATAATGATAATGATGATGATGATCATGATAATGATGATGACCATGATAATGATGTGATGCTGATAATGATAATGATGATGTTCATGATAGTGATGATGATACTGATCATAATCATGATAATGATATTGATAATAATGATGACTGTGATAGTGATGAAATTCCTTTGCAGGTGATGTTGGGAGATGAGGATGGTGGTTCTCGGGAACCGAGTGTCCCTGACTTACCTGTGTCCTGTGACAATTTTGAGAGTGAGCAGTGGCGAGACCCCTCTCTTAAAACGGCCCAGGAAAATATAAATGTTCTAAATGAGGTTTCCCAAGAGCCTGGCTCTGAGGAGAGGTTTCCTCATGTTGCCATAAACACTCACCTGTTGTATAGGGAACTGAAGTCCAGGGAGAGGTCGTGAGCCAGCTCCTAGTACCTGAGCTATATGGAAGTATAGTGCTGGGGTTGTCACATAGTCACATACTTGAGGGACCGCCTGAGGGAAACCAGGGACCAGATGGTGAAGTTAATGTTGTGGATGACATGTTAACTAAGGTTCCAGATCAAGATGTGAATGAGAATGAATTGTATAACCCTGACAGTGAGCAGTATGTGAATGAAAATGAAGTGTATAACCTGAAAGTGAGCAGGATGTGAATGAGAATAAATTGTATAACCCTGACAGTGAGCAGGATGTGAATGAAAATGAAGTGTATAACCCTGAAAGTGAGCCAGATGTGGCTGAGAAAAAGGGGTCAGACAGGGATAGTGGTAGTGATTGTGAATCATCTGATGACAATCAAGCAACCAGTGCAAATGAGGAAGGCATGGTAGCAGAGGAGGTTGAGAGTCCTGAGAGGAAGGCTGATGCTGACCTTGCAGTCGGACAGAAGATGGCATCTGAAGATGTTTTACAGTTGGCCGGTTCCCTGGCGAAGACTAAGGTGAAAGGAGGAGAGCTGAGCTTTAAAGGCAGGACTCTGAAACTGAACACAGCCCAAGTAGATGCTGTTGGAAATGTGAAGTTACCAAGGTATGGTGTGGATCTGTATCGTGCCAAGGACTCTGAGGGAGATGCTGCAGAGGTGGAAAAAGCCATAGAAGTGGTAGTCACCAAGCCAGATGCCTCATCAGAAGCTGAGGTCTCAAGTGAAGCTGTGAGGAACAAGACTGAAGATATGGGGACTGACTCTGTCCAGGAATCTGTTTCTGCCGAAGACAGCGGCGTGGACGGGTTGCGGTTCGGATCAGTAGCTGCAACTCGTGAAGCTCAGGCTGGAAGTTCGCGCCCGGAGCCCCAGCGGTGTTCCCGAGTGACACCAAGGATCTGGATAAGTCACAAGATGAGATTTTGAGACATCAGGCTGGCGTTGGTGAGCTCAAGCGCACTTTCATGGAGTCTACATCGGAGCCACGTCCCAACAAATGGGAAAAGCGATGTGTCACTCCGTTGCCGCTGCAGACACACGGGAGCTCAGATGGGATGCAGAACGTGGTGGAAGAGAAGAATCCGCGGGTTCTGAGTATACAGATGCAGCTATCAAGGAGAACTTGAAAGCCGGAATAAATGGAAATATTGGAGACCATAATGATGTGACTGAAGAGGTAGAATGTAAGACTGACGGTAGGGCTTCTGAGCATGTTCTACCAGAAGAGCCTGAAGAAGGGGCCGAAGACATAAAAGACGTCCAACAGGTACCAGATGAATTGATGACTTCTCAGAAAAAACTCCAAACTGTGATGAAGGAGTGTGATGAAAGCCATGAGCATCTTCGTGAGAAGGTCAATGAAGTAAAAGGAAGGATACAGAGAATCTCTTCGTTGCAAGAGCACATGCTGCTCAATAAGTCTAAGGCTCTATATAAGAATGCTGTTGTTACGGTAGAACATTACAATTCAGCTGGAGACTTAGCGGATGAATTATGTGTACTGCAAAATAAAAACGATCAGCTCCTTCTACAGTCCCAATCATTTGAACAGTGTAGCTTAAAATGGTCAGAGACCATGGCAGAGGAGCTTAAGGTCTGTGAAATAGACTTTATGAGTCAACCGATATTCAAGAAAATAGATGTGCTAAAGAGGGTTCAAGGGGAACTAGAGAAAAGTGAAAAAACCCCTATACCTTCTGTGATAGTTGGTGACACATGGTCAGTGCACCAGGGACAGGAGGTACGTGAGTTTCTGAGGAAGAGTCAGCAGAAGTGTTCTGATGTGCCGGGTCGTACTTCTCTGGCCAGGCACTATATCGAAACTGAGCCGGCCCTAAGGTCAAGATGAAACCGTGCAGGATACCCGAGGCCCGCAGAGAGCATAGGCCTGGGAGGGTACAGGGTAGTGCGGATGCTTCAGATGAAGAGAAAGCTGATGTTGGCTATGGCTCAGGTGAAGATACAGATGACAGTAGTGAAGATGAAGCTGATGAGGGCCATGACTGGTCCAGAGTTCACTGTCTCTTTTGGATTGTTGACCAGCCCTCCGGTCTGGATGACCAGCCCTCCGGTCTGGAGAAGAGGGGGGGGATATGTGAGACAGTGAGAGTATGTGTGTTGAATGGGGTGTACATTTCACCTAGATACTTTGCTGACTGGTATAAGGGAAATGTATGGCTTTGTAAACCTAGTGGTAGAGAAAGGTCACTACACCTTACATTCAGTACACACTTGCAGCTCAGGCCTGAAACCACTCAGCTGTTAATTAGGAGACCAGAAGTAGGTGTCTGCGAACACAGACAGAGAGCTCGCTTAGTCTGGACAAGGAGTCCAGGCACAAGAAGGAGTCTCCAGGAGTATGAGCTGTCTCAGTCTGGGTGCTCGATGTACCCCGGACACAGGAGTAGTCTCTGTGAGAATCCATGCGGATAGCTGCTGAATAGGAGGGGAGCTCTCTCAAGTCTGGACGCTGGATATGCCTTCAGACACAAGGAGGAGACTCTGTGAAACTCCATGCTGACTTTAATAAAACTGGTTGCGGCCAGTTTTTACCAGAACTGCTGTCTGTGAATGAACTGTTTCCGTGCCACTCCGTCTACCCGGACGGCGATCCCAGAGCTATATCCCCTGAAAAGCTTACAATATATATATTTATATATACACTGCTCAAAAAAATAAAGGGAACACTAACACAACACAATTTAACTCCAAGTCAATCATACTTCTGTGAAATCTACCTCACCAGTAACAAAACAACACCAATTGTGAATCAATTTCTTCTGCTGTTGTGCAAATGGAACAGACAACAGGTACAAATTATTGCAATTTCAAGACACCTCCTATAAAGGGTGATTCTGCAAGTGTTGACCACAGACCATTTCTCTATTCTCATAATTTTTTGCTGTTTTTGTCACTTTTGCACCCCTAGAGGTACTGTACAGTAGCATGAGGTAGTGTCTACAACCAACAGAAGTTGCTCAGGTAGTGCAGCTCATCCAGGAAGGCACATCAATACGAGCTGTGGCAATAAGGGTAGCTGTGTCTGTCAGCACAGTGTCCAAAGCATGGAGCAGATACCAGGAGAGAGGCCAGTACACCAGGAGACATGGAAGGGGCTGTAGGAGGGCAACAACCCAGCAGCAGGACTGCTGCCTCCTCCTTTCTGCAAGGAGAAACAGGAGGAGCAGTGACAGAGCTCTGTAAAATGACCTCCAGCAGGCCACTAACATCCATGTGTCTGCTCAAACTGTCAGAAACAGACTCCATGATGGTGGTATGACCGTCTGACGTCTACAAGAGGGTGTTGTGCTTACAGCCCTACACCGTGCAGCGCGATTGGCATTTGTCAGAGAACACCAAGATTGGCAGATTTGACATTGGCACCCTGTTCTCTTCGCAGATGAGAGCAGGTTCACACTGAGCACATGTGACAGGCGTGACAGAGTCAGGAGATTCTGTGGACAACATTTTGCTGCCTGCAACATCTGCCAGCATGACGGGTTTGGTAGTGGGTCAGTAATGGAGAGGGGAGGCATTTCTTTGGAAGGCCGCACAGCCCTCCATGTGCTAACCAGAGGTACCCGGATGGCCATTAGGCACCGGGATGAGATTCTCAAACCCATAGTGACACCATATGCAGGTGGAGTGGGACTTGGGTTGCCTTCTGATGCATGACAATGCCAGGCCTCATGTGGCTGAAGTGTGACAGCAGTTCCTGCATGATGAAAGCAATGATTCTATGGACTGGATTGCCCGTTCCCCAGACCTGAATCCATTTGAGCACATCTTGGACATCATGTCTTGTTCCATCTACCAATGCAAAATTGCACCACAGACTGTTGAGGAGTTGACTGATGCTTTAATCCAGGTCTGGGAAGAGATCCCTCAGAAGAACATCCACTGCCTCATCAGGAGAATTGCCCAGGCATTATAGGGAGGTCATACACACCCGTGGAGGCCACACACACTACTGAGCATTATTTCCTTGTCTTGAGGCATTTCCACTGAAGTTGGTTTAGCCTGTAATTTGATTTTCCTCTTTGATTTTGATTATCATTCAAAATCCAGACCTCCATGGGATTTTAATTTTGATTTACATTGATCATTTTTATGTTTTATTGTTCCCACCGCATTCCACTATGTAATGAATAAAGATTTGCAACTGGAATAATTAATTCAGTGATACCTAGGATGTGGTATTTTAGTGTTCCCTTTATTTTTTTGAGCAGTGTGTATGTATATATATATATATATATATATATATATATATGTGTGTGTGTTTTCAAAAGTACTTTACACGATGTGTAAATGACTTAGAGAACTGCTCTAAATAAAAGTGCATGTTAAAATCACAATGCAATTGATAGCAATCGTACTGCATTAGGATGTAAATCGGATGCTAGGTGTGAAAAATTGGATTATACTCGAATGACACTTACATTACACTCGTGTGACTCTCGGCAGGGAGACTCGGACCGATTTTTCATACGTTTAGTGTGACTCCAGCCTAAGGCCGGGGTCACACTTGCTAGTGTGATGCGAGAAACTCGCATTAATATCCGGCACTGCCACCGGCACTCGGGACCGGAGTGTGCGCCTGCATGTATTTCTATGTAGCCGCACACTCCAGTCTGAGTGCCGGCGCCAGTGCCACGTACTGATGTGAGAGACTCACGTGAGTTTCTCACATCACACTCGCAAGTGTGACGCCAGCATTAAGCTTCTATCAGAAACAGTGCCAAACTCCCTGTGTTTGGTCAGTAAAGAAGTGTAGCTGGTATTTGTCCTGCTACATTTAAATACACTTTTTCTTTAATCTTAATGCACTATAATGCATCAGCAAGGCAGCACAGTATCTTTTACAGATAAAAAAATCTGAAATCAGTGTCAGCCAGAGAAGGTGTGGTTTTCTTGTCACAAGAAACTGTACGGAGTTTTTTTTTTAAACTTGTGCAATCCTTTTTGTAAAGGGAGAATAATTGTTTTTGGAAAATGCAAAATAGATTTCCCAAAATCAAGAAATTTAAGTGCACATGAGAAACAATTTTTTATCTGTTTTACCCATCAGATTTTTTATTTGTGAATGCAATATTAACCCCTTAACCCCAAGGGTGGTTTGAACGTTAATGACCGGGCCAATTTTAACAATTCAGACCACTGTCTCTTTATGACGTTATAACTCTGGAACGCTTCAATGGATCTTCGCGATTCTGAATTGTTTTCTCGTGGTATATTATACTTCACGTTAGTGGTATAATTTCTTCGATATAACTTGCGTTTATTTTTGAAAAAAACGCAAATATGGTGAAAATTTTGAAAATTTAGCAATTTTTAAACTTTGCATTTTTATTACCTTAAAACAGAGAAATATGTCACACAAAATAGTTAATAAATAACATTTCCCACATGTCTACTTTACATCAGCACAATTTTGGAACCAAAATTTTTTGTTAGGAAATTATAAGGGTTAAAAGTTGACCAGCGATTTATCATTTTTACAACAAAATTTACAAAGCCATGTTTTTTAGGGACCACCTCACATTTGAAGTCACTTTGAGGGGTCTATATGGCAGAAAATACCCAAAAGTGACACCATTGTAAAAACTGCACCCCTCAAGGTACTCAAAACCACATTCAAGAAGTTTATTAACCCTTCAGGTGCTTCACAGGAGCTGAAGCAACGTGGAAGGAAAAAAATAACATTTAACTTTTTAGTCACAAAAATGATCATTTACAAACTTTTTTTGTTTTCACAAGGGTAAAAGGAGAAAATGGACAGATAAAGTTGTTGTGCAATTTCTCCTGAGTAATGCCAATACCCCATATGTGGGGGAAAACCACTCTTTGGGCACACGGCAGAGCTTGTAAGGGAAGGAGCGCCGTTTGACTTTTTCAAACCAAAATTGGCTGGAATTGAGATTGGACGCCACGTCGCGTTTGGAGAGCCCCTGATGTGCCTAAACAAATGACACCATTTTGGAAGCTAGACCCCCTATGGAACTTATCTAGACCTGTTGTGAGCACTTTGAACCCCCAAGTGTTTCACAAAATTTTATAATGCCTGGGTGTGAAAAAAAAAATCAATTTTCCACAAAAATATTTTTTTAGTCCCAAATTTTTGATTTTTCCCAAGGAAATTGGACCCCAAAAGTTGTTGTCCAATTTGTCCTGAGTACGCTGATACCCCATATGTGGGGGGGGGGACTGTTTGGGCGCATGGTAGGGCTTGGAAAGGAAGTAATAACGTTTTGGAATGCAAACATTGATGGGTTCATGTTCCGTTTGTAGTGCCCCAGATGAGCCTAAATAGTGGAAACCCCCACAGGTGACCCCATTTTGGAAACCAGACCCCCGAAGGAACTTATCTAGATCTGTGGTGAGCACTTTGAACCCCCAAGTGCTTCACACAAGTTTATAATGCAAGGGCATGAAAATAAAAAATCCTATTTTTTTCCCTCAAAAATTATATTTAGTCACTAATTTTTTATTTTCCCAAGGGTAACAGGAGAAATTGGACCAGAAAATTTGTTGTCCAATTTGTCCTGAGAGCGCTGATACCCCATATGTGGGGGGGAACCACTGTTTGCGTGCACTGCAGAGCTCAGAATGGAAAGAGCGCTATTTGACTTTTTCCAACCCAAATTGGCTGGAATTGAGATTGGACGCCATGTTGCATTTGGAGAGCCCCTGATGTGCCTAAACAGTGGAAACCCCCCACAAGTGACCCATTTTGGAAACTAGACCCCATAAGGAACTTATCTAGATCTGTGGTGAGCATTTGAACCCCCAAGTGCTTCACACAAGTTTATAACGTAGAGCCGTAAAATTTAAAAATAATATTTTTCCACAAAAATGATCTTTTCACCCTAATTTTTATTTTCCCAAGGGTAACAAGACCCCAAAAGTTATTGTGCAATTTATCCTGAGTATGCTGATACCCCATATGTGGGGGTAAACCACTGTTTAGGTGCATGGCAGAGTCAGTCAGTGTGTTTCCATGGACCATGTGTCCATGGGCAAAACACTCTGACATGTCCGTTTTTTAATGTCAGCACGGGCCACAAACATCCCACACACATGCATATGCATAACACACATGGATGTCATCCATGTAACACGCATCGGCTCTGGGGAAGAAGCGATACAGTAAGTGCTGTTCCCCGGTGCCGGGTGCTGAACTTGGCTCTCGTTATTCTCCCCTGCTCTGCCGGCGATTGGCACGAACAGGAGAGAATGATGAGAGTTACATTTAAATTATAAAAGAGACAGCAGGTGGTGGCTGATGGGACTATTACTCCCATCAGCCTACCCCTGCTGCTGCTAATAACAGTGACAGCAGGAGCAGCTGATGGGGGTATCCAGCAGCCATCTGCGCTGTAAATAAATGAAAAAAATGGAGTGGTTCACCTGTATTTTCTATAACCAGCCAGGCAAAAACTCACAGCTGGAGGCTGCAACCCTCAGCTGTCAGCTTCAGCAAAGCTGGTTATCAAGAATAGAAGGGTCCCCAAGCTGTTTTTTTTAATTATTTAAATAAATGATTTTAAAAAATGGCATGGGGTCCCCTCATTTTCGACAACCAGCCTTGCTATAGCTCACAGCTGGGGCTGGTATTCTCAAGCTGGTAACAGGCCATGGATATTGACCCCCTTCAGCCTAAAAATAGCAGTCCACAGCAGCCCAGAAAAGGCACATCTATTAAATGCACCAATTCTGGCACTTTGCCCGGCTCTTCCCACTTGCCCTGTTTCGGTGGCAAGTGGGGTTCATATTTGTGGGGTTGATGTCACCTTTGTATTGTCAGGTGACACCAAGCAATGTGTGTGTCAAGAGTGAGAGAAAAGGGTTGCATTGACAATCAAACACAATGGACAGCACTTTGAACACATCTTATAAGTGGTCATAAACTTGTAAATAACTCATGAAATACATGAAATAATAAAGTTATGTTAAAACCAAGCACAACATTGTTTTTCTTGTGAAATTCTCAATAAGTTTGATGTGTCACATGACACTCATCCCATTGGAAAAAATAAAGTTGGATCGAAACTGGCCAACTTCAAGATGGTCCCCATGGTCACCACCCATCTTAAAAAGTTTTCCCCCTCCCATATACTAATGTGCCACAAACAAGAAGTTGATATCACCATCCATTCCCATTTTATTTAGGTGTATCCATATAAATGGCCCACCCTGTAGTAACCAGCCATGCGTTGGTCAATTCTTAGCCTTAGAAATTCTGAATAGGCAAAAAAAATGTTTTTAAACTATTTCCATGTAAGATTAATAGTGAGTTTTTCTAACTATAGAAATGACCTATAAATTTAATAGATTGTCGTTGGTAATCTCTTTCTTGTGCTAGTCAACATTTTTCCAAGACCTTGCACACCTGTCCTGGTTGAGTGTATCAAATGCACTACAGATGTAGCCTAAATACATTTCCTGTGAGCAGAGGGAAAAGGCATTTTGTCCGAAAACATGCAGCACAACTAGGCATAAGTTCTTCATAATATTAAGCACCTGGAATCATTCCCAGTGACATTGCTTTCCATACTAACAAAATGGCTACATCTGCTCTTATACAGGAACTTATCTCCAAATAAATAGCAAACGCATTTAATGCAGTATATATCTTTCAGGCAAGTTTTTGCAATAGCTGTTTGATTCATTGTAGTAGAAATATTGTACGACTGATTATCAAAACCATTCATATCCTTGCTAAGCCAGAATCTATAAAACAGCGCAGGCATAATCTCTTACATATTTTGTGTGCTTTCAAGAGAACGGATGTAGAATTAATTCAGATTTCATGATGTAGTGGGAAGCAAATGAATTAATTAAATCAATGTAAAAAACAAATCTGAGAAATATGATTTCAAAATACCTTTTAAAGTTGCCTTTAAGCACTGTATAATTAGATCAAATGCAAGAATACAAAAATGATGGCTATGTTATGATCCCCAGCAGATAGGAATGTTGTATTATACAGTATGTTAGATCCTACTACCCTTCACAAAAAGTACATTTTTTATATTCCACCATTCTTTAACTCCAATTAGCAGGTTTTGATTTTCCTTTCACTGATCAGTAGATGGCTAATATTTAAAAGTGAACTGCAAGCAGGTCTGGTATTATGTGCTATGCCAAGTGTAAGGCCGGCGTCACACTAGCGAGTTTGATGCGAGTTAGTCGCACGACTTACTCGCATCAACTCCCGGCACGGCCGCCCGCTCTCGGACCAGAGTGCGTGGCTGCATGTATTTCTATGCGGTCGCGCACTCTGGTCCGAGAGCGGGCGGCCATGCCGGGTGTTGATGCGAGTAAGTCGTGCGACTAACTCGCATCAAACTCGCTAGTGTGACGCCGGCCTAAGACCTAAAAAAGGAATGTACAGTGTATCCATTTAGCCCAGAGTGATCCTTTAAATTAGACCTGGGCAAAGTGCAGCCCACGGTCACATATCCGGCTCTCTGACTGTTCCAGTCCGACTCGCGGACCCAGACAGCCAATAGGCTGAAAACTGGGGCCCACGGGCCATATCGCGCCCACCCATGCCTGTCCGCCGCCCACTGTCACGGCTATCTACATCCTCAGGATGCAGACAGCGGTGAATGCATTGGTGTAGGAGGGGCCGTCAGCCCTTCTTCCACCACTCAGCGTGTGAAACAGCTGGCACGATGACATCATTTCACTGCGGAGAGTCAGTGCACAGAAGAAAGGAGCAGAGACAGAGCCCCGGGGAATGGGGGCAAGGTGAGTATGTGTGATGTTTTTTATTTTCATGTGTATGGGATGTTTGGCTGTACATTATGAGGCTATGTGAGTCTCATGCTAGACAAGATGAGGCTATGTGGGTCTCATGCTCAACACGGGGAGGCTACGGGCCTCTCATGCTGGAAATAGGGAGGTTATGGGCTCTCATGCTGAATATGGGGAGGCTATGGGCCTCTCATGCTGGACATGGGGAGGTTATGGGGTGCTCATGCTGGAAATGGGGAGGTTATGGGGCTCTCATGCTGAATATGGGGAGGCTATGGGCCTCTCATGCTGGTAATGGGGCGCTCATGCTGGATATGGGGAGGCTATGGGGCTCTCATGCTGGATACGGGGAGGCTGTAGGACTCTCATGCTGTATATAGGAGGCTATGTGGAGGCTCTTACGGTATATAAGGGTCTGTGTGTGCTCATACTATATATTGAAGGGGCAGTTGGTGGGCTCAAACAGTATATAGGGTGATGTGTGCATACTTAATTCTACTCAATATTAAGTGATACAATTAATATTAACCCCTTCACCACATTGAGTTTTTCCATTTTTGACTATTTGTTTTTTGCTCCCCTTCTTCCCAGAGCTATAATTTGTTATACTTTTGAATGACACCATTGGTTTTACCATAATGTGTATTGGAAATGGGAGAAAAATTCAAACATCAGTGAAATTGCAAAATAAGTGCAATTTCACAATTGTTTTTTTTTTTACCATATTCACTAAATGCTAAAACTGACCTGGAAATATGATTCTCTAGGTCATTACAAGTTTGTAAACACCAAACATGAATAGGTTCTTTTTTATTTAAGTGGTGGGAAAAAATGCACAGTTTGGAAAGAAAAACAATGTTGCCATTTTCCGAGACCCGTAGTGTCTTTATTTTTCGTGATCTGGGGCTGGGTGAGGGCTTATTTTTTGCGCGTCTAGCTGACATTTTATTGATACCATTTTGGTTGTATATACGATTTTTTAATTGTCCGTTATTGCATTTTAACCCCTCTCTGCCATCAGACGTACTATTCCGTCCATGTGACCCTGGACCTAATTCCCATGGACGGAATAGTACGTCATAGGCGATCAGCTGCGCTCCCGGGGGTAGCGTAGCTGATCGCCGCCGGGTGTCAGATGTATATCACAGCTGACACCCAGCACTATGTGTCAGGAGCGGTCACGGACCGCTCCCGGCACATTAACCCCTAGCACACCGCGATCAAACCGCGATGTGTCGCGCTGTTCCGAGGGTCCGTCCTCCCTCCAGGTCCCCGGATCCAAGATGGCGCCGGGGTCCTGCAGGGAGGCGGCTTCCTCAGTGCCTGCTGAGAGCAGGCACAGAGGAAGCCTGCAGCGATGCCAGAGCGATCGCTGGTGTGACAGAGTGCTGTGCACACTGTCACACCAGCGATCTGCTAAAATACTGTGATGTCCCACCCTGGGACAAAGTAAAAAAGTTAAAAAAAATGAAAATAAAAAGTGGTAAAAAAAATCATCAAAAAAAAAAAAAATATTCCCCAATAAATTCATTTCTTCCTGTAAATAAAAAAAACAAAACAATAAAAGTACACATATTTGGTATCGCCATGTCCGTAACGACCCCCCCTATAAAACTGTCCCACTAGTTAACCCCTTTAGTGAACCCCTTAAAAAAAAAAAAAACCTAAGCAAAAAAATCAATGCTTTATCATCATACCGCCGAACAAAAAGTGGAATAACACGCGATAAAAAAGACAGATATAAATAAACATGGTACCGCTGAAAACGTCATCTTGTCCCGCAAAAAACGAGCCGTCATACAGCATCATCAGCGAAAAAATAAAAAGTTATAGCTCGCAGAATAAAGCGATGCAAAAATAATGATTTTTTATATAAAATTGTTTTTATTCTATAAAAGCGCCAAAACATAAAAAAATTATATAAATGAGGTATCGTCATAATCGTACTGACCCGAAGAATAAAACTGTTTTATCAATTTTACCACACGCGGAACGGTATAAACGCCTCCCCCAAAAGAAATTCATGAATTGCTGATTTTTGTTCATTCTAACCTCCCAAAAATCGAAATAAAAAGCGATCAAAAAAGTCACATGCTCAAAAATGGTACCAATAAAAACGTCACCTGTCCCGCAAAAAATAAGACCTCACATGACTCTGTGGGCCAAAATATGCAAAAATTATAGCTCTCAAAATGTGGTGATGCAAAAAACTACTTTTTGCAATAAAAAGCGTCTTTTAGCGTGACAGCTGCCAATCACAAAAACCCGCTATAAATAGTAAATCAAACCCCCCTTTATCACCCCCTTAGTTAGGGAAAAATAATAAAATTAAAAAAATGTATTTATTTCCATTTTCCCATTAGGGTTAGTGTTGCGGCTAAAGTTAGGTTTAGGATTGGCGCTAAAGTTAGTATTAGGGTTATGGTTGGGATTAGGGTTAGGGGTGTGTTAGGGTTAGGTTTGTGGTTATGGTTGGGACTAGGGTTAGGGGTATGTTGGGGTTAGGGTTGGAGTTAGAATTGGGGGGTTTCTGCTGTTTAGGCACATCAGGGGCTCTCCAAATGTGACATGGCGTCTGATCTCAATTCCCGCCAATTCTGCGTTGAAAAAGTCAAACGGTGCTCCTTCACTTCTGAGCTCTGCCATGCGCCCAAACAGTAGTTTACCCCCGCATATGGGGTATCAGCGTACTCTGTACCCAAGAGTTATTGTGCAATTTGTCCTATTTCTTCTGTTACCCTTGGGAAAATAAAAAACTGGGGGCGACAAAATCATTTTTGTAAAAAAAAATGATTTTTTTGTTTTTACGGCTGTATGTTATAAATTTTCTGTGAAGCACTTGGGGCTTCATAGCGCTCACCACACTTCTAGATAAGTTCCTTGTGGGGTCTATTTTCCAAAATGGGGTCACTTGTGGGGGGTTTCCACTGTTTAGGCGCATCAGGGGCTCTCCAAATGCGACATGACGCCCCCAGACCATTCCATCAAAGTCTGCAATCCAAAACGTCACTACTTCCCTTCCGAGCCCAGACGTGCACCCATACAGTCGTTTTCTCACACATGTTGGGTATCAGCGTACTCAGGACAAATTGGACAACAACTTTTGGGTCCAATTTCTCCTGTTACCCTTGTGAAAATAAAATATTGGGGGCGAAAAAATCATTTTTGTAAAAAAAAAAAGGATTTTTTATTTTTACAGCTGTACGTTATAAACTTCTGTGAAGCACTTAGGGGTTCAAAGTGCTCAACATACTTCTAGATAAGTTCCTTGTGGGGTCTATTTTCCAAAATGGGGTCACTTGTGGGGGGTTCCACTGTTTAGGCGCATCAGGGGCTCTCCAAATGCGACATGACGCCCCCAGACCATTCCATCAAAGTCTGCAATCCAAAACGTCACTACTTCCCTTCCGAGCCCAGATGTGCACCCATACAGTCGTTTTCTCCACATATTGGGTATCAGCGTACTCAGGACAAATTGGGCAACAACTTTTGGGATCCAATTTCTCTGTTACCCTTGTAAAAATAAAATATTGAGGCGAAAAAATCATTTTTGTAAAAAAAAAAAGGATTTTTTATTTTTACAGCTGTATGTTATAAACTTCTGTGAAGCACTTAGGGGTTCAAAGTGCTCAACATACTTCTAGATAAGTTCCTTGTGGGGTCTATTTTCCAAAATGGGGTCACTTGTGGGGGGTTCCACTGTTTAGGCATCAGGGGCTCTCAAATGCGACATGACGCCCCAGACCATTCCATCAAAGTCTGCAATCCAAAACGTCACTACTTCCCTTCCGAGCCCAGACGTGCACCATACAGTCGTTTTCTCCCCACATGTTGGGTATCAGCGTACTCAGGACAAATTGGACAACAACTTTTGGGGTCCAATTTCTCCTGTTACCCTTGTGAAAATAAAATATTGGGAGCGAAAAAAATCATTTTTGTAAAAAAAAAAAAGGATTTTTTATTTTTACGGCTGTACGTTATAAATTCTGGGAAGCACTTCGGGGTTCAAAGTGCTCACCACACATCTAGATAAGTTCCTTGTGGGGTCTATTTTCCAAAATGGGGTCACTTGTGGGGGGTTTCCACTGTTTAGGCACATTAGGGGCTCTCCAAATGCGACATGACGCCCTCAGACCATTCCATCAAGTCTGCAATCCAAAACGTCACTACTTCCCTTCCGAGCCCCGACGTGCGCTCATACAGTAGTTTACTCCCACATATTGGGTATCAGCGTACTCAGGACAAATTGGACAACAACTTTTGGGGTCAATTTCTCTGTTACCCTTGTGAAAATAAAATATTGGGGGCGAAAAAAATCATTTTGTAAAAAAAAAAGGATTTTTTATTTTACGGCTGTACGTTATAAACTTCTGTGAAGCACTTTGGGGTTCAAAGTGCTCAACACATCTAGATAAGTTCCTTGAGGGGTCTAGTTTCCAAAATGGTGTCATTTGTGGGGGGTTTCCACTGTTTAGGCAGATCAGGAGCTCTCCAAACACGACATGGCATCCAGCCAATTCTGCGTTGAAAAGTCAAACGGCGCTCCTTCCCTTCCAACTCTGCCATGCACCCAAACAGTGGTTTACCCCCACATATGGGGTATCAGCGTACTCAGGACAAATTGCACAATAACTTTTGGAGTCATGTTACCCTTGGGAAAATAAAAAATTGGGGTGAAAAGATCAATTTTGTGGAAAAAAATATGATTTTTTAATTTTACGGCTCTACGTTATAAACTTGTGTGAAGCACTTGGGGGTTCAAATTGCTCAACAAAGATCTAGATAAGTTCCTTAGGGGGTCTAGTTTCCCAAATGGGGTCACTTGTGGGGGGTTTCCACTGTTTAGGCACATCAGGGATCTCCAAATGCAACATGGCGTCCAATCTCAATTCAGCAATTTTGGTTGGAAACAGTCAAATGGTGCTACTTCCATTCGAGCTCTGCCATGCGCCCAAACAGTGGTTCCCCCCCACATATGGGGTATCAACGTACTCAGGACAAATTGGACAACAACTTTTGAGGTCCAATTTTGCTGTTACTATGGGAAAATAAAAAATTAGTGACTAAGAGATAATTTTTGTGGGAAAAAATAGGATTTTTTATTTTCATGCCGGGCATTATAAACTTGTGTGAAGCACTTTGAGGTTCAAAGTGCTCACAAAGATTAGATAAGTTCCTTAGGGTGTCTAGTTCCAAAATGGGTCACTTGTGGGGGGTTTCCACTGTTTAGGCTCATCTGGGGCACTACAAACGGAACATGACCCCATCAATGTTTGCATTCCAAAACGTTACTGCTTCCTTTCCAAGCCCTGCCGTGCGCCCAAACAGTTTCCCCCCCACATATGGGGTATCAGCGTACTCAGGACAAATTGGACAACAACTTTTGGGGTCCAATTTCCTTGGGAAAAATCAAAAATTTGGGACTAAAAAATCATTTTTGTGGAAAATTGTTTTTTTTTTTTTTCACACCCAGGCATTATAAACTTTTGTGAAACACTTGGGGGTTCAAAGTGCTCACAACAGATATAGATAAGTTCCTTAGGGGGTCTAGTTTCCAAAATGGTGTCACTTGTGGGGGGTTTCC
>JARQOD010000006.1:258957695-258997569 GCA_033576555.1 Oophaga sylvatica | reverse complement strand
CAGGCCGTTGCATCGACTACCTACGATAAAAAAAGGGGCTTACTTTTCTGAAAATGAACGGGGCAGGATCTCCCTAATTTTGGGTTTCCCCCGGTTTCAGTTAACAAGGGGTTCAACTTTTTCCATGCCCCTTTTTAAATTTCATCTTCTACCCCCACTATACCCCCGGCAAAAACACTCCATTGCTGCTCAAATGTCTGTCCACCCACAACCAATAAAAAAGCATAGGATGGGGGTTCAGAACCCCCCCTTTCCCCTCGTGTTCCGCAAAAATTACTGCTACCTAGCTACCATTTAAAAAAACAACAGTTAAAGTGCTAGGCACACATAATACAGGCTACACCCTTATTTTAAGCTGTAAACAAAAACGAAAATTTAAAACCCCCATTCAATGATTATTTTGGTAACAAATCTGAACAAAAATTGGACATATTATGGCAAACCACATTCTAACACAAATGCAACACAAAAGCATACTTGCAAGGGACTGATTGAACCTTCTCACCCCATAACTTGACCAACCAACTCACATCATCCCAAACTGCAATGTGGAAGTCATAATTTGGTTGAACTTTGACAACACTCATGCAAGGGGTTATCCTTCGTTTTTTTGGCTTTTAAATAAAACTACAAAAATAAAAAAACATTTGAAAGGACATGATTACCCCTTTAAATATTTGCAAACAATGGTGTAGACTATTCCTTTAACATTACTTATATTTTTCATTTAAAAAAAAACAAATTTAGTTAAAAAAAAAAACCATGTCAACTTGAAAGGCCCTTTTGGGGACTTCTATATTTTGCAACCAAATGTATTGAACATGGAAGCGCTCACCAAAGTTTAATTTATTTAAAGGAATTGCAGAACAATTGGAGAAAAATAAAAGGATAGCCACGAGACACCTCACAGAGTACAAACATGCTTGAACAAAAAAAGGGGCGGATCTCACTCAAAAAAAAAAAAACACAACTGAATGAACCTAAACACAACTGTCCACAATCGGAAACCCCTTTCTGACTTCAATGTTTGAACCAATTTTTGTATACGGATGGAAGCGCGTCACCCAAAATAATTAGATTTTTTTAAAGGGGAATGTACAAACCAATTGGAGAAAAAAAAAAAGGATGACCACGAGACACGCTCACAATAAACCCAGTTTTAACAATAACGGGCGGTCTGCACCAAAAAAAAAAAAAAACAGACTAAGTGAACACTGAAACACAACTCCACAATCGTGAAAATCCTTTCTGACTTCATATTTTTTGCAAAATGATGATACGGAGGAAGCAGTCACACTAATAGATTTATTTTTTTTTAATATAATACTGCACCAATTCCACTAAAAAATAAAAAAAAAAAAAAAAAGTGACACTGCAAGCCACAAACAGGGGGGATGCAAGCAAACGCAGCGTCACCTGCACGTCCAAAAAACCTCACAAGCTTTTTAAAAACAACCTGGCAAAATGAAGCTTTACACAGGGTTGGTAAACTACCTGCCTAAAGCACAGTAGTCACAAAACGCAATCTAACTGCCTCAACAGCACGCACTTCTGTCCCAACGATTCACACACAGTGACGCAAAAGGGCTGCGGCGCCTTTTAATGCATTTGACATCATTTCAGCACAACACAGCCATGCCAATTAAATGACCGCATCATTCAGATTGCCCCATTTCGTAGGATTCCTCATTGGTGACTAAAATCACATTGCCTCTCAAAGAATATGGAACTTCCATTCCGTATACGATATTGAAAAAAATCGGAATAAGTATCGGAATTCCGATAAACGCGAATTCGGCCGATACCCATACTTGCGGACGAATGCTCAACACAATAGTTTAGGATTGCGATTTAGGTACTGTGCTTTTAGGCACTAGCACCAACCCTGGTAAAGCTTCCTTTTGCCTCAGTGTTGTTTAACACTCGCAAGGTGTGTGTGAGTGCGGTGACCTGCAGTTTCTCTCATGCAACCTGCTGTAGGCACTGCACTGTCACCACAGACTCTTTTTTTTTTTCTTCAGTGTAATTCTGTGCTCCATCAATTAACTATTATGTGACCCTCTTCCTCCGACCAATACATTGGTTCAAACACTATAAAGTAACAAAGGAGTAGCCTTTCACAATTGTACATTGTTTTCAGTTTCACTTCAGTCTTGTTTTTTATTTTTTGATGCACATCACCTCCAGTTACTTGTTTAGCACGCGCTTTACCTGCTGACGTGTCTCAGTTTCTCACCTTAGTCATTTCTCTCCAATTGGTTCTCTCCATTCCATTTAAAAAAATTAATCTATTAGTGTGACCGCTTCCATTCCATATCCAAACTTGTTGCAAACACATAGAAGTAACAAAGGAGTACCTTTCACAATTGTGAACATTGTGTTTCAGTTTTTCATTCATCTGTGTTTTTTTTTTTTGAGTGCACACACGCTCCAGTTCTTGTTCAAGCACTGCTTGTCTCTGCTGAGCTGCTCATGCCTCATCCTTTTCATTTTCTCCAATTGGTTCGCTCCATTCCATTTAAAAAAAAATATAATCTATTAGTGGACGCGCTTCCATCCGTTTCCAATACATTGGTTGCAAACCTATAGAATAGACAAAGGGGTAGCCTTTCACAGATTGTGAACATTTTTTCAGTGTTCACTTCATCTGGTTTTTTATTTTTTGAGTGCACATCACGCTCCATTACTTGTTCAACACTGCGCTTACTCTGCTAGCGTGTCTCATTTTCCCCCCTTGTCATTTTCTCCCCCAATTGGTTCGGGTCCATTCCATTTAAAAAAATAAATCTATTAGTGTACGCGCTTCCACCGTACCCCAAAACATTTGGGTTTCAAACACTAAAGAAGTAACAAAGGAGTAGCCTTTCACAGATTGTGAACAGTTTGTTTCCAGGTTCATTTCATCTGTTTTTTATTTTTTGAGTGCACACACCCCAGTTACTTGTTCAAGCACTGCTGCTTGTACTCTCTGACGGTCTCAGTTCCTCTCCTTGTCATTTCTCTTCCAATTGGTTCTCTCCATTCCATTTAAAATAAATAAATCATTAGGTACCGCTTCCCTCCGTACCAATACATTGTTTCAAACACTATAGAAGTAAACAAAGGATACCTTTCACAATTGTGAACATTGTGTTTCATGTTCACTTCACTCTGCGTAATAACCCACTTACCTTATAACTTTTCTGACTTTCTTTATCATCTACCAAAGAAGAAGTCAGTGATAAGGCACGGGTCGTGGCCGGGAGTTTCAGCAGGGGGGAGGAAAGTGGGGATTCTGGGGGCTGCTGCCGCCCTCAGTGCACAGCATCCCCCCATTTATCCCCGGAGCGTTCCTTTATGCGCACTTTGGTAGGAGCTCGGCGTGCCCCCCTGCGCGGAAAAAACAAATTGAAGCCGTTGTTGGTTGGGATGGCAGCCAATGCATCGACTTCAATTCCTTCCACCCCTCCAGGAACACAACACTGTTACAACCATCGTCTGTTCACCGCCTGTAAATTGGCCAGGCAGTCAGAGAGTTCTGTACAGGACCAGCAGTTCTGCTTCTGTTTCCAGAATCTGTTGGTCGCAAAAACCCGGGGAACAAGCACATTCTGCAATTTGAAGAAAGGGGTATCCGTGATGCCAACACTTTCTCTCTCAATCTGAAGAGGCGGGTGACCAGTGCCGATGGACACAACCGCAGAACGCATCCTTTTTTGACAGACTTGTAGATGATATTTGCTATGTTCAATGCAGCTGTGTAAGCAAAAAGTTAAAAGAGGTAAAATATCAGTAACCTGAATACCACAAATATGTGGAAACATGTATGGACAAAGCACGTAGCTGAGTTACAAAGACACACTGGAGATGTAGGCCAACCTACAGCAGCACCTACATCTTCAGGTCGTGTTGGAGCCTCTACCTCCAGCTCACACACACCTGGTTCGGCTTCCTCACAGGATCTCCATGGAAGAACCTCAGTCACTGTTGTCCATAGACAAACTGTTATTCAACCCACAGCAGCAAGTTCACAGTCATCGTCACACTCCCAGACCACAAAACAGCCATCGGTACCACAGGCATGGGATAAAAGACGGCCATACTCGGCAAACCATCCACGAGCACAGGCTCTGAATGCTGGCATTGCAAAACTCCTGTCCCTTGAAATGCTGTCATTCAGGCTGGTGGAGACTGACAGTTTCAGGAACTTAATGGCATTGGCAGTCCCACAATATAATGTGCCAAGCCGATTTTATTTCAGCAGGCAAGCCATACCTGCTCTGCAAAAACATGTCGAGGGAAACATTAAACATGCGCTACTAAACGCCGTCAGTAGCAGGGTCCACCTGACCACCGATGCGTGGACCAGTACCCATGGCCAGGGACGATACCTTTCCCTCACTGCCCATTGGGTCAATGTTGTGGAGCCGGGTACAGATCTTGCCAGTGGCGCTGTACGTGTTCTGCCAACTCCAAGGATTGCAGGAATCCAGTCTGTACACATTGATTCCTCCTCCTACTCCAGTTCCTCAGAATCATCGCTGCACGAGCCGTCACGGTATACCTCCACATGGACCCGTGAACGCTTACCTGTTGCGACCGATATGAGCACAGCTGTGGCCAAACGTCAACAGGCCATCCTGAAATTAATTTCCATGAGGAATCGAAGCCACACAGCGCAGGAGCTCTGGGATGCCATCAAGCAGGAGAGCGACGTGTGGTTTTTGTCAGCTAATCTCCAGCCAGGCTTGGTAGTGTGTGACAATGGCCGAAATCTGGTGGCAGCTCTGGGCCTTGGCAACCTCACTCACATACCATGTCTGGCACATGTGCTCAACTTGGTCGTGCAGAGTTTTTTGAGGGACTATCCGGATCTTGATGCACTGCTGCACAAGGTCCGCCTAGAGTGCGCTCACTTGCGACGTTCCAGCATGGCCAGATCGCGCATTGCAGCTCTGCAAGTCAGATTTCGCCTTCCTGAACATCGCATCATATGTGACATACCCACCAGGTGGAATTCCACGTTACAAATGTTGGAGCGGTTGTGTGAGCAGCAGCCAGCAGTAATGGAGTATCAGCTGCAACAGGCGCAATCAACTCGCAATTTGCGCCGTTCACACTTCACCACTACTGAGTGGGCCTCTATGAAGGACATCTGCGACGTTTTGCGTGCGTTTGATGTCTCAACGCGGATGGCAGAGTGCAGATGATGCACTAGTCAGCATGACTGTCCCCCTTATCTGCCTGCTTCAGAAATCACTGAAAGCACTAAAGGAAGAGGTTTTGGAAGAGGTGGAGGATGAGGAGTCACAAATTCAATTACCTTCAGGACAGTCAGCGCAACGTGGTTCCTCACAAAGGGCTGGGCAGGGCTCACTTTGTGAGGAGGAGGAGGAGTCAATGGAGGAGGAAGAAATCCCTACAGAGGGAGGTACACAACGCTCTAGTCAGTATGTCGAGCGAGGGTGGGGTGATGCAGAGGAGGCAGAGATGACGCCTCTTCCAGCGGACAGCCTTTGTTGGCCAGTTGGGAGTCTGCAGCACATGGTTGATTTCATGCTTCAGTGCCTGAGAAACGACCGCCGCATCGCCCACATTCTCACCACGTCAGATTATTGGGTGTACACCCTCCTAGACCCTCGCTACCGGGACAACTTACAAACCCTCATCACACCGGTGAACCGGGACCGTAAACTGCAGGAGTACCAAGACACACTGGTGCAATCCATACTGTTGTACATTCCAGCCGAGAGAGCTGCTGCTGCTACTGCTTTACAAAGCAGCTCTGTGCGTCGAGGCAGTATAGACACCTCTACAACAAGAGGGAGCACAAGCAGCGCCTCTGCACAGGGCAAGAGCTGTATGTTACAAATGTGGCGAAGTTTTGTGACAGCGCCAGCAAGGTCTACACCATCCGAGACGGCTCCAGTCACCAGGAAGAAACGTTTCCGTAAGATGGTGACAGACTACTTGGCTTTCCCTCTAAGTGTACTCCCAGATGCCTCTTCCCCTTTCAAATTTTGGGTCTCTAAGTTGGATACATGGCCAGAGCTTAGCCAGTATGCATTGGAGGTGCTGGCTTGCCCTGCTGCCAGTGTATTATCTGAGCGCGTCTTTAGTGCTGCAGGTGGTGTAGTAACAGACCGTCGCATGCGACTATCCTCAGAGAATGTAGACCGGCTTACTTTTCTGAAAATGAACAAGGCATGAATCTCACCTGAATTTGCCTGTCCATTTTCAGATTAAATAACTGTTTGGCAACGTTTTCCATGTCTCCTGTTATGTTCATCTTTCTACCACCTGAACTCTACTCCCTGGGCTACAACACCGCCATTTGTTGCTCGTAAGTAATTGGCAGGGTACTGACTCCTGGCCAGCCTGGTTACAGCAAGACAGCTGTTTCCTGGCAGTGTGAACGTCAATTATCCTCCAATAAGTTGTGCTGTCGTGTTGCATTCAGGTTAGCCGACTCTATGGTGCCTGCAGTTTAGGTGATTCCTATGTGTGCTGTGGGATATGTAAATAAAGGCTGTTTCCATTGTGACAATAGGACAAGCACCCACTGTAGGACTGTGTGATTCGGTAACTGCGGACGGCTTGCGTCCTGTCAACTTACATTTTCATGGGTGCGTTCTGCTACCCGTCCGGGGTCCAGTACCGTCAACTGGTTCTCCCCAGTGCCTTTGGCCTAGGTGCCTCCATCTCCGTATCCGAGTTCCACCAACGTCTGCTGGTCCTTGGTAGTGCTTTGGAGCACAGGTACCTCCTGCTTAGTAACCGTGTCACAGTAACGTCAGCTGGTACTCGGTTGTGACATTGCCTCTTTTCCTTCTGCTGCCCCTCCGGGTTCCAGCACAGTCAGCTGGTCCTCGTTACTTCCATTGTCTCTTGCTCCATCTGATACCCGTCCGGGTTCCAGTAACGTCAGCTGGTTCTCGGAAATTAGACGACCTTAAAGACCACCCAGAAGAAGATGACGACAACAAGGACGACGAGCATGAAGCCAACCAGCCTGAACACCATCACAAAGAAAAAATAAAAGATTACCCAGAAGAAGATCACCAACAGGACAAAGAAGGTTAAGACAAACTACAAGATACAGAACAAGAGACAGAAGAACAATAAGCAGAAGATCAAAAAGCAGAAGAACATGAAGTATAAGACCAAAATGAAGAGCAAAATATATGCTCTAAATTCTAAGCAGAAGAAGACTAAGCAGTGTATGGGGGTGAGTCCGTTCCTCCTCGTGGTGCCCCTGGAAAATGCCTGCTGCTGCAGGCTAAACTGAACACGGACAAATACTGTTGTAATTTAAATCTTTTGTGACAGCAAGAACGGAAGGATGAACAATTCATACTTTTACAGATTACAAGTACAGGAATCTCTGTCACAAATAAGAATATGATGAAGAAGATGAAGAGGAAGAAGATGAAGAATTTGAATATGAAGAAGATTAATAGTTTAATAATAACAATATGAGTAATGTAAACAAAAACATGAATAGCAAGAAGTTTAAGAAGAAGATTAAGAAGGTGAAGATGAAGAATAATTTGATGAGAAAGATGATGCTGCTGAAGATTATGAAGGAGAAAGTGTGGCACTGGCAAAAGTTAAAAAGGTGAAGAGCATGGAAGTTGTGAAACATACATATTTGCCAAAATAGAAAAAAGGTTAACAACATTGTCAATTTGTTCGTCAATCCAAACGTATTTCCAAAAAAATATATATTAATGCTATTCCAATGCATTGGGTTAAACATATATGCCTTTATTGTCTCCTCAACCTCCCCCAATACATTCTACATTACTCTTTGTTGTTTTCCTTCATGTACAATTAACCAACAAGGCAAGAATGTTTTTTTTTTAATGTCGATATTTGGTTCCCATAGACTTACATGGGACTTCCGGTATCGGTATCGGGTATCGCCGATATTTTAGTGATATCGGCGATACCATTCCGATCCAATATTTTTAGATATCGAGCAGTATCGCTCAACACTAGCCCCAACATATTTCTACTTCATGTAGAAATATGCCCCATTATGATCCCCGTCATGTAGTAATATGCCCCATCATGATCCCCTTCATGTGGAAATGCCCTATCATGATCCCCTTCTTGTAGTATTATGCCCCATCATGATCCCCTTCATGCAGTAATGTGCCCCATCATGATCCCTTTTTGTAGTAATATGCCCCATCATTATCCCCTTCAGGTAGAAATGCCCCATCATGATCCCCTTTATGCAGAAATATGTCCCATCATGATCCCCTTCATGTAGAAATATGCCCCATCATAATCCCCTTCATGCAGAAATATGCCCCATCATGATCCCCTTCATGCAGAAATATGCCCCATCATAATCCCCTTCATGTAAAAATGTAGAAATTGCTCATTCCACCACCTACATCATTTCCGCCTTCCCACACCCCATCATTGCCCTTTCCCCACCACCATTGTTGCCCACTCCCCATCACTCCCATCATTGGCCCTCTCCCCATCACTCCCTTCATTGGCCCTCTCCCCATCACTCCCATCAATGGCCCTCTCCCATCACTCCCATCATTGGCCCTCTCCCCATCAATGGCCCTCTCCCCATCACTCCCTTCATTGGCCCGCTCACCATCACTCCCTTCATTGGCCCTCTCCCCATCACTGCCATCATTGGCCCTCTCCCCATCATTCCCATCACTGGCCTTCTCCCCATCACTGGCCCTCTCTCCATCACTACCTTCATTGGTCCTCTCACCATCACTTGCCCTCTCCCCATCACTCTCATCATTGACCCTCTCCCCATCACTGGCCCTATCCCCATCACTCCCATCATTGGCCCTATCACTCCCATCATTGGCCCTCTCCCCATCACTGGCTCTCTCACCATCACTCCCATCATTGGCCCTCTCCTCATCACTGGCCCTCTCACCATCACTCCCATCATTGGCCCTCTCCCCATCACCGCCATCATTGGCCCTCTCCCCATCACTCCCATTGTTGGCCCTCTCCTCATCACTGGCCCTCTCCCATCACTCCCTTTGTTGGCCCTCTCCCCATCACTCCCTTCATTGGCCCTCTCCCCAACATCCATCATTGACACACACACACCACAGCGGCCGCACTCACCACACACACACCACAGTGGCCACACTCACCACACACACACACCATAGCAGCCACACTCACCACACACACACCACAGCGGCAGCACTCACCACACACACACAAACCACAGCAGCCACATTCACCACACACACACCACAGCGGCTGCACTCACCACACACACACACCACAGCGGGCGCACTCACCACACACACACACACACCACAGCAGCCGCACTCACCACACACACACAGCAGCCGTACTCACCTCTCCGGGCACCTGCAGCTTCCTTCCTCTCACTTCCTCTCACACATCTAGCAGCACTCAATGTGTGAGAGGAAGCTGCAGTACAAGGATGAGGCGAGGCCGCGTGCCAGCTGAGAGGGCTCTGCATGCCATAGGTTCGCCATCACTGCTCTAGAGCATAGGAACTGCATTGCTGCCATAGAAAATGGGAGAAAAAAATTGAAAAAAGCACTATATAATGTATATATGAAATATGCATCTGCAAAAATTGCTATGAAAAAAGGAAGGTTCTTAGAGCTTACTGTAGCGCTTCTTCCCCTGCAGCAGTCCGTGCACACAGAGGACAGTGTGAACTGTTCTCCGTGTGCCCTGTACAGCACGTTTTGCGGACTGTACACTCACACAAACACTGACATGTCTCCGTGTTTTGCAAAGACTGCAAAGTCGAAACGCGTTGATTGGACTACAAAGTGTTTTTCCTTGTCTGGCAATTTTGTGCTGTCCATGTTCTAACATATGGATTAAAAGTTATCTTTTAAACTGCTATCTTCTTGCTGTTTTTTTTCCCTCCTGTTGACACAAACGTTTGCTTCCATGGAACCGTGCTGAGTGCCAGCTGTCTAATGAGGACTTCACATAGTGGTGAGCTGACTACATTTTTTCTCTTATTCTTTGGGAAAGGTATTCCTTAAAAAGAAACCACAGGGATAATTTCTAGACTCAAGAGAAGTTTGTGCGAAGACATCTTTTACAACTTTTGAAGAGCCATCCACTTCAAGGAAAAATGACTTGTTGATGTCTGATAGTGTAAAACCAGATCAGGGGAAAGAGATGGTTTATCCCTTTCCGGATGTATGTTGTACCAATCTATCAAATGTCAGTCCCTGTTTATGATGCCAGATCAGGAGCTGAGCTGTATCACACACAGCAGACTTACTTTGGCAGTGTTGAGTCACATTCACACGTTCAGTATTTGGTCAGTATTTTACCTCAGTATTTGGCAGTCAAAACCAGGAGTGGGTGATAAATACAGAAGTGGTGACGTGTTTTATCATACTTTTCCTCTGATTGCTCCACTCCTGGTTTTGGCTTACAAATACTGAGGTTAAATGCTGACCAAATACTGAATGTGTGAGCGTGGCCTTACAGAGCCAACATCAGCCTCTACAGCAGTGGGTGGAGATGTGCTTCACCAGCTGCAGTCAACACCTTAAATGCTGTTGTCAATCTCTGAAAGCTCTATCTAAGGGTATGTTTCAATGGTCCAGATATGGAAGCAGTGGAAACCCCGCTCTGCCCAAAGTGCTGCTCCCTGTTGTACGTGCGGTGATACCGCATGTGTTCATTGAACACATGCGGAATCACTGCATCCTATCCATAGACTGGGTTATTTATCTTGCGGAGACTGAGCGTCTCCGCAAGATAAATAGACATGCTGCGGTCTGGAAAGAATTGCCACATGTCTGGATACGCAGGTCTGCCGCCTGCGTGTTTGTAGGCATAGTGGAGGGGATTTCATAAAATCCCCTCCACTACGCTGTAACATCTGGACACTGCGGATTGGACGCTGCTTCTGTATGCAGTGTCCAATCCGCAGCAATTCCTGAATGTTTCCGGACCGTAGAAACATACCCTTAATCGTGCAATCTTGGAAGTGCATAATTCCATGCACACATCGCTACCCGCATCATGATCACAGGGTACTGGTGTATCTAGGTTGCCGTGGCAGACAGAGGCTTGCTGAATTCTCCCGTGTCTACCAAGACTAGCCTCATAAAAATGAATAAGATTGTTTTTAGTGTTTTCTTCACTTATTTTTACTTGCTTTTGCTGTTCATATGTTAAGGCTTTTCAGCAGCTTTTAACACCAAGCAATTAAAACATTCTGACTATTCTTCAGGTGGTTCCCACTTTGAAGACACTCTATATTTTATCATAGAAGTCAATGGGAAGGCCAAAAATAAAATAGTTTACAAGCTGCTTCAAACCTTGTCAATTTCACTCACCTGGAAAAAATATCATATGTGCATACTCTGATATGTTAAGCAAATGAAAACTAGCTTGTCTTTGAGCTCATCTGGCAGCTTTTTGCTAGAGCTAACACTTGCTGCCAATGCGGCGGATTCAGCTTCCTGTACTCTATGGTGCATTTTTGCTGTTATTCAGACAGTACCACCCGCCAATGCCATAAATGTCTGACAGTGCTGAAATGGGTTAAATTATAGCTATTAACTTGTAAAACAAGTTAAATTAGACACAAAATAACTATATCTATTTACATAATAATTAAATTAGTAACATTCTGACACAATGTTTTATTCAAAAAGCGCTTCATTCACATTTTGGGGAATATTCACTGTTAATATTCTACAATATGCATAAAGATGAGAGAATCAAACTGTGAAAAGTTACAGAGACTGTATCAACAATATTCTTTACTGAATAAAACCAAATACTGACATATATCCCTTTTTTTAAATCTGCTCTTATTTTGTGGTTGTTCACTGTTGTATTTTATTTTCTGTACATGATTATGGAAGTAGCCATCCTAACTGACCTGATACTAACAAAACGATGCTAAGAAACATTAGGTTTCTACGATAAGCTTTAAGTGATGCCGATTTTCTGTACCTAATAAGTAAATAAGGTTACTTGCATTTTTTCATTACAATTTTGAGTGTGTTTTTTACTTACTGGCGTTTTTATTACCGTATTTTTCAGACTATAAGACACACCGGACCATAAGACAGGCCCCAAATTTTCAGAAGGAAAATAGGGAAAAAAATTAATGTGACAAATGGGGGTCCGTCTTACAGTCCGAATTCAGCTTACCGGGGGGATCGGCAGCGCTGGTGGAGCGTGGTCACAGGGGGTGTTCGGTGGTGATATGACTCCCATCCCAGACTGGTGCTGCAGGTACAGCGGTGACTTGGTTCAAGGGCTAAGCCGGCATTTTGTGAAAGCCCGGAAGCTCCCGCGAATCCATTGCTGCAATGCAGTGGCCTCCAGGAAATCCCAGGCTGGTTCAGCGGTGTTCTGTGCTGTGGGGGGGACTCCGCCGGCATGTTGTGAAACTCCAAAGGCCCCCACACATCCATTGCTGCAATATGGTGGCCTCCGGGAAAATGGCCGCTGGGGCGGTGCATGCTCAGATTGAGATCTCGGTAACGAGATCATGGCTCCGAGATCTCATCTCCCGATATCTCGGGATGAGATCTCGTTGCAGAGATCTCAATCTGAGCATGCGCGACCCCCAGCGGCCATTTTCCTGAAGGCCACCGCATCGCAGCAGATTGAGATCTCGGTAAGGAGATCTCGTCTCCATCTGAGCATGTGCTGCCACCGGCAGCCATTTTCCCGGAGGCCACCACATCGCAGCAATGGATTGCATACGTTTTTGGTGCGTTTCTGCCATTGACAGGCGTTAAAAATGCACAGGCGGTTTTTACTTGCGGATTTTTTCGCATCTATTGCAAGTTTGTGGGAAAAATAAGCACAAAAAGCTCAGCATACCTGCAGGAGAAGTTGACATATTACAGATTTAAAACGCAAACCGCAGGTCAGTTTTTGCTGCTGTAGAAAAAGGAAGCATAAGATTTCTATAAAGCGGTAACTGTTAATTATTCTGAATGGTCTGATCTTGTGACTTGTCTTATCCACATATAAATTTAGCTTTTCAATAATGAGATTACTTCTAAGCATTGACATCTACAGAACAGGAAGTTCCAGTATCTTATGGGGGCTCTGAGTAATAATAGCAAGATAAGATTTTTTTTCACCCACTTCACTACTACAGTATAGTCATTAACCGATTACTGCTATTTGCTGCAGTAGATTATAAAGTTAATATGCAGTGAAAGATACAAATCTTTGGGATACATTATTTGGATGGCATAAACAACGTAGAACATCAAAACTCTGTCCTTAAGGGATTGTCACTCCCTGCACATCTTCTTAGTTTCAATTGTTTGTACCTAGGAGCTATACCACATTTTAATTAGTACATGTCACTTTCTCCACACTGATAGTAGTTGTTTTACAGATAAAATCCATCATACTATTACCAGTCTAAGAGCCACTGGCAGCTACTGTAACATAATTGTCACATTATGCAGTGATCGAATTCCTAACACTCCAAACCTTTTTTTAATGTATAACTTTTAGCACTATTTCCATTTAACCACTCTTTTTGCATGTGTTGTTGTATAACAGCGGTGTCACTTTCGACAAGTTTTATTTACTTAAAAAAGGCACTCCTTTACTACGTCCCTGTTCGCATGTTCTGACAACGAAAGTCTACATGTGCCTCTTTGCAGCTAAAATAAAATCCACTTTTAACCATTTGAAATTCCTTGATATATAGTCCATGCACATACTCTAGAATTTTCTGCATATGTAAAGTATAAATATTAACCCCTTAACGACCAGAGGTATTTTTGGTTTTGCAATTTTCATTTTTTGCTCCCCTTCTTCCAGAGCCATAACTTTTTTATTTTGTGCGAAAATGGCCATGTGAGGGCTCGATTTTTGCGAGATGAGTGGTACTTTTGAACGAAACCATTGGTTTTGCCATGTCATGTACTCGAAAACGGGAAAAAAATTCCAAGTGTGGTGAAATTGCAAAAAAAATGCAATCCCCCCACTTGTTTTTTGGGGGGTTTTTTCACCAAGTTTACTAAATGCTAAAACTAAGCTGCCATTATGATTCTCCAGGTCATTACAAGTTCATAGACACCAAACATGTCTAGGTTCTTTTTTAGGTAAGTGGTGAAAAAAAATTCCAAACTTAAAAAAAAAATTGCACCATTTTCCTATACCCGTACCGTCTCCATTTTTTGCGATCTCAGGTTGGGTGAGGACTTACCATATATACTCATGTATAGGCCGACCAGTGTATAAGTCGACCCCCCTAATTTTGCCACAAAAAACTGGGAAAACTTATTGACTCGTGTATAAGCCTAGGGTGGAAAATGCAGCAGCTACTGGTAAATTACAAAAATAAAAATAGATACCAATAAAAGTAAAATTAATTGAGACATCAGTAGGTTAAATGTTTTTGAATATCCATATTGAATCAGGAGCCCCATATAATGCTCCATACAAAATACACCCCATATAATGCACAAAGGTTAATAATTGTCCCATATGATGCTCCATAGAATAATATGCCCCCATATGGTGCTCCATAGAATATTATCCCCCCATATGGTGCTCCATAGAATATTATGCCCCCATATGGTGCTCCATAGAATATTATGCCCCATATGTGCTCCATAGAACATTATGCCCCCATATGGTGCTCCATAGAACATTATGCCCCCATATGGTGCTCCATAGAATATTATGCCCCATATGGTGCTCCATAGAACATTATGCCCCCATATGGTGCTCCATAGAACATTATGCCCCCATATGGTGCTCCATAGAATATTATGCCCCCATATGGTGCTCCATAGAATATTATGCCCCAATATGGTGCTCCATAGAACATTATGCCCCCGTATGGTGCTCCATAGAACATTATGCCCCCATATGCTGCCGCGCTGCTGCAAAAGAAAAAAAAATTACATACTCACCTCTCGTCGCTGGGGGCCAGGTGTCGGTGTCCTGAGCAGGCGGGGACACCGGCGCGCTATGGGGGATAGGTGCCGGTGTCACCGCTCGCTCAGGGCCCCGGCACCTGCAATATTCACCTGTCCCCGGTCCACCGCTGAGAGCCGTTGTCTTCCGGGTCCTCAAGCAGTGAATGATCAGGCAGAGGGGAAGGCCAGCACTAACCATGTCATCGCGTCCTCTGCCTGAACATCACAGCCAGAGGACGAGGCGGTCAGAGCAGCGCGCAGTGGTGGAACGGGGACAGCTGAATATCGCATATACTCACCCCACCGCCGGCGCGTCTCTGCAGCCCCTGATCTTCTCCCACAGCTCTTCCTTCCTACAGCGGTCACGTGGTACTGCTCATTAAAGTCATGAATATGTGCATATTCATGACTTTAATGAGCGATACCATGTGACAGCTGCACCGCCAGAGCCCACATCAAAGGGGGAGTCCGACATTGGCGTAAATGTATGCCCGATGTCAGAAAGGGGTTAATATAAGCTACTCTTTTGTATAATTTGCTTCTCAGTGGTATAAAAAAACAGAACAGATTAAATAACTAAAATTCGGAAAGAATATGGGAAGGCTTACTATGTACTGTATGACTTAAAGGGAACCTGTCAAATGTCATTATGATTGATAAGCTTATTGGAAGAAAGGTTATGGGAGAGAAGGACGTTATATTCTCCCTGCAGCCACTCTCTTCCAGTCTTGTGGTGCAAAGAGCGGTATAAAGCTATACAGTGAGCTATAATCACTCTCCTCCACAGTGATTGACAGCCTGCTCCACAGAGTGAGTGACTACAGTGTTCTCAAATTAATGAGTGTAACAACCCCATGCACCGCAGTGATGACTGGAAGCGAAGTGCTACAGGGAGTTTAGATCTTCATTTTCACACTGCATTCGTGTTTCCAGTAAGCCTGCCAAGATTGAAATATTATTTTTCACCCACAGATTACCACTTAATGTGTCGGTAAGCAGAGTTTTTGGACCCACTGCTGTTAATCTCTTAAATGCTGCTATCAATCTGTGACATCTCTGACATTCAGATGTACTGTAAAGGGAAAAGAATTGCGCACAGTAGGGTGACCCTTTTAAAGGAGAAAAAAATATATTAAAAAATAGTATTACTCACCTAGGAGGATATGTATCACCTCCTTAAAAATAACAGTCACTGCTGTCTAGCGGCTGGGAGATAATTTCCAGATAAAATTCACCTGGGGAAAAAAAACACTTTAAAGATGGACTGCGTGGCTTTGGGGATTTAGCAGATTGGGAGGGGCTAGGGCAAGTAGAAAAGGGAACTACTTCCTGGTTTAGTCAGTTAGTATGAGTTAGGCCAAGGTCACACTTGCAAGAAACTCGCACGAATCTCGCACCTCAGTACCCGGCACTGCCGCCAGTACTCAGGACCGGAGTGTGCCGCTGCATGTATTTCTATGCAGCTGAACGCGCCTGTCCCGAGTGCCGGCGGCAGTGCCAGGTATTGAGGTGCAAGACTCGTGCGAGTTTCTCGCAAGTATGACCCCGGCCTTAGTGAAAGTGTTCATTGAAGGCAAGGAACAGTTAAAAGTGCAGTGGGCTGGTGGCACAGTGATGGCAAATCGCTCTGACGATATGAGGTCATACAAAACTCTTAGTAGACATTCCTGCATCATCCAGAGACTAAGGTTCAAGCAGGGTGCTACGGAGAGCACCGACAACCCTTCTTTACAGTGGAAGATGGACGTGGAACCCGTGAGGGAAATGTAGCAGATCTCAGGAACACCGCATTGCCAGACAGGGAATCCTTAGGGCTAACAGTACCTGTTAAAGTAGGGATTGTCCAAGCTGAACATAAGAAAATGATTCAAATGTTCTGTGTTGATGGAACAAGAACCGGAGGGTGCTGTGCCCGATATAGAGTGTTAAAGATTGACATACTTGAACTGTCCAGTAAAGCTGAACTTTTTAAAGCGAGCCAGGTGTCTCCTAATGTGCATGCGGCTGTTCCTGGAACTGAGGATGTGGAAAGAGCAAAGTCCTCCAGCCTTCAAGCGACTGTAATGCAATGTACACAGCACAACACTTAGGGACTGGGATACAATGTATTTGATAAAGTGCCAGGGCATCATGGAGCAGCAGCTCGCCCTGGCTACCACCTTAAAAAAGTTCCATTCTCAACCATAGGCACACGCTATGATTAAAAAGTGCTGCTATAAGCTTTAATTAATATAAAAAAGTGTAAGTCAAAAAAGTAAAAACTGATTTCTATGTTTTGAGCTCCCATTTTGAGAGTCACCCAATACAGCTGTCAATATCAGCTGCCTCCCTGATTTCTCGTACCCCTGTGCCACTGCAATGGTATATTAAAAAGCAGAATATTTATTATAAAACTTTCTGAGCCTAAAAATCTGTTTCATGGATCCATGAAAGAAAATAACTCTCACGCTGCTAGTGGGGATCTCACCGAGGTCACCGCAGTTCAGCCCGGCTGGGAACGGAGCCTCAGTGACCAGACGTAACCTCAATGATGTCACCACCAGGCTCTGAGGCTGTGCTTGCTGCCACTCAGTCACCAGTGATTCTCAGCCTGGAGGTTCACATTTTGGCACCGTCCAGGTTGAAAGCTATTTATCCCAGACATGGATTATGGCATGAGACAAAACGGCAGACAGGTATGGTATATTGTTGTTTTTTATTTTGATTTTATTACAGGAGATCAAGGGCTTCAGTGGAATTAGGCGAGGTCGTAAGTATGGTTTAATTAAGATTATTAAAGGAGTCTGTCATTCTTTCAATTAAAGGACTTTATTCTGGCTGTGTCTTTATTTACCATACAACTATAGGATTAGTAATGAATAGGTGTTTTATAGATGCCTCTCCATTACTAAGCCATGGGCTTGATGCCACCTGACAATACAAAGGTGACATCAAACCCCCCAACTATCACCTCACTTGCCACTGCTACAGGGCAAGTGGGAATAGCCGGGCAAAGCACCAGAATTGGCGCATCTAACAGACTAGCTGTTTCCAGCCACCTAACGCTCGGCACACTCATTGCTATCTAATTAATGCTGCTGGTGAGTAAACTAAAGTAAATAATGACAACATTCAATAGCGCTTATGCAGGTGGTAAATGACATTAAAATGAGGTTAATAACAATAATAATCATCAAAAATCTGAAGAATACGAATGATACATTTTATTCACAGTGTAAAATCTAAAACAAACTGGATTCAGTAAGATGCTCGTGTGGTAATGTGTGGGGACGGAGTCTTGTGTGGTAATGGTGGGGACGGAGCTTCGTGTGGTAATGTGGGGGGACGGAGCCTCGTGTGTTAATGTGGGGGAACAGAGCCTCGTGTGGTAATGTGTGGGGACAGAGCCTCGTGTGGTAATGTGTGGGGACGGAGCCTCGTTTGGTAATGTGTGGGGACGGAGCCTCATGTGGTAATGCGTGGGGACGGAGCCTCGTGTGGTAATGCGTGGGGACGGAGCCTCGTGTGGTCATGTGTGGGGACGGAGCCTCATGTGGTAATGTGGGGGACGAGCCTCGTGTGTTAATGTGGGGGGACGGAGCCTCGTATGGTAATGTGGGGGGACGGAGCCTCGTGTGGTAATATGGGGGGACGGAGCCTCATGTTGTAATGTGGGGGGAGGAGCCTCATGTTGTAATGTGGGGGGATGGAGCCTCGTGTGGTAATGTGTGTGGACAGAGCCTCATGTGGACGCCGTTGGTAATGTGTGGAGACGGAGCCTCGTGTGGAATGTGTGGGGACGGAGCCTCGTGTGAATGTGTGGGGACGGAGCCTCGTGTGGTAATGTGTGGGGACGGAGCCTCGTGTGGTAATGAGGGGGAATGGAGCCTCGTGTGGTAATGTGGGGGGACGGAGCCTCGTGTGGTAATGTGGGGGGACGGAGCCTCGTGTGGTAATGTGGGGGACGGAGCCTCGTGTGGTAATGTGTGGGGACGGAGCCTCGTGTGGTAATGTGTGGGGACGGAGCCTCGTGTGGTAATGTGTGGGGACGGAGCCTCGTGTGGTAATGTGTGGGGATGGAGCCTCGTGTACTAATGTGTGGGGACGGAGCCTCGTGTGGTAATGTGTGGGGACGGAGCCTCGTGTGGTAATGTGGGAGGGCGGGATTAATTGTGGTAATGTGGTGGGGGGCAGGATTATGTGTGGTAATGTGGTGGGGGGGCAGGATTATGTGTGTGATGTGGTGGGGGGCGGGATTATGTGTGGTAATGTGGTGGTGGGGCGGGATTATGTGAGATGATGTGGTGGGGGGCCGGGATTATGTGTGGTGATGTGGTGGGGGACTGGGATTATGTGTGGTAATGTGGTGGCGGGTGGGATTATGTGTGGTAATGTGGTGGAGGTGCAGGATTATGTGTGGTAATGTGGTGGGGGCGGGATTATTGTGTGGTAATGTGGTGGGGGCGGGATTATGTGAGGTGATGTTGTGGGGGTCGGGATTATGTGTGGTGATTTGGTGGGGGGGCGGGATTATGTGTGGTAATGTGGTGGGGGGGCGGTATTATGAGCGGTAATGTGGTGGGGGGCGTGATTATTAGTGGTAATGTGGTGGGGGTCGGGATTATGAGCGGTAATGTGGTGGGGCGGGATTATATGTGTTAATGTGGTGGGAGGGCGGGATTATGAGCAGTAATGTGGTGGGGGCGGGATTATGTGTGGTGATGTGGTGGGGGGCGGGATTATGAGTGGTAATGTGGTGGGGGCAGGATTATGAGCGGTAATGTGGTGGGGGGGGATTATGTGCGGTAATGTGGTGGGAGGGCGGGATTATGAGCAGTAATGTGGTGGGGGTGTGGGATTATGAGCGGTAATGTGGTGGGGGGCAGGATTGTGTGGTGATGTGGTGGTGGGGCGGGATTATGAGCGGTAATGTGGTGTGGGGCGGGATTATGAGCGGTAATGTGGTGGGGGCGGGATTATGAGCGGTAATGTGGTGGGGGGGCGGGATTATGAGCAGTAATGTGTTGGGTGTGGGATTATGAGCAGTAATGTGGTGGGGGGGCGGGATTATGTGTGGTGATGTGGTGGGGGACGGGATTATGAGTGGTAATGTGGTGGGGGGCGGGATTATGAGCAGTAATGTGGTGGGGGTGCGGGATTATGAGCAGTAATGTGGTGGGGGGAGGGATTATGTGTAGTAATGTGGTGGGGGGGATTATGAGCAGTAATGTGGTGGGGGTGCGGGTGTCATGTCTAGTGTACAGTTCCTATAGCGTCTTGTGCTTGGGTGCGAGGAAAACACAGGAGACATAGGTTGAAATGAAATGACTTGTATTACTTCATACAAGCATGCTGAAAAGTTCACACAGTTTGCAGGAACAGCGACAGGAGACACAGCAGGCCAGAGTAACTTCAAGCACTACAATAAATCTCCAAAGCAGGTTCAGGATCTCTTCTCTGTACCGTATTTCCTCTGCAAACATGGATTCACCAAACAGCAGGTTTCCAGAGTCCAAAAGTGTTCCAAGGTTCCTCAGTAGGGAATAGCTGGAGTACAAGTCCAAGGCTTCCAGGAGTCAGGTCACAGACTGACTGAGGCTTGATTCAGGAGCACTGATTGTTCAGCTGAGGCTGCTTAAGAAGCAAGAGGGAAGAATCAGGGCGGGAACATGAAAACTGGAAACTCCATATTAACTGAGGGCAAGAGCTGCAGAAAGACAGAAAGCAAAATGGCCGACGGAAAACTGAGTTTCAAGGAACATGTCAACAGAGACAAAGAACCTTACATTACTCCCCCCTTAGGGACAACCTCCGGATCACCTCAGACCAGGCTTGTCAGGGTACCTCTGATGAAACTGGCGGAGCAAGCGAGGAGCATTTACATTATTGACTGGTTCCCATGAGTTGTCCTCCACTGGGTAGCCCTGCCATTTAATCAAATATTGCAACTGATTTCTGTACAACCTGGAATCTAGAATCCTTTCCACCATAAATTCTTCCTGACCATCGACCAGCACTGGGTCAGGGCAAGGAGAAGAACGTCCAGGAAACGTATTGGGTGTTGCAGCCTTTAGTAGGGATACATGAAAGACAGGGTGGATTCTCATAGTTCTGGGCAGTTGAAGACGACAAGCAACAGCACTTATAATCTTATTGATCTTATAAGGTCCAATGTACTTATGTCCCAATTTAGATGATGGAATCTTTAATTTAAGATTTCTGGTTGACAGCCAGACCAAATCTCCTACCTTGAAAGCTGGTGCAGGTTTACGAAATTTATCTGCTGCTTTCTTGTACCTTTCCTGAGCCAATTCTAGATTTTCCTTTAGAAGATCCATATTCTTTTGTAAAGAAGTGATTCTTTCAGCCACTGCCGGCAAGGGCGTATCTATGGGAAATCGAGGAAGAATGTTAGGATGATAACCTAGATTGGAGTAAAAAGGAGACTGCTTAGTGGAGGCGCTCTGAGAGTTGTTATAAGAGAACTCAGCCAGTGGAAGTAGATCCACCCAATCATCCTGTAGGTGGCAGATAAAACAGCGGAGATACTGCTCCAGGGTCTGATTGGTTCGTTCTGTCTGTCCATTAGTCTGGGGATGAAAAGCAGAAGAAAGGTTTACTTTAATGTCCAATGCTGCACAGAAATTTTGCCAAAACCTTGAAGTGAATTGCACCCCTCGATCCGAAATGACCTCATCCGGTACTCCATGTAAGCGAAACACATTCTTAATCATCAAGTCTGATGTCTATTTTGCAGTGGGTAAGCCGACACAAGGGATAAAATGAGCTGCCTTTGTTAGACGGTCAACCACCACTAGAATGGTGTTCTTCCCTTGAGAGGTTGGTAACTCCACAATGAAGTCCACAGAAATGGATCCCCACGGGCGGGACGGGGTGGGAAGAGGTTGCAACAGACCAGTTGGTGAGGAGCGAGGTGTTTTGCATCTTGCACAGACTTCACATGAAGTGACATAGTTTAAGACATCTTTCCTGTAAGTGGGCCACCAAAAGAAACGAGAAAGAAATTCTTGTGTCTTTAGAATTCCCTATGCCCGGCTATCTTGGAATCGTGGATGAGTTGCAATACTCTCAATCTGACTGTTTCAGGTATATACAGACGTTGTCCCTGAATCTACACACCATTCTTAAAGACAAGACTTACGTCCCTTGGGGGTTGAGCCAACAAAGAATCCGCATGGTATGCTTCCTTGATGTCCTTAAGTAGGTTTTGATTATGAATCACTCCCAGGAATCTAGAGTCAGGAAGAATAGTCTTAGGAGGAGTAAGTGGACGTGTCTCTGCTGAATGAATCCTAGAGAGTGCATCAGCCTTTCCATTGCGCGATCCTGGTCTATAAGAAATGACAAAATTAAATTGGTTTAGGAAAAGATTCCAGCGAGCCTGGCGAGGAGTCAGGCACTTAGCCGACCTGATAAATTCAAGGTTACGATGGTCTGTCAGGACGACTATTTGCTGTGCAGCTCCCTGAAGAAGGTGTCTCCATTCCTTGAAGGCGGCAATAATGGCCAACAATTCTCTATTGCCCACATCATAGTTCCTCTCAGCCGAAGACAACTGCTGGGAAAAGAAGGCACAGGGATGCAAGACATTCTTCTCACCTGTTCCTGAGAGAGTATAGCTCCAACGGCACAGTCTGAAGCATCCACCTCTATTATGAAGGCAAGCTCGGGGTTGGGATGTACTAAGATAGGTGCGGTGGTAAATTTATCCTTTAAACAGGAAAATGCTTCCTGAGCTTGCGGGGTCCAGGAGAACCTAGACTGTTTCCGGGTAAGTTGGGTGATAGGTGACACTATCTCAGAAAAATTCTTAATGAAACGTCTATAGAAGTTGGCAAACCCGATGAAACCTGCACCTCCTTCACATTTCTAGGAATTGGCCAATCCTTGATGGCTTGGGTCTTGCTTCCATCCATACTAATCCCTTGCGTAGATAGTACATACCCCAGAAATTGAATTTCGGTCCTATGGAATTCACATTTTTCAAGCTTGATGTAGAGATGGTTTTGTCTTAGGCGTTCTAAGACCATTCTCACATGTCCATGATGTTCCTCTGTGGAGTTAGAAAAAATTAGAATATCATCCAGATAAATCACCACAAATGTATCTAGGAGATCCTGAAGATATCATTCACGAAGTGTTGGAAAGTGGCTGGGGCGGTACTCAGACCAAAAGGCATAACTAGATATTCAAAGTGTCCATAGCGTGACCTGAAAGCAGTCTTCCATTCATCCCCAGGTCTAATACGGACCAAGTTATAGGCCCCACGGAGATCCAGTTTAGAGAAAATTTTGGCATGCCGCACTCTCTCCAACAACTCAGGGATTAAAGGCAATGGATAACGGTTTCTAATAGTAACCTTATTGAGTTCCCTATAGTCTATGCAGGGTCTCAGAGATCCATCTTCTTCTTCACAAAGAAGATGGGTGCACCTGCGGGAGATGAAGAGGGGCGTATGAAGCCCTTGGCTAAATTTTCGTCTATATAATCCTTCAAAGCTTTTAGCTCGGGCCCCGCTAGGGGGTAGATCTTACCAAAAGGTATCTCGGCTCCAGGCAATAATTCAATTGGACAATCATATGGACGGTGAGGAGGAAGCTGATCAGCGTTCTTCTTGTCACATAAATCCACATAGTCCTGGTATACAGCTGGTAGTTCAGGGACTGACATGGTTCCTTTAGGAACAGAGCAAGCTGAAACTCCTTGACTCATCTGTTTCTCTGGAAAGTGTAATTCCTTGGTCTCCCAGTTAATCGTAGGATTCTGCGCCTGCAGCCATGGTAGCCCTAGAATGATGGGAAAGTGGGGAGAAGAGATAAGCAAAAAAGACATTTTCTCCTGATGATCTTTACCCATAAGGACCCTCAAAGGCTCTGTTTCTTGATCCACTGGTCCAGAAGTCAGTAGAGAGCCATCCACAGTCTCCATCTGTACTGGAGTAGCCTTCTTCACTGAACGTATCCCCTGTTTCAGAGCAAAGGAGATATCCATAAAATTTCCACTTGCTCCTGAGTCGATCATAGCAGAGCTAGACACCCAGACTGAGTCAACCCAGAGTTTGATGGAAAGGAAGCAATGAGAATTGTTTATTTTACAACTCAGCTGGGACACCGCTGAGGAAACTTGAAAAATTGCAGCGTTTATACCGTCATCGTCCCCAGAACTAACAGAGTTTAAGTCCGAGAAATCAAGATCTCTTGCAGCAGATCTCTCTGGAGCCTGAGGCTCGGACATGACAGAGCTCCTCTCGCAACACTCACAGTGAATGACTGCTGCAGTAGTCTTACGAGAACGGCTGGGGCAGTTTATAATGAAGTGCCCTGACTTACCACAGTAAAAACATAGATTTTCCTTTATACGATGTTCTTTGCGTGCATCACTAACCCGTCTTTGTAAAGAGTCCACCTGCATGGGTTCAGGTTCTGGTTCCCTTGTGATCCTACTCAAAGGTTTCTTAGCTGAGGAGGGAGGTAGTAAAAGGTTAGTGCGATTATTTTCGAACCATCTCTCTTGTCTGCGTTCAGTCAGACGAGCATCAATACGGATACAATAGTTAATGAAGTCACCTAACGCAGTGGGAGGGTCGGCACGAGCAAGTTCATCCTTAATCAGTGGAGACAACCCTTTCCGAAAAATAGATTTTTTAGCGGAAGTGTCCCAAGTGGTATCAAGAGCCCATCTCCTGAAATCCAGGGCATATTCGGCTACTGAACGCTTACCTTGGCGCAAAGTTAACATGGCTGCTTCAGCTGTTGCACCTCGATTGGGGTCATCAAACACCTGCCCCATGGCTGAAATAAAAGCATCAAGGTGATTCAAACAATCATCCTCAGTCTCAATCAGATGGTTTGCCCACATCAAAGCCTTATTGGTAAGCAACATGATTATAGTAAGCACTTTGGATCGTTCAGTGGGAAATTGTGAAGCATGTGCAGAGAAAAATAAATTGCATTGATTAATAAATCCCCTGAATTTCTCACGTTCACCGCCAAAACGAAAAGGAGGTAATTTGGGGATCCCAGAACTTGGGGTTATGGCAGGAGCCTGGGCTCGTTCCTCTAGAGCCTCAATCCTGGCTCGCAATTCCTGGGTAGTCTGTCCAAACACTTGCAAATTATGATTAGTGAGGTCCTGTAGGCTTGCAAAACGGGTTTTTAAAATCTGTACATCTGAAAGGATTGTATCAGTCACTCCGCAAAGTTCCTTTATGCGGGCCTCCATCTTCCAGATCTTTTAAGGCAGAGGTGCTGGAAGGAGAAGAGGAAAGGAAAAAAAAAAAAAAAAAAACAATAGTGTTTACCTGTGGTAACACTCCAGAGTAAAATTTTAAGGGAATGCGCTCACCTGGAATGGTTGTGAGAAGTCACAACCACTGTCATCACATAAGGTATTAAACGGACATCTGATATCCACATTCACAGCAGACACGGCTTTCCAGACCCAGCAGACACTAAACATTGGCTCCTAAATCTTGTCATGTATAGTGTACAGTTCCTATAGCGTCTTGTGCTTGGGTGCGAGGAAAACACAGGAGACATAGGTTGAAATGAAATGACTTGTATTACTTCATACAAGCATGCTGAAAAGTTCACACAGTTTGCAGGAACAGCGACAGGAGACACAGCAGGCCAGAGTAACTTCAAGCACTACAATAAATCTCCAAAGCAGGTTCAGGATCTCTTCTCTGTACCGTATTTCCTCTGCAAACATGGATTCACTAAACAGCAGGTTTCCAGAGTCCAAAAGTGTTCCAAGGTTCCTCAGTAGGGAATAGCTGGAGTACAAGTCCAAGGCTTCCAGGAGTCAGGTCACAGACTGACTGAGGCTTGATTCAGGAGCACTGATTGTTCAGCTGAGGCTGCTTAAGAAGCAAGAGGGAAGAATCAGGGCGGGAACATGAAAACTGGAAACTCCATATTAACTGAGGGCAAGAGCTGCAGAAAGACAGAAAGCAAAATGGCCGACGGAAAACTGAGTTTCAAGGAACATGTCAACAGAGACAAAGAACCTTACAGCGGGATTATGAGCATATGTGGTGGGGGGATAGTGTGGTAATGTGGTGGAGGCGGGATTATGAGCAGTATGTGGTGGGGGATAGAGCAGTAATGTGGTGGGGGGGCGGGATTATGTGTGTGAAATGTGGTGGAGGGCAGGATATGAGCAGTATGTGTGGCGCGGATTATGTGGTGAGTGCTGGGCGGGATTATGAGTGTAATGTGGTGGGGGTGCAGATTAAGGCAGTAATGTGGTGGGGTGCGGATTATGAGCGGTAATGTGGTGGGGGGCGGGATATGTGTATAATGTGGTGGGGCGGATTATGTGTGGTATGTGGGGGGTCGGGATTAAGAGCAGTAATGTGGTGGGGGTGCGGGATTATGAGCATATGTGGTGGGGGCGGATATGTAGTAATGTGGTGGGGGGCGGGATTATGAGCAGTAATGTGGTGGGGGTGCGGGATTATGAGCGTAATGTGGTGGGGGCGGTATTATGTGTGGTATGTGGGGGGGCGGGATTAAGAGCAGTATGTGGTGGGGTGCGATATGAGCTGTATGAGGTGGGGGGCGGGATTATGAGCAGTAATGTGGTGGGGGTGCGGGATTATGTGTGGTAATGTGGTGGGGGCGGGATTATTGTGATAATGTGTTGGGCGGATTATGTGTGGAAATGTGGTGGGCGGTTATTGAGGTAATGTGGTGCGGGCGGGATTATGTGTGTAATAGTTGAGGCGGTATATGTGTGATATGTGGGGTGGCGGGATTATGTGTGATAATGTGGTGGGGGGGAAGGATTATGTGTGGTAATGTGGTGGGGGGGTGGGATTATGTGCGGTAATGTGGTGGCGGGCGGGATTATGTGTGGTAATGTGGTGGCGGGCGGGATTATGTGTGGTAATGTGGTGGGTGCGGGATTATGTGCGGTAATGTCAGCCCTCCCCAGTAAAATAAGCATTTTAATAAAGGGGGGGACTCATGGCCACATAGGCCCTGAATTTTTGCTGTGTATATATATTTATAAAGGTCATTTTGGGGCCAGTAAGTGAGCTGTGGTAAGTACCATGAGCTGGTTTAAACCGGTTTGAGCCAGTTTTTGGCGCCCAATTTTAAAGGATGTTTATTGGTGGACTTTGTTTCTGGCGGGCTATTGTGTGCTATAAATAGCCCAGCAGTGTTAAACGATCTCAGTCAGTGTCTGAGAGGAAAAGAAGATCCCTCCCGCCCTCCCCTATTTTCAGTCGTGATGTTAATTTGTGGGAAAATCGCCCATGTGATGGGTGGATTGGTTGTTGGATTGTTAATTTATTAATTAATATGGATTTATTTATTAAAATAATTTATTTATTTATGTAACCCAAAATAAATATCACGGCCATTTCTGCCATTTAAAGGATTTACTGTCTATGTGTTTTTTATTGTATGAATGGGCCTTGTGTGGCCATGTGGTGGGGGGCCGGGATTGTGTGTGGTGATGTGTTTGTGTGTGGTAATTTGGTGGGGGGCGGGATTATGTGTGGTAATGTGGTGGGGCAGAGCTACTGTGCGGGGGGCGGGATTAGTGAGTAATCACGATGTCTCTTATATATATAGATGTGCCCTTTCTGGGCAGCTGCGGGCAGCTATTTTTAGGCTGGGGGGCCTGTTGTGAATATGCTGGAGGCGACTTCGGAGCTGGGGCTCCCTCCGGTGGTTGCTGAGGGTAATGAACTAATTGCAGAATAGATTTCAGCTGGATCCGAATGGTCTGGTATAGGTGATCTGAACTCCCAGCAGCCTTGCCGGTAATCAATTGTTCCTCCTGGTCTTGCTTGGAGCACAGCTAGCTTCCCTGCTCTCATTCAGATAAGTGTTTTCTGTTTTTTTTCCTCTGTTGGATTTTCACTGCTGGTATGCTGCTTGCAGTGGACTGCAGCCTGTCCCCTTTTGGGGGTCTGGCGCTGCAATTGTGCTCAGTTTATGTTTGCACTTTTGCTTTGTCCCTTTGTCACTTTTTATTTGCTGAATTGCTGTTTGTTACACCAGTGATCTGATTTAGGTGGTTTAGATCATGTGGTATCAGGTTTTTTGTTAATCAGAAGTGTTGGTATTTTTGTCAGGGTTTTGTTGGATTGCAGTGAGTATCCTTTCCTGTACTTTTCTATCTAGACAGATTGGGCTCCAGCGTTTGCTCATTCTATTTTCTGTCTGCGTCCGTGTTTTCTTCTTGTCTAACCGCCATTACATGTTTGGGGGCTTCCTATTTCTTTGTGGACTCTGCTCCGGGGCAGATAGCTTTCATCTTTCTGCCTTTAGGTGTAGCTATCTCTCCGGCTGTGACGAGGCGTCTAGGATCACCGTAGGTACGCTCCACGGCTACTTCTAGTGTGTGCGGTTAGTTTAGGTTACGGCAATCCAATAGGTTCCAGCCTCTCTGGTGTATTACTGATTTTGCTATTTTTTTAAATTTCTCCTCAGCTACCGAAACATAACAGGAGCCAATAATAATAATGATAATTTTATTTCTATAGCGCCAACTTATTCCGCAGCACTTTAGATTTTGAAGGAGACTTGTACAAGCAATAGACATTACAGTATAACAATAAACACATAGATGAAAACAGATTTCAAGAGGAATGAGGGCCCTGCTCGCAAACTTACAATCTATGAGGAAAAAAGGGGAGACACAAGAGGTGAATGGTAACAATTGCTCTCATTGTTCAGACCAGCCATAGTGTAAGAATCGGGTGTTCATGTAATGCTGCATGAACTGGTTATCAGCCTAAGTATGTAACAATACAGACTCAGAGGGCTATTAAATGCATAAAGCATGTGAGAACATGATACGAGGAACCTGGTTATGGTAAAAAATTTTGAATGGTAAAGACAGGGATAATTAGATTAATACTTTGAGGCGGTAGGCCAGTCTGAAGAAATGCATTTTTAGGACACGCTCAAAACTGTGGGTATTGAGGATTAATCAAATTTGGTAGTGCATTCCAAAAAATTGGCGCAGCACATGAAAAGTCTTAGGAGGTTATGATTATTGACGATGTTAACCTCAGGTCATTATCAGAACAGAGGGCATGGATAGGGTGGTAGACTGAGATGAGGGAGGAGATGTAGGGTGGTGCTGAGCCATAGAGTTCTTTGTGGGTGAGGGTCATAAGTTTAAACTGGATTCTGGAGTGAATGGGTAACCAGTATAATGACTGGTACAAGATAGAGGCATCGGTGTAACGATTGGTGAGGAATATGATCCTGGCTGCAGCATTCAAGACAGATTGGAGAGGAGAGAGTTTGGTAAGAGGGAAACCGATTAGTAGAGAGTTACAATAGTCCAGACGAGAATGAATAAGAGAAACAATAAGAGTTTTTGCGAGTCGAAAGTAAGAAAGTGTCGAATTCTAGAAATGCTTTTGAGGTGCAATATCCATGGCCCTTTACCAGCCTGAGAATACCAGCCCGCAGCTGTCTGCCTGGTTTCAAAAATGGGGGGGGACCCCACGCCGTTTTTTTAAATTATTTATTTAAATAAATAAATAAAAAATATGGGGACTCCTCTATTCTTGATAACTAGCCTTGCTGAAGCTGACAGCTGAGGGTTGCAGCCCCCAGCTGTGAGTTTTGTCTGGCTGGTTAGCAAAAATACAGGGGAACCCAAACTGTTTTTTTTTTTGTATTATTTATTTACAGTGCAGGAGCGGCTAATGAATACTCCCATCCGCCACTTCTGCTCTCACTGTAATTAGCTGCAGCAGGTGTCGGATGATGGGATCAGTAGTCCTTTCAGCTGACACAAGTGACCGGCAGGGATGATTTCACCACGGATCAGAAGCGGTGTTTGCCGCGGTCATGCACATGTCAGCATGTCAAACACTGGACGTTCGGGCCCCCCATTCAAGTGAATGAGGTCTGAGTTCGGGTCTGGGTACTGTTCTGGTACCCGAACCAGAGCTTTTTGTAACTGTTCGGACGAACCTGAACATCCAGGTTTCCGCCCATCTCTACCTATATCATCTAACCGCTTACCACCTCACCTAATGTATTTCTAATAAAGGAATACTGCCATAACATTTGCAGTGGGATACCATAAAAATAAAGGGTCCCAAGGCCTGGACAATGAATTTCAATTTTTTTCCTGATTATGTGAAAAGATGTGCATAATACATTAAGTTAGCCACTTCAATAAGACTGGCTTGTATAACTCCAGTCGTAATGAATCGGGCCATATATTTTTGAATTTGGATGGAATTAGACATGATTGGGTGTCTGCAGAATGTGGCTTCAGGACAGTACACCTACATCTTTCCATTGTAGTCTTCAGCACGGAAGCATTAATAAAAAGCTGGCCTGGCTCACAAACTCCACCAGCCCAAATAAAATAAATTCCCACTTCACCCTAATCAAGGAAAAATAGCAGTATACAATTCAAATTTCAGGGAATTTTGCTTTACTTTTTCATTCCCGTGATCACTACCTTAAAAGATTATCCAAGCAACTTTTTAGAAATGCTATAAATCCTATTAATACATCCAAGACCAGATAATACTCTATGACTGCAAAATTTAACCTCACAAAGTTTGTTAACTCTTTTTTCGAGTGTTATATATGATAAAAATGTAACAAAACCACAGAATCACATACTGGAAAGAAATGTAACCTAGCAAAATATTTAAATTCTTTTTTGGAGTTTTATGTGTCCAAAAAATGTAAATGTGGCAGAAAACACTTAATAATCTATGGGTGGTAATCTAATCCAGAAATATTTTTTAACTTTGTGATTTTTACATACCACCGCAATGCAATAATAACCATATTGCCTCTTGAGAAGCATCATCCTCCCCAAAATAATCATCCCCTCATCCTCCTCCTCCTCCTCTTCTTCCTCCACCTCATCCAGGACAGTTACCTGAGCAGACAATGCCTGACTGTCATCAAGGCTTCCCTCCTCCTCCGCTGTAGAAGCCTGATCCTTAATATGCGTCAAAGAATGCATGAGCAGATGCATAAGTAGGATGCTCATGCTTATGATGGCATCGTCTGCGCTTACCAGCCGTGTGCATTCCTCAAAACACTGAAGGACTTTACAGAGGTCTTTCAGATTTAACCACTGCACACCCTACAACTCGATGTCTGCCCTCAAACTGCCTGCCCATATATCCTCCCACAAATGCATTACAGCCTGCCTCTGTTCGCACAGCCTCTCAACCATGTGCATGGTGGAGTTCCACCTTGTTGCAACATCTATAATTAGGCGGTGATGGGGAGCATACGACTGGAGTCTACTGGCGAGCGACGTATGTGTGAGCACAGTCTTCGCACCTTATGGAGCAGGGCTGGTAACTCCAGATAATTATTTATGAAGCACTGCACCACCAGGTTCAAGGTGTGAGCCAGGCAAGGTATGTGTCTTAGTTTTGCCTGGGCTATGGCCGCCACAAAATTACGGCCGTTATCACTGACTACCTTGCCTGGCTCAAGATGTAGACTGCCCAGCCATGACTCAGTTTCTCGGTGCAATTAGTCAGCCAGTACCTCTGCGGTGTGTCTGTTGTCGCCCAAAGACATCATCTTTAAAACAGCCTGTTGACGCTTACCACTAGCTGTTCAACACTGGGACACCTCATGTGCAACACTGGCAGCTGTGGATAGAGTGCTCGTGCAACTGCGCTCTGTCGACGAGCTTTCGCTTCTGGAGGAGAAGGAGGGTCGAATGCCTACAGCCAACTGTTGCCTATACCGTGGGCTAGGCAGCACTCTCCCACCGCCGCTGTCCCCTGTGGACCCTGCATTCACCACATTAACCCAGTGCGCAGTGATGGACACATAATGGCCCTGGCCATGCCTACTGGCCCATGCATCTGTTGTGAGGTGCACCTTTCCACTCACTGATTGTTTGAGTGCATGGACAATGCGGTCTTTCACATGCAGGTGGAGGGCAGGGATGGCTTTTCTAGAAAAGAAGTGCCGACTGGGTAGGTCATAGCGTGGGACAGAATAGGCCATGAGCTCTCGGAACGCTGTGCTTTCAACCAAACGGAAGGGCATCACCTCTAATGAGATCAGTTTGGCAATGTAGGCGTTCAAAGCCAGTGTACGTGGATGAGAGGATGAGTACTTTCTTGTCCTACTAGTGTCTGCTAGGGTGAGCTGGACTTGAGAGCTGCATATGGTGGAACTAACGATGGACATGGCGGACTGAGAGGAGGTTGGTGATGGTGATGGCCTAGATGCAGTCTTTCATTGGAAAAACATTGTGATTCCCAGACTGCTTTGGCCTTGCGACGACACCTCAACATTTCTTGCTGGTGGTGTGCTAACCAGTGGGCTTACAGTGGGGAAGCGATGTAGCGTTGCTAGCTACCTTCAGTCGGAGCAGGTGCACGTGTGCTACCTGAGGTTTTGTAGTCCGTCCACGCTTGCAAGTGCATGGTGTTTAAATGTCTAAGCATGCAACTGGTATTAAAATTTCGGAGATTTTTCCCTCGGCTAAAGGTCCTTCCGCACTTCTTACAGATAACCTTTGCCTCATCAATAGGATTTTGGTCAAAAAAGTGCCACACTCCACTCTTCCTACTATGGGAAAAATTTTCAGGGCTTGCACGCTATGCTAATTTGACCGTCTGGCCAAGCTGTCCTGCAACTCTTTTTGTTTTTTTAACACGTTTTTGGACTGCTACGGGCCTGCCAGATAACCGCAGCTGCGATGTCGATGTCTGCTGCTGATCCTCTACCTCTTCTGAGCTATTGCCAGCAGCACCCTCTTCCCCCAATGGATGCCAATCCGGGTCAACAACTGGGTCATCCATCACCTCCTCTATGATGACTCAACTTCAGCACCAGTATCAACACTACAGGCCTCTGATTCGTTATACTGTGCTCACAGTCCTAGACAAGCACTATCTCCTTCCAATATGAACTGTCACAGAACTGTGCAATGGCATCAGTATGTCGAGCTGGGTGGAGCCTGTTCTTTTATAACACTTGATGTTGACACATGGCCAGCAATGCCACAAACAAGATGGCTACAGCACCACAGTGACTCACAGGAAATCCCCACATGCTTATTGACTGTGTAACAGGTGTCAAAAATGCAGGGAGGGGCTTCAAACTTTACATAAAGCATTACTTGCCAAATAACGAGTACATCCGAGCACCGTAATACTTGAGTGTAACCGAGAATTACAGAGCACATTCGCTCATCCCTATTTATTATTTTTAGCTATGCAAGCAAAATCACTGTAAAATGGCGTTAAAAAATACCACAAAATAAATAGGGTGTGTTTTTAGACAGCAGCAAGTTAATAATACTTAGGTAGAGACTAAAGAATTAATTTGGCTGCAATAAACATCGCAAAATTGTAAAAAATAATACATTATGCAGCTGATACATTGCACTATATTATAAGTGAATGTTGTAACACTGAAACACAAGCATGGCATACACATTGCATCGGCACAAGGCACACGTAACACGCAAGTCACACTAAAACATCACATACAAGCACTACAAACAAATCAGGTTAGCACAGCACAAATGTCACAGAAGCACAGTGCGCAAGTAACACAAGCACAGAGGACATATCGCCAATGCAGCCGGGGCAACTGCACCGAGGCCTGAAGGTGGAGGGGGCCCTTGCAGACAGGGGCATACTGTCCATAGCAGCAGACCATGCAGCCGCTATGGGGCCACTCAGTCAAGATTACGGAGTGAGAGGGGCCTGGTGTCATGCAGCACCAAGATCTTCTCACTCCCTCCAGTTATCAAGTGGATACCCAGAGCAGGGAAGAGAGCAGTGCGCAGTGTGCAGGAATTCAAATAGGGGGCGTGTCATGCAGAGAGAGAAACGGTGACCAATGAAAACTTTCACCACCAGACTGATGAGAGCACTCACTGGCTCCTGACTCTGTCCTCCTGCATGGTGCATCATAATGGTGAGTATTCACCTGTAGTCAGGGGGGCCTGGGCCGCACAGCACACAGGGACAACTGTGGAGGAAGAGCAGGACCTACAGTGCATCTTCTGCTCCCTTCACTGTTCCATTCCCAGCAGGCTACAGCATCTCACAGAGAAGAGGTCAGGGCAGGAGGGCTCATAGCAGTGGAGCAGGGAGCTAAAATCCCCTCTGCTATGTCCCCATCCGCCACAGTGGATTCTGCAGTCCTCCCCATCTGATCTCTGAACTATGAGGCTGACCTCTTCCACGGTTCATCAGAACACCTGATATCATAGATTAGTATGTGTGTGTATGTATGTGCTTTTATATGTTTTTATATGTGTATGTGTATGTAAATGTGTTTGTATGTATGTATGGTATATGTATATGTGTGTGTATCCATGTTTGTGTATCTATGTGTGTGTATGTATTTGTGTTTATGTACAGTACAGACCAAAAGTTTGGACACACCTTCTCATTCAAAGATTCTGCTGTATTTTCATGACTATGAAAATTGTAGAATCACACTGAAGGCATCAAAACTATGAATTAACACATGTGGAATTATACATTACACTTTATAAAAAAGTGTGAAACAACTGAAAATATGTCTTATATTCTAGGTTCTTCAAAGTAGCCACCTTTTGCATTGATTACAGCTTTGCTCGCAGAAAAGTTGAACGGATGGACTCTACATGCCTAGTACCCACCGTGAAGCATGGAGGAGGTGGTGTGATGATGTGGGGGTGCTTTGCTGGTGACACTGTTGGGGATTTATTCAAAATTGAAGCGGTGAGCTGTCCAGCTCACCCCAAACCATCTCGATTGGGTTCAGGTCTGGTGACTGTGGAGGCCAGGTCATCTGGCGTAGCACCCCAACACTCTCCTTCTTGGTCAAATAGCCCTTACACAGCCTGGAGGTGTGTTTCGGGTCATTGTCCTGTTGAAAAATAAATGATGGTCCAACTAAACGCAAACCGGATGGAATAGCATGCTGCTGCAAGATGCTGTGGTAGCCATGCTGGTTCAGTATGCCTTCAATTTTGAATAAATCCCCAACAGTGTCACCAGCAAAGCACCCCCACATCATCACACCTCCTCCTCCATGCTTCACGATGGGAACCAGGCATGTAGAGTCCATCCGTTCACCTTTTCTGCGTGCAAAGCAGTAATCAAAGCAAAAGGTGGCTACTTTGAAGAACCTAGAATATAAGACATAATTTCAGTTGTTTCACACTTTTTTGTTAAGTATATAATTCCACATGTGTTAATTCATAGTTTTGATGCCTTCAGTGTGATTCTACAATTTTCATAGTCATGAAAATACAGAAAAATCATTGAATGAGAAGGTGTGTCCAAACTTTTGGTCTGTACTGTATATGTGTGTGTACCTGTGTATATGTGTGTATGAATGTATGGTATATGTATGTACTGTATATGTGTGTATGTACCTGTGCATATGTGTGTATGAATGTATGGTATATGTATATACTGTATATGTGTGTATGTACCTGTGTATATGTGTGTATGAATGTATGGTATATGTATGTACTGTATATGTGTGTGTACGTACAGTATACAGTATTTGTATGTATATGCGTGTGTATGTATGTATGGTATATGTTTATGTCTATGTGTATGTATGTACAGTATATGTGTATGTCTATGTGTGTGTATGTACTGTGTATGTATGTACTGTGTATGTGTGTGTATGGTATATGTGTAAAATGTATGTCTATGTTTGTGTGTGTGTATGTATGTAGTATGTATGTACGATATATGGGTATGTGTGAACATACTTGTTTTCTATTCATGTATGATACTGTAATTGGAAAGAATAGGAAAAACAACCTGGCTCTTTAAAGGGTTATTCACCAAATAATGAAGTTATTCTCAATCCATCAGATCAGGGATAACTTGCTGACACTCGGGATTCAACCCCTGGGACCCCCAGATATTCTGAGAACAGGGCTCTGCAGTCTCATCCTGGATGGAGCAGAGTTGTGCATGCTCGGCCTCTGCTCTATTCATTATTAGTGTTGAGCGATATTGCTCGATATCTAAAAATATCGTATCGAAATTGTATCGCCGATATCACTAAATATCGTCGATATCCGATTTCGATAGCGGAAGTCCCATGTAAGTCTATGGGAACAAAATATCGAAACTAAAAAAAAACCTTTATTTCCTTGTAAACACTAAATATACACACATAGAATACATATATATATATAAAATATACATGTCATTGTGACATATATATATACATATATGTATAGTTTATACACTTCTACATAGTAAAATATCCTCTGATTCAATTGCCGGGTAAAGCCGGCTTCTGTGAAAAGACAGAAGCACCCGACATGAAATGACACTTGGTGTACATAGGGTTAACCATGTCTTTTCATGTCGTTTGCAATCTGATTTGCACAAACAATTACATCAGTCTATGTGTGCAAAATTTCACACCTGTAGGGGTTAATTAAAGGTGTAAATTCGTTGTAAAAAAAACGGACTTTTTTGCTACGAATTTACACCTTTAATTAACCCCTACAGGTGTGAAATTTTGCACACTTACACTCATGTAATTGTTTGTGCAAATCAGATATCAAACTACATGAAAAGACATGGTTAACTCTATGTAAACCAAGTGTCATTTCATGTCGGGTTCTGCATTTTCACAAAAGCCGGCAATTGAATTAGCGGCTATTATACTATGTAGAAGTGTATGAACTATAAATATAAATATATATATATATATATATATATATATATATGTGTCACAAATTTAATGACATGTATATATATATATGAGGTGTAAAATTGCTGAAAAAAAATGCGTGGGCTCCCGCCCTATTTTCGCAACCAGACAGACAAAGCCAGTGAGTGGGGGCAGATAATAATAGCCCAGAGAGGAACCATTATTTTTGGCCTCCCCCCGGCTACTAACATCTGCCCCCAGACACCCCAGAAAGGGCAAATCTCTAATTAGATTTGCCCTTTCTGGCACTTTGCCCGTCTATTCCCATTGCCCTGTAGCGGTGGCGAATGGGTTAATAAGGGGTTAAAATGACCTTGCAGTTGAAAGGTCACTTTAAGCCAGGTTAATAATTGAGAGCTGTCAATTAGACAACTATCAATTATTAATCCTATTGTATGAAAGAAAAATCAAACACACACACTTTAATAAAAAAGAAGTTTAATGAAATAATCACACAGTTTTTGACCATATTTTATTTTCCTGCTAAAACCATTTCCTGTAATAAAAATAAAATAATAAAGCAAAATTATTCTTACCAATCCGATGCACAGTCAGGTCCCACGGTGTAATCCTTCAGAAAGGGTTAATGTTTACTGCAGGGACCGCAGCTAATGCTGCAGCCTCACAGTAAACCCCCAAATGAATGAGTTCCTCTCCTGGCTGACAGGAGAGGAAGTGGAAAGCTTAATTGATTGCTTTCCACTTTCACTTCAGGTCAGCCAGGGACACAATCAGTGACGTCAGAGGGAACTGGTTAACAAAAATAGGGGTTCCCTTTGAAAAAAAAATGGCGTGGGGTCCCCCCTATTTTTGTTAACCAGCCAGATGAAGCAGACCGCTGAGGCCTGGATTTTCAGGCTGTTAAGGAGCCAAGATCCATGGACCTTGCCAGCCTGATAATACCAGGCCACAGCAGTCTGCATATCTTGGCTGATTAACAAAAATAGGGGATCCCCTCGAAAAAAATTGGCGTGGGGTCCCCCCTATTTTTGTTAACCAGCCAGATGAAGCAGACCGCTGAGGCCTGGTTTTTCAGGCTGGTAAGGATCCAATATCCATGGACCTTGCAAGCCTGATAATACCAGGCCACAGCAGTCTGCTTAGCTTGGCTGGTTAACAAAAATAGGGGATCCCCTCGAAAAAAAAACGGCGTAGGGGTCCCCCTATTTTTGTTAACCAGCCAAGTAAAATGCAGACTGCTGCGGCCTGGTATTAAAAGACTGTCAAGGCCCATGGATTTTGGCCCTCAACAGCCTGATAATACCAGGCTACAGCAGCCCCACATTTGGCGCATCAAAAGATGTGCCAATTGTGGCACTTTACCAGGCTCTTCCCACTTGCCCTGTAGCGGTGGCAAGCGGGGTAATAAGGGGTTAATGTCACCGTTGATTGCACGGTGACAATAAGCCCGGTTAATAATGGAGAGGCGTCAATAAGACACCGATCCATTATTAATCCCAAAGTTATTAAATGTATAAAAAAAAGACAAAGCAAGAAAAAAGTATTTTAATGAAATAAAAGAGACAACACAGTTTTCATTTCTTTTATTGTACTCTCATTCCTGCAACGCCATCGATCTCCTGTAAAAAAAGAAAAAAAACAAACCAACAGTATACCACCTGTCCGACGCAGTCCATAACGACAGTCCCACGACGATCCAGCTCTGCTACATCGCAATGACAGGCAGAGCCTGTCATCGCGACGCAGCACAGCTGATTACCTGCTTCCCCGGCGGTGACGTCATCGGACTGACTGCTTTACGGCCGGGATTACCCAGCAGTCACTGCAGTTATCGCGAGAAACTGCATGTGACCGCCGGGGAGAAGAGGATGGCGGCCATTAAGCAGTCCGGGATGTGACCGCCGGAGATCTTCTGCCAGGTAAGTGCCGCTGACTCCTGACAGACCCGACCGACGGACACTGACAGTGACAGACCCGACCGACGGACACTGACAGTGACAGTGACAAATCCGATTCCGGTATTCGATAAGACGAAAATATCGAAACGAATTATCGAAAGGCCGATAGAGCTAATATCGGCCGATAGCCGATATTTGCATTATCGTATCGCTCAACACTATTCATTACTGTAGAGCTATTCCATCAGTTCCATAGACAATGAATAAAGTAGATACCAGATGATACAGATACCAGACATATGCAATATAATATATACATAGTCGGGCTCTGACGGTTCCAGTAGTAAACATGTAACCACGAGGATGCGCTTTGCACATTTGATGGAATGTGCCAACTAGAGAGTCAGCCACGTCTTGCAGTGTTCTATTCACTGACATAGCGAAACTAGTTGTCATTTGACTTCAAGTATGATTGATCTGGAATCAGCAGAACCAAATCTTAATGGAGATTTTATTTATATGTTATATATATATATAATATATATATATATAGTAACTAGTTCAGGGGGCATATAGCTCTGGGATCGCCGTCTCGGGTAGACGGAGTGGCATAAAGAGTCCAATCACAGACAGCAGCACTGGTGTAAACTGGCCGCAACCAGTTTTATTGAAAGTCCACAGCAATAAACATAAAACAAAACCATAAACCAAAATCCTAAGCCTGGCAGGCTGCTAGCTAAACACAGTCAGTTACCTCACTACCGTGGTCTAGGCTCTAGCAGCCTGGCCAAAACAACACATGTTAGGTAATTACCAGAGCTTGGCTTGCAGGAGACTCCAGCAGCGTCTGAAGCCAGATTCAGACTGAGAGCTCTGTCTGTGTAACTCTACCACCTATTTCTGGCTGCTTAATTAGGCAGCTGTGTGTACTCAGGGTTGAGCTGCAAGCCTGTACTGGATGGGGAGTGGAGTGAACATCGTACTGCCATCCTACCTTCACTCCTATATTCCTTATGCGACCCAGCTAAGAAACCTGGGCGAGATATACACCCCGTCCAGTACGCACCCCTTCACTGTCTCACAATATATATATACACACATATATATGTGTACATATATATATATATATATATATATATATACATACATATATATACACACACATATATATAAAATCTCCATTAAGATTTGGTTCTGCTGGTTCCAGATCAATCATGCTTGAAGTATATATATGCACATATACATATATATATATGCATACATAGTATATACACAATATATATATATATATATATAACACACACACACACACACACACACACCACACACACACACATTTTATATTAAAATATAAATATGTAGATTTTTAGAGGTGTGGGGAGGCCAAATAGAACTTTTGCTATGGTACCCTGTGAACTCTACATATGAACCTTTCCACATTTCT